>OZ018404.1:21223322-21536834 GCA_963969585.1 Drosophila helvetica | reverse complement strand
AATGTTACCCGCCATGTGCGCCGGTAGGTGGGAGCACAGGGCTGGGCTGGGCTGGTTTTGGGGCCATATGCTGGGGATAGAAAACGGTGTCGCCGGCATAGACGTTGCCCAGTTGCCGCTCACTCGTCGACGCGAACAGTTGTATGTGGTCTCCATCTACAGCCATCCCAGCTCTGAGCTCTCTCTTGGTGCCGTGATTTACAGACAGATTTAAGGTTTCCCCCGTGAATGAAAGAATGAAGGTGTGATCGCGTACCGTACCCAACGAGAGATATGCAAATACCTTGTGTGCTATAGTTCCTGACATAAGATAAGATAAGGGCTGACATTCCCTCCTCGAGTGAACGATAAGTCGGGGCGGGATTAGTGAATGCTGGATGCAGCAGACAAACCAAATATAGAGATACACAGACCCGAAACGAGCCCAGAACCATCTTTATCCGTCCATTGAACTCTTCTGGGTGTTGAATGAGCGAGTCGGGGCCCCAGCAGGGCCCGTCCCTGTGCCTGGAGTGGAAACATCTGAATTACTATGTGCCCGCCCAGGAGCAGAGCAACTACAGCTTCTGGAACGAGTGCCGCAAGAAGCGCGAGCTGAGGATACTCCAAGATGGTAAGGCTGCTCCATTGTGCGAGTGTGGGTGTGTGGGAATGGGAATTGGACTGATTGCGGTGTGGGGGTGTTTCACCATTGCAGCCAGCGGTCACATGAAGACCGGCGACCTCATCGCCATATTGGGCGGCTCGGGAGCTGGAAAAACCACATTGCTGGCGGCGATTTCGCAACGATTGCGGGGTAACCTAACCGGGGATGTGGTTTTGAACGGAATGGCCATGGAGCGGAATCAGATGACGCGTATCTCCAGCTTTCTGCCACAGTTCGAGATCAATCTGAAAACCTTTACGGCCTACGAGCATCTCTACTTCATGGTAGGTCCTTGCACTCTGCCCTCTAGACATTTCTCCGAGCCACTTTCATTGAACCTTTGATCAGTCGCACTTCAAGATGCATCGCCGAACCACCAAGGCGGAAAAGCGTCAACGCGTGGTGGACCTATTGCTGGCTGTGGGCCTAAGGGACTCGGCCCACACCCGCATCCAAGAGCTGTCCGGGGGGGAGCGGAAACGCCTAAGCATGGCCGAGGAGCTGATCACAGATCCCATATTTCTGTTCTGCGACGAGCCCACGACGGGCCTGGACAGCTTCAGTGCCTACTCGGTGATCAAGACACTGCGTCATCTGTGCACCCGTCGCCGCATAACCAAGCACTCTCTGAGCCAGGTGTACGGCGAGGACTCCTTCGAAACGCCCAGTGGCGAGAGCAGCGGCGGCAACTCCATCGAAATGGAGATTGTGGACCGTTCGCACGAGAGTCTGCTGAAGGGGATACGAGATCTGCCCACGCTGGGCCATCTCAACAGCAGTCCGAGCGGGTCCCTCAAGAAGGCGGCCATTTGCTCCATCCACCAGCCCACGTCGGACATCTTTGAGCTCTTCACCCACATTATTCTGATGGATGGCGGCCGGATTGTCTACCAGGGACGGACCGAGCAGGCAGCCAAGTTCTTCACAGAGTGAGCCATTCCCCTATTTCACAGCTAATTTCCATGATTTCATCCATTGAACCGCTTCTATCTCTGCTGCAGTCTGGGCTATGAGCTTCCACTGAACTGCAATCCTGCTGACTTCTACCTAAAGACACTGGCGGACAATCAGGGAGCAAAGAACGCAGGCACCATACTGCGGGCCAGGTATGAGCACGATACAGATGGGCTCTACAGCGGCAGTTGGCTGCTGGCCCGCAGCTACAGCGGGGACTACCTGAAGCGTATGCAGAGTTTGTGAGTGGCATCATAATAGGGGGTGTATATCCTTTGCTTTAATTGTGAATCGCTTGCAGCAAGAAGATCCGCTGGATATACCAGGTATATCTGCTGATGGTTCGCTTTATGACTGAAGATCTGCGAAATATCAAAAGCGGCCTCATTGGCTTTGGATTTTTCATGGTGCGTAGTCGATCCTTCTTCTCCTTCCGCAATGATTTTGTAATCCATGTGGGCTTCTTACAGATCACCTCTGTGACGCTCTCTCTAATGTACTCCGGCATTGGTGGCTTGACCCAACGCACCGTGCAGGATGTGACCGGTTCCATATTCATGCTGAGCACCGAGATGATCTTCACGTTCAGTTACGGCGTCACCTACATATTTCCCGCCGCCCTGCCCATCATACGGCGGGAGGTGGGCGAGGGCACCTACAGCCTGTCCGCCTACTATGTGGCCCTGGTGCTGTCCTTTGTGCCGGTGGCCTTCTTCAAGGGCTACGTCTTCCTGTCGGTTATCTATGGCTCCATCTACTATACGCGTGGCTTTCTGCTCTACATGTACATGGGCCTGCTCATGAGTCTCTCTGCCGTGGCCGCCGTCGGCTATGGCGTCTTCCTCTCCAGCCTCTTCGAGTCGGACAGAATGGCATCAGAGTGTGCGGCGCCATTCGATCTGATCTTCCTGCTATTCGGTGGCGTCTATATGAATGTGGACACGTGGCCGGGGCTCAAGTACTTGTCGCTCTTCTTCTACTCCAATGAGGCGCTGATGTACAAGTTCTGGATCGACATTGACACCATTGGTGAGGGGAATTAAAGTGGATTTCCTTTGAAACATTTCTTTAGGAATCTCTTCCGTTTAGATTGCCCCGCCAACGCGGATCATCCGTGCGTGAAGACCGGCCTGGAGGTATTGCAGCAGGCCTCCTACCGCACCACCGACTACACCTACTGGCTAGACTGCTTCAGTCTCCTGCTGGTGGCCGTGGTCTTCCACATTGTATCGTTCGGCCTAGTGCGGCGCTACATCCATCGCAGTGGTTACTATTGAATCGGGGGCGACTTTTATTTATCCAATTTCAATTTACATCTTACAAACATTGATTCAGCGCTTCAGGTAATTACACAATTAGCTGAGGCTGAGCTGGTTAAAATTTGTATCTTTTAAGCACAAACTGCTGGATGGGTTTACTTTACGTATTTAAGCCTAAAACTTCAGTGGAAATATTGCATTGATCGAGCGGGGGTCGCCTTAAATAAATCCCATAATTGTGTCATTAAACTTAGTTGAATTGTAACTAATTTGCCACCATGATACGTGTTCCGGGCGAGAGTAGGTGGATGCGATCTATAAGACCAGACCCATTTATATAGGATATACTTTACAATCAATTCAAAGGGGTTGTCTGGCTACCATTCATGATGCACTTGCAATTAAATAAATTAAGCTAAAACAACCAAAAAAAATAATTTAAACAGAACATTGTGAATATTCCGCTTGCTTTGTCCATTAATCATGGTGGATGGATGGCCAAGTAGAGTGTTACATTTCCCCATTTATCTGTAAACAAGTATCTCCGTCCGGGGGGCACTGATGATACATTAGCTGTCAAAGGAAATCTGTCGCTTGGCCTTGACCCCTGAGTTGTGGCTGGTGAGGGGTGGTACCTGAATCTTCCGGGCGGAGCCATTACTGCCGCCGCCTCCGTAGTAGGGACTAATGTTTCGCTGATCCTTGCCCGTGAAATTCTTCTGCGCTGACCGCCGCAGCTCACCGTCCACGTTCTCGCGCAGCGCCAGGCCGCCCAGATTGCTCTTGGAGGAGCTGTTCTGCAATGTCGGATTGGGCCTGATGGGCTGCAACCGCTGCTCCTTGCAGAACACATCCTCGGAGATACGATCCATCAGACTGGACTGGGTGTCTGTGCAGGCGGTGGTCTGACT
This sequence comes from Drosophila helvetica, assembly GCA_963969585.1. Lineage (NCBI taxonomy): Eukaryota > Metazoa > Arthropoda > Insecta > Diptera > Drosophilidae > Drosophila > Drosophila helvetica. The sequence goes on along the minus strand of OZ018404.1, from coordinate 21,533,064 downwards.
CGTCTGGCTCAGGCCAAAGGCGTCGATCGAGTTCTCGCTGCCAAAGAAGTTGTGAACGGAGTGCGAAGCCTGCAGCGAGATCGATTGCTGCGAGGAGCAGGTGGTGGTTTGCGACAGCAATAGTTTGCGCTGGGCAAACTCCTCGGGTCCAATGTAGCCGGAGAGTCGTGTGCTCGACAGCCGCTTGGCTTCGCTCTCCTGACTCCTGGCCTGCATGTAAACGTCATCGGGATTCTTTCCTGCTACCACGCTGTAGGCAAACTTCTTGGCCAACCTGAAAGGGAGAACGAATGTCAATATAGCTGATTCTGAGGGCCTGGCTGATGCCTGGCTGGCCTAAACTCACCGCAGCAGTGTCTCGCTGTTGCTGGTCGTGTGCCCCAGGTAGAACTCCTGGAAGATACGCTTCACAACGCGCGTCAAGTCAGACGCATGCTTGCGGAAACTCTCGTGCTTCGCCGTGATCTTTCTCTCCTGCAAAGCTTGCGACACGGCCCACAGCATTTTCTGCACAAAAGAAGAGAAAAGTGTGAGTAACATGAAGCCGGTACTGCCTTCAATGGAACGCACCTTGCGCTGGTTATCCGTCATGCTGCTGTTGGGCGTGGCACTCATATCGGAGTGCGCCCGTGGCAGTTTGCTTAGATGAGGCGTGCCGATGAACGAGCTGGTGGCCAGGCTACTGCTGCTGCCGCTTAGTCCTAGACCGAGGCGGGCGTTGCTGACAGACACACCCACAGTCGACGTGACCCTCTGCTGATGCACTGCTGTGGAGGAACCAGCTCCAATACAAAAGCTCTGACTCTTGATCTTCAGGGCACGCGGCGTCAGGCCACTGGCGCCGCTGCTGTCGGACCGGAATAGCTTCCTGCTCTGGCTAGCCAGCTCAGCATCCTCATCATCGCAGGCATTGCGCTTTCGTTTGAGCAGCGTCTCCAGGCTATTGCTGCTGCTGCTGCCCTGGTGGTCGGGCGAGAAGAGGGCACGCTTCGATTTCTCCACGCGATCCGCGATCTCCGGCTTGAAGAGAGGCTTGGGCGGCCTCAGATGTTGCTGCTGGAGCGTCTTGGCTGGACTTTGGAAAAGGGCGCGCTTGGAGGTTTCCCTTGAGGGTCCCGGCTTGATGAGATCGGTGCGACAGAGTCGTTTGCGCGCCGACGAAGTTGGCGTTTTGCGCGCTAAACCATAACAAATCATCACCATGATATTCATTTCGGTTAATATTTCGCTTATCTTATCGTCAAACATACCTTTATTTTTGCTGCCGGGTGTTTTCCTTTTGGGTGTGGCCTTTCTTTTGTTGCGCGCTTTTCTGTAAGGCAAAATTGGAGAATTATGACACTTCCATGGCGACTCAGGGCACTCAAGGGACTCACTTCGTGTCAAGCAATATTTGCGGTCCTATCGAGTTGTTCAGCTTGAGGGAATTCGTGGCCAGATTTGCAGATGAAAATATGGCCCGTCGCTTAGCGAGATGGCTGAGACGATTGCCAGGCGATTGGGTCAGCATTCTATAAAGTTCAAGGGGTTCTCACATTTAATAATTATATGAAATGAAAATATAATATGCACTCACTTCATACGCATGTTTCGCTTCTTGGCACTCGATGGGGAGCGCACATACGACGTGGCTGTCTCCACGCCCACATAGCGGTCCACCACGGACATACTGAGGTATTCATTTTGTTCGGCAGCTTTGTTTAGATTGTAACTAAAAAGGGAAGCAGATAATTCCATAAATTCTCCCATTATTCAGACCTAAGATGGACTCACCTCAGTCCATGATGCCTCACGCCCAGCACCTCGCGCCAGCCCATATTCTGCGCATCAGACAGGCTGTGCGTGGGCTTGAACAATGAGGAACTGCTGCTGATTTCGCTGTCCGCAATGCTGGCCGCTGAGGTGGAGGGTTTTTGAGAGAGAAAGTTGAGAACCTGCTCCTTCATGTCTATCACCGTTGTGATCACATCCACATCGGGAGTGGTGACAGTTGGCGGCGGACGTACGCCCTGCAGACAGCGTCGTATCCTTCGATAAAGTTCTCGCTCACGTCGGCAGTTTTCCAGGAAGTGAGAGCGCGGGTCGTTGGCGTTGAGTTGAGTGGTCGAGGCATCCTGTGTCTGCTCGTCCACAAAACTCGACTCTGTTGGGGCAGTGAGCGAGTTGCGAGGGCGCGACTCCTCCAGCACTTCGGGCAGATCTTCGAGAGTTCTTGTCGGAGCTTTGTAGGGCACTTGGTCAACGTTCTCCGCATCGTCGTCGCTGTCAGCAAAGAGATCCGGCGACCGTTCGTTGTTGTATTTCTGTTGTGAGGTATTCAGAGATGTTTCCAGCACAGTGGAGAGTCGTGTATCGGCAGTGGAGGGACCTGGCTGCTGCTGCTCATCCTCAGGTCTCTCAGTCAGACTTTTAATTTTGCCATCGAAGCTAAGGCAGCTGCTGTCTGTCGTTGTCGTTGTGGTCGTGGCTGCTGTTTCAGAAACTGACACAGCCATGTCGACAGCATTGCAGCTATTTTCCTCCATTAGGGTGTCGTAGAATCTGGGAAAGACAATCCTTCCCGGGGACGGTCGCTGAGCTGAAGAGGCCTGTACTTCAGGCAGCTTCAGGTCCGCCAGTTGGGAGCCATACAGACGCTTATTGACCTGGCCGTAGGGGCTTTCGCCAAAGCCTAGGAATTGCGATTCTTGGCTGCCCTTACTATTATTTGGCGGCGTGTGCGTTGCTGCCGTTGGATAGGCCAGGACGGGCTCATTGCTCAGTGGTTTTGGTTTCATTAGATATGGCAGATTCATATGCTCCTCGTCAGATATGTGTCCCTCATTGTTTTCACTGAGCGAAGACTGGAAAAACAGCACTAATTTAATTCACATTTTCCTAGAGAAAGATAATTTTGTTCATACCCCGCTTCCTGTAGACGGTTCCGATTCATAACTATTGTTAATTTTGTGCCTCAAAGAGTTGCTGGCTGCCATTCTTTAATTAAAAATAGATATTTTGTTGTTGTTGTAGTACTGATGGATATTTCGGTATGTAGAGGCACGCGGCATTATGTACAGGCTCGCTCCAATTTTTGGAGCTCATAATCCAAATGAAAATGAAAGCAGAAGCACACAAAAGCCGCTGACTCTCGATTTGTTGGTTATCTATGGGGTGCATCAATCAGGCTGAAAGTGCATTTACCTTTTGGAAATGTGGCACTTTTCCCAGGTGTGAGAAAACTCCGCACTTCACTAAAACTGCCCAAGCCAAAAACGCGCGTAGATGATGAAGTTGTGCGCGCATTTATCGCGGTCGAGTCGCACGCAATCACACCCTCTGCTATATCCAAATGTGCGCGCGACCTCTCTCGATCTTAGTTCATCTTCATAATTGTAATCAAAGCACTAGTTATTAATTAATTTATGTGTTAAATTATGTTTTCAAAAGTTGGTGGCGTGAACATCTGCCTCTCAGCTAGATTTTGGCGGTGGTGCTAACGCGTCGCGGAAATGCCCTTAGTGATGGGCGATATTTTATGAAGACCATTAAATTGACTTGTGAATAATATGATACTGAAATTTAAGCAGGTTAACAATTATATTAAAAGTAAGTCTAGGGAATTATTGTACTTACATAAATTGTTGGACTAAATAGGAAAACTGTAATAATATAATATCTTTCATCAGCACCACGAAAATCCCCCTTGCGAATAAAATATCGTTATAACTATCGGCGAGGCTTGCAGCACTGGCAAGCAGCTGATTTGCGTTAAACACAATAACAACAAACACGGCCTTAAAATTTATTAAAACTTTTATCTTTGCCAGTGGCGCAGAGCATTCGACTCCAAAATCCCCACCAAGTGCGTTAAACCCACACAGAGAAACTGTACTCGCTTTCCAACTATACAATCCCAGTGATTTGAAGCCTTTAGCCTATCAAGCGATTCTGTGACCTGCTGAGAGGTTTGAGAACGTACGTAGTGGCCTGAGTTGATTAGTAATAACAACTAAGTAATTGTGAATAAATCAAAACAGACGTTTACCACTTACTCCGTGCCATGCGAGTCGATTGATTGCTTTCCACGAAGATGCGCGGAATCGAGGGCAAAGTTGTGGTGCTCGGATCGCGAGGTAAGAGCAAATTTGCATTGCACTGAATTTAATGGCTCTGGAATTTCATTCATAAGAATCCGTAGATTGCCCGTAATTTCAGCAGTTGTAAGGCGATAAGCAGCAGCAGCATCGGCAGCATACCATGGGTAAATCGATAAGCGGCAGCCTTGAACTGCTCTCACAATCGGGTTAATGATGGGGCATTCGGGATCGTCTCTCTGCAGGCATTGCTAATGGCTGAAAAGGAGGCGTGTCTTGCAGTCAGTCAGTGTGTCTGGTCTGAAATATTCTTATCTGCCTGCTAAATTCAATGCGCAACAGCCGCAGAAGCAGTGGATGCCCGCTTAACTGAACAACAGTCAGTAAAGTTAGCCTTAAGAAAGAGTTATAGAGCCATTGAGACGAGATGTTAGATTCTAGAAGTCTGAGTGTAGTGTCAGATCATACACGATTTCTGTTTAAAACTGGATTCCCCATCCACAAAGTGGTTCGCCATCGCCAGCCTCTACTGTACCCGATTTCGCAAACTTTTTCGTTTGCTTTGCCTGCTTTTCGTTCGTTCGACGGGCCTGGGTCTAATCGGCTGTTGTAATGCTAATATTTAAATTGTTGAAGGCCATGCAAAGTTCACCTAGAAATGTACATTCATCCACACGAGTATATATTGTACATATGTACTCTGTACAGATGTGTGTGCTTTATCCAGTTGTGGCTGCTGGCATTGATTCATCTGCGTTTTGTTCCTGGTGACATCTGTTCTTCCCTGAGCCTAGATATGATTCATTTGCATATCCATCCAGACGGAAAAGCGAGCGTACAGTCATGGCCGGGGATTCTCAAGTGCAAGTGCAAGTGCATTTCAGACAATGAAATGTTGTTTTGGGGTACTTCGGAGCGGTTTCCTTATCATTGTTTACCACCTTACGAGGCTGCTACGTCTCAAATATAACTACGCTGCATGCTTTTGCCTGCTGTGCTATGACTAATCTAATCAACGGTCAATTAATGCGTGCGCTTCTGCCCGTCCGTGGTGGGGCTGCTGATAAGACTCGGGGTATTACAATCGTATCATATGGGAGTCTTAACTTTCAATTGTTTGTCGTTACAGGCGTGGGCAAGACGCGTTTGGTCATCCGATACATCAAGAACACATTGCATCGCAGCGAGAGCGAGGTGCCGACAATAGCCGTCTCCTTTTTCACGTGCAACATCATCTTGGACGAGGTCAAAATCAAATTGCAAGTGCGTACAAACACCATACCGAATACCGAATACCTAACACCGAAAACCGAACACCGAACACCGACCCCACATCCCTTTCACGGCCGCACACAAATATTGGAATGCGTCCGTAAAAAAGCCAAAAGCCAAAGGAATTTCCCACGGCCCTATGCCCACTAATCCTATTTGCTTGCTGGATCCCCGGAACGGTTGGAGGCACACGCTAATCTGGGCTTATGCTGGCTGTCCCTGCCTCCCTGACCCCTGGTCCACCACTAGCTCGGTCATTTTATTTGTTGGTTTTTGTTTTTATTTTGCAATTTCTGCGTCCACTGCACTTTGCCTGTTATTTGTTTTTTTAGCTCACATTCTTTTTTTTATAGTTTATTGATAAGCTGAGCGTGAGCGGCGGCCCGCAGCAGCAGCAGCAGCAGCAGCAGTTTTCCCCCCCATTGTGATAGGGTTGCCAGCCCTTTTTCTCCCATATACGTACTCGCATATTTTCTCTTGGGTGATTCCGTTTTTATACGCAGCCGTATAACAATGGGAGCTGCAATAACTAGGGGCGTTACCGCACGCTCTCGACTGAGCTGTACCCTATTAAATGGAAATGAATCGAATGTGAAACTTAAAGTAGCCCAAAGATAAATGTGGAATTTCATTTCGATAAGTGGGTGTTTTTCGGTGTGAGATACATCCCCTCTTTATAGTCTCCACTTTGGGAAAGTTGGTGCACAATTCGAATCTTAAATACAGGACCTTTAAGTCGAAATGTTCAAGGCTTCAGTTTTTCCAAAGAAAAAACTCGTTTCTGCTTTTTAAGAGCCAGACAAATCCAACAACCGTTCAGAAATACCCGTCTGAGGACAATAAGACTGAATACATAATGGGGTATAGTTTGTGTATTCTTGTATTTGTGGATTCGTGGAGGTCTTTGTCTCGTTCTGCGGTTCCCCTGTGCTTCGATTTAGTTTCGACAATGAACATGTCGTTGCCCCAAATTTTTATGAAGATTTGAATGGGCGAGAGGGCATAAAGAGGACCGGACCCACAGCTGAAGTGCACATTCCACAATCCTCCAGATGATTGTTATTGCTGTGGGAGCGCGAGGGCATAAAGAGCACAATGGCAGAATAAACGCTGACTGACTGAATGACTCAATTAAAGTTCAAGTCACGGGCGAACTCTAATCATTCAACCAATCATTTGTCCATCTCTTTCAGATCTGGGACACCGCTGGCCAGGAGCGCTACCGGGCCGTGGCACCCATGTACTATCGGAATGCGAATGCCGCCATTCTGGTTTTCGATCTGACGCAGTACAAGACGTTTACGGAAATCAAGTCCTGGATACAGGAGCTGCATCGCAATGTCCAGGATCCGATGATACTGACGCTGGTGGGCAACAAGATGGACATGCAGGCGCAGCGTGCCGTCTCCCGCGACGAGGCTTTCCTCTTCGCCACCTCCATTGGGGCCACCTACTTTGAGACCTCCACCGAAACGGACCAGGGCCTGGAGCAGGTCTTCCTCTCGACGGCCTTGGGGATGGTGCGTCTCGCCGACGAGGGCAAGAGCCACTCGCTGCGCTCCTTCGAGTCCACCGATTCCCTGGCCTACACCAACACCAACACTGCCTTTAGTCACACTGTGGCCGCCTTGGCTCGGAGTCCGGGCAATGCGGCCTTCCGTCTGCCGTACGTGGACATCGGCCTGGCCGTCGAGGGCGAGGATGTGAAGACGAATGGTGTCGGCCGCCTGGAGACGGCGCCGTGGAGCATTGAGCACATAGCCCTCGGCGAGGTGGAGAGGCCCAGCTGGTGCTGCTATTAAGTGGACTCCGCGACTGTTATCAAAGAACCAACAATGTGATGTTAACAAAATCCGATTTACTTTAGTTCGAATATGTTTACGAATCGCTATCGCTATTATTATTGCCATGGCTATCCCAACAACAGCGAAGCGAATCCCGAACATGGCTTGAAGCTATACTTTTAAACACACTGATTAGGCTACAGGGCGGAGCTGCTCGATCCATTGACAAGGCGTCTGGAATACCCGCATCATCTTAATCTTAATTCTAGATCCTAAGCGTATTCAGCAATTGCCGCATGCATATTATTTATAGATATACGAGTAAAAGAGATAATTTGACCTTGCAATCAAACACACACCACAACCAACACCACCACAGGAGGCAAACCAAGAAACCAACACAGGGAAAAAGCTCCAACACACACACACAAACACCAACAAATTCATGTACAAAGAACTTTTTATACCGCTTGGACACATACTGTACACCGATGCGTATACCATATAAATATATAAATATAGATGTGAAAATGTATTTAACGTGCTGTCGTTTTGGGGCAACGTCGCGTCGGGCACGCCCCGCCTCGCTTTGGGTTTCCCCAAGTGGCGTATCGTCCGAGGTTGGAGCAATGCAAATGCATTAACTTGGCCATTAACGCGGCAACTTAACGTGTAATTGGAATTTAATGCCCCCATAATTAAGCCAAGGGTTACAATTGTATTGGTTCATGCTTCTAATGCTCTGGCATTAAGTTCTGTAGGGGAGCGCCCAGGAGCGTGACCAGCCACTATTATTAACCCCTGTGCGGCACAGGGAGGTCTTTGCGTGCCTTGTATAGGTATTCGGGTCTGCTAACAAATCGAATTCTGATTTTAATTTAATACTAAATATAATAATTATTTTTGTTCCTATTATGGATTATGACAGATTCCCTGTGAATTTTTTATTACAAATTGTAAGAGATTGGTTTTTCCCTGCTGACACTTTGATTGATATAGAATGAATGAAGGTCTTTTGGGCATTCCAGAGCCATCTGTATGCGTCCAAACCAACGACAGAACTCCGTTTCCCCACACCATACCGCTCCCATCTTCATTCGAATCCCGAAGCCCCAGCGAAAGGTTAAATTGAATGGCTAAATGTACTCATAAGTCAAGCAAGTCGGGGCCAAGTCGGGCACAATGGCGCAAGTTCATAAAGCCAGCCCCGAAAGCAACTTTAACGATTAGCTAATATACATAACTTATGGTCAGTTGAATCCTTATGTATAAATAATATGTGCAATTTAGCGTGAGGCGCCAACAAAAAACCATTCACAAAAGACCAAAAACCCATTCAAGTGTCATCAACACATTTGCCAGGCATCTGGCGGCTACAGGGCCCACCAGGATGAAGCCAGAGGCAGATCTGGAGCTGGACTTGGGGGATCTGGTGTGGTTCAGTCAGCCCATTGATTTGCCATTAGGGGACGGTAAATGAGTGCGGAGCCCTACAACAGCACTCGTTCGTTTGTCTCTGTGCTTGAGCACTCAACCGGAAGTGATGCCAGCACACGCGTACACGTGTGTCTATGTAGATGCCTACCAGATACGAGATAGGAGTATCCTTGACATATACCTACACTACTACAAGCAATATATACCTCAACATCTTGGCTTGTGGCACACACACACACACAGAGATACACACAGAGATACACACAAATTGTCCCCTAATGGTGTTTAGACGGCTTAATGATGTAGAAATGCATCAATGTAATCAAGGTGAGGCAGTATCTGAAGGAGCGGCAGCAGCTTGCAGGCAGGCCCTTTGACCGAACAATTGAGGTTTGTCTGCAGCCTGGTTAACCGCACTCTGATGTCCCAACAAATTGCTAACTTTATTCGCCTGTCAGTTGAACTAATAGGCCAGCATGTCGTGCCAAATTATCCATTAGCAGTATGACAGCTTGGCCAGGCCAGGCCAGGCCGGGCCAGGCAAGGCATATTTACACTCTGATTGCTTATCCACAAACATACAAATGAGATTGTTGCAAAGCTACTATATTGGTATCAACGTTTTGGCATTATTTAAGATTTTAACTCATTTTGTGTGGCGTTCGTACATACTGTCTGCTGGGGCCTTCAATTGCTGTCGTGTCTTTCAGAACAAAGAGAATTTCTAAGTACTACAAGAACTAAACCATCCTTAATTGGGTGTACAATTGGAATCGGTCAGCTTTAACATGTACACATGTTCCATCCATCAGTTATAAATATTCATGAGGGGACTTTTTCGCCAACATATTTTTAAGTTTATTATTTTGGGATTTTACGCGATTCGATGGCTATATTTGTAAGCCGCTTTGACTAACTAACTCTACAAACTGTGATCCCCCATTTAGTTTTCATAGTCTGGGGCTTGTTTTTAATACCTCCCATTTGCATTTGGTTAGGCGTCAATTGCTGCTGACAGTCGGGGGCAGGGCAGGGCAGGGCACTGAAATATTTGTATATGACCCATGCATATAAATCGAATTACATGTCCGCTCTGGCATATTTACGAGCCTATCCATAGGTATTTCCATAGAGAGACTACGTACATACATATACATATTTCTGTGGGTGAGTGTGTGTGTTGGCTGGCGTTTGAATATCAAATCTGCTATAGTTCCCTGTGCCACATAAATTGCTCACACATATGCACAAATCAAGTATGCAAACGAACAAATGGCGATGTGTGTGTGCGAGGTGTTTGTGTCCTCTGAACGATTCCTTTTATTCCTCGATCCCCGAAGCATTCATCTATCGCTGTAGCCACCGCCATTGCCATCGCCATCGACATCGGTATCGAATCCTGGCAAGCCGGTCATGCAAATAATTTTGAATATTTAACAAGCGCTTCGGTTATGTACGATTCTCATACTGCAGCAGCCCAGAGCGTGCTCACGGCTGCGATGCATACTCTATGGCCATTGCCCCCCTCTGTGTGTGTGTTTGTGTGGAAGAGAGAGTGTTAGTGGGAGAAAAAAATGTATGTACATACATATGTGTGTGTGGCTTGGTCGTGTCAACTATTTGGCATTATTACAGATTTGATTGAACTCCCATTGACCTGAGCAGCCATTTAAGGGCCACACCACACAGTTAATATTCCGCAACAATTGTGCTTGTGTAATTCTTGTGTAGATATCCATCGACAAATGGACTAACAAATTGAATTCTCCCCCGGACAATGTTTATTTTCATTTGAAAGTTTACTCGTACCTATTTATTTTTTGCGCAATTTGTTTTAGATCAAGTTTACCTGATCCCAAATGGAACCAATCCATCCCCTGCAGGCTGCAGCTCAAATCAAAGTTTTCTATTCAATTGAATTGCTTCAGTGAAATTGAATTGTCTGGCGCATGTACATACTGTACATATGTACTGTATATGTTGTGAAAATAATTTCAATTGAATTTCCACCGAAACGCCAGGGAAAATACGTGCCGAAGCCATGCACAGAATGGATCTACGCATGGCATGGCCATTTAGTCAATTAATCAAATTGAAATCCATTTAAAAATGCCACACACTGGGGGCTCGGCCACCATTTGAATCAACAAACAAGGAAAATTTAAAATTTTTGCACAGCTTTATCTCTTGTTCTAATTCTGGAAATGGCTGGAATGACAAGTTAGCCGAGCTGAGTCGAAGTCGGCCTGAGCTGGTGGCTAAAAGCAATGCAGCGACATGGAAAATACCACAGCAGAGAATGCATAGACACACAGCCAGGCCAGGGGACAGCAGATGGCTGGCTGCCTGGCAGGAAGAAGGATGGGTATAAAGACGAAGATGGAGGCGCTGCGGGCATTTCGTTTGAGTGTCGTCCTCGTCTCTGTCTCTGTCTCCGTCTCCGTCTGAAGCTCAAGCTCAAATCCCAAATGCATAGACAGCTGTCTGCAGAAAAAGGCAATTCCAGCTACGGGAAAGGGAGTCGGCCCAAAGGGGCAGCCGCAAGACAAGACAAGCTCGGAAAACGCAATTCAAATGCAATTTAATGTCATTTTAATTGAGCTGCTGCCCGACCAATGTCTGCCGTCTCGACGAATTGCCCGAAAAAAAGGAGTCATACAAACGTATTCTTAAAGGGCTTTCCCCCCGAGTTATTTATGGGACAAACACAAATACGAGAAGCACTATTTGATTTGCATTTCATTAAATGTATGCCCGCAAAATTGGCAATTCCGATGCAATTGTTTGGCCATAAATTGTCAGGAGTTCCGCATTGACCCAAATTGAATTTTGGGGCCACAGTGGTTGCTGGCTGCTGCAGCACATTATTTATAATTTATCTGAAATAATGAACACAATAGATGCCCCCCAATCATGGCAGTCTCTAGCAGTTGTTTTCCTGTTTATGGGCATCCTGCGAAATCCCTTTGAGCTGGGTGTGCCGGTCGCGGGTTCATCAACGGGTGCCATTTATCATAATTTGCTTACAAATTACTTTTTCACCCACAGATGAGGCTGCTGCTGCTGTTGCTGCCAACTCATGTTGCCAATTTCGAGGCCCAGCAACCATTCACCTGAGTGGGAGCTCAGCGCGTATGGCAGCCATTAAACAGATAAACCCTCCAGTCGGGTACACACACACACACACACACAGATTCCAAAAAGGATGGACTGGGCAGCCTCAACCATGCCGGTGTCCTTGAGAGCGTGCGTGTGGCAGTGGCATAAGGACACAATTTGTCTAGACAAACCCCAGCATGCCTTTGTCTTTTCTCTATCTGCTCTTTTTACTTTTCATATCTATGCTTCACCTTTACCCTACCCAGCAATCACCAGCGGAGCATGTGGCATTTTGGGATAAGAAAAGAAATCTAAATGTATGATCCTGTCATCTCCACTCTACTTCCATTGGCATTTTCCTGATATTACATGATTTTTCTCAAAACGTTTTAATTCCACTTAACCGAGAGAAAAAAAGAGTCATCAAATTTTGTGGAATATTTTTGACTGAATATTATTAATTGCATTTCCACGAACTTGGTTCGACTTTTAGGAATTTTCATGAAAACAAGTTTTTCTGAGGTATTTCCGGGGTTTCTCTGTGTTCTTTCCACAGAGGTAGTTTTAGTTTGGGAAATACCGTATTTATTTTCACTGGAATTTGTTCTGCTTTTTGGGAATACTCTTTGAACGGCCTCTGATGTAGGGTATACATAATTTCTTTATTTCCCCTTTTTTGCCTTGTCTCTTTCTATCAATCGCTCACACACTCACCCACACACAGACAGGCGGACACCTCACCCCATCGGAGAGCTGTCATAAAAATTGAGAGATGCGACTGCCACATGAGGGTGCACCATTTTCGTCCTGTTGTCGAGATGACAACACTTTGCCATTGTGTTTTGGGCTGTCACTTTCTATTCGCCCATTTTGCTGCCTCCGAGTCCTTTTTTCCGCATCCTCCGCTATCGCCGTACGCGGCCATTTGCCATTTTTAATTGTTTACCGCCCAACCATAGGCTACAAAGGTTTGGTGTTTTTTTTTCCAATTCGATGCGATTCGAGAATCGTGTCCTTTGGAAAAAAACTGCTGGAGAAAAACGCCGCGCAAAATACAAATTGATTGACCTGCAACAGGTTCAGGCCAGAGGGCAATATTTGATTAAAAATGTCCCCCTTCCCTCAGTGCATGAGAATTTAAGGTCACGGCCAGGGCTAAAGGACTGTGCCTCTTGAAATTTTGGGGTTCACTGATTTTCCACTGAACATCATTTGTCTGCTGACGGGGCAGTCATGAATCGGCCTTTATTTCAGCCACCATATCAGCTGCTTCTCGCTCTTCCTGCCACCATTTCAAATAGCTATTTTCCTCTCCTGGCTGCTCCAAGTACAGTCATGACTCTGGAGGTCAGGCTTTGTGTGTGTGCATAAATACTTTGGGTTATTGCGACCACCTTTTAATCGGTATACATATATGTACATATACATATATGTCGTGGGCGTATCAGGGAACACGCATACCTATTAAGGGCCCTGTTCTCTCTCCCTTTTGGCTGCTGTTTTCCAACCTATATTAAGTCCTGTGGGGTGGCGATTTGAGATGTGGCATCTGCTGGCATCTGGTGGTGGTGCTGGCCAGTGGGTGGCTCTGACGTTTGACATTGACTGGCTGATAATACAAATATCATTGTTGCTTGCACATAATTAAGCCTGACAGTCGACGAAACTCTTCAGGAAACTCTTGTCCAGCTCCAGGCACTGTGGGGCGAATCCAGCAAAAGTTGAACAGGGATTTTTTAGCTGCTATAAATAAATATATATGTAAAGGTAACTTGAATCTATTCTATCTTTCTGTTAAGGGAATTCAATATAAATTGTGCTCCCATGTAAAGGGATCTTTGATAGGGAGAACCCCTGGCCCTCCTCCACTGTGCCATCCTGTGCTTTGGCCATGCTGCTGCTGCTGGTGGCATTAACTTTATTGGTATGCGTGGCTATATGCTTGAGTGTGTGTGTGTGCCTGGATTTGGTCCTAATGCGCCTAGTGCCAGCTCCAGTTGGCAGTCTGTTGACTTTCAGCTTTGGTCGCTAATTAAGCCTGTTTATCGAAGTAAGTTGGCTGTTCAACTTTCACAGCCCCTGCTCTATCTGTCCTCTATCGCTCCTCCTAGCAGCCGGCTGTACGGCTCTCCGGCTTAGTTCACTTTAGTTTTATCAGCCAACTAAATTTAGTGTGTCAGTCGGATCTAGGAGTAGTGTGTGTGTGCCCCACCCACTGTGCCAGCTGTACCAGCTGTACCCCCAGCTGCCTTTGGACATCTCTTAAGTGCAATAATAAAGCGATTCTCGTAAATGCCACAAAGCCTTCCAGTTCGGCTCTAATTGAGTAAATTATCCAGGGAAATGAAAATGGTTTCCCATATACGGATCGGCAAACAAGTTTGTGGCATTGTCACACACGCACACACACACACAAGGACGTGAGCGTGTATGGTTCTGCTTTGTGGTTGATGTGGAAACATCAGAAATCTGTGGAGACGGAATCGGAGCAGTACGAGGGTATGTTTGGGGGGGAGAGCATTCCACTAACAGCGGCTCAATTGCCTGCGGTTGCCTTTCAGAAATGACATTTTATTAGCAGCCAACACACACAAGTTTAATGCCAATCGATGGAAAATTCCAGTGACAAGGGGCTGGAGGACAGGCCAATGCCTTCAAATAGCGGGCCAACTTTTGATCTCCGGATATATGTATGTACGGATGTTTGGCCAACTATCGTTGCGATTTCAGCTAACTTTTTCTCCACATGAATGTGCACGTGTGTGTGTGTGTGTGTGTGTGTGTGCGTGTGTTCACTGCACTTAACCTTGGCAGCCAGTTGCCGGAGACGCTCCTGAACTGAACCTTTGGAAAAACTGAAAGTTTTTATCCTGCCTGCAGTTTATCTGCTTCATTTGATGTTCTGCTGAGCTGCTAAATTGTGTATGGTACCTTCTTTTTGAATCATTTAATCCCTACTTGAACGGCAAAGCAGCTTTGCTCCCAACTGAGGCGTCAAACTAAAGTTTTCCCAGTGTGTTCCCATTTTGCTATCTGCCATTTGTCTCGTTCATGCATCACCATTTGCCATTCGGCGATAGTACATATAGGTATATTGTATATATTTTTTACAAGCAGATAACAAGTACAGTAAACAGTAAACAAGAAACAAAACCGAAAAAAAATGCAACTATTTCCGCTACATTGGTTGGCAAATATTTGCTACAATTGGTTGTTATGGTGACAGATACGTTACAGCAGGGAGGCATGTTGTGGAGACCCCAAGGCAATTGGGAGATACATTCGGTGCAACGGTGCGTATGATTATTAATTTTATTACAAAAGGATTTTTGCGTTGAATTTGAAAAATTCGTTCGATTCATCGCACGACGTACAATTGTTGGTCCACAATTCTTTTGTCTACCATTTGTTCAGAGCGCCCACCGAAACCGATTCCGAACTGAACGCAACTGCTGGACAAACAATTGGCATGCATAAAACCATTATGTGCGAGCCCCTGAGAATGGCTACATATGCAGGACAGCTGAGCCCTGTCCTGGATTGCTTGTCAGGTGCTGTTTGGTACTCTGTCCTGTCTGAATCCCAGCTGTGGCTGAAACTATGCCCAGCATTGCACCACTTGTTGTGCGTACCACAGGCCTTCTCCAGTCAGGCCTTCCCTGCTTGCTAGAACTTGCGTAATTGCCATAATCGTATGCAAAGTAGCAACATCGAGTGCAAAATATATAAGTCCCTTGCCTTTGTGTCATTAATGAGCGGATCCTAAAGGATTAAGGGAGCTATGGGGGGCAACAACCCACACTAGAGGAGGGCCAATTAATGTGGCAGCAAAAGAAGGAGGAGTAATCCTGAAAAACTACAAATACAGCCCAGATTTATTTCAGCATAAATGAACCAACTTGGAAATTATTCTTGCCACTTTTGAGGTCTAGTTTTCAAATGCGCCATGCGCCATGCGCTATGCCACAGAGTATGGGTATGTGCCGAGATGTCGTTCCCAGAATCTGACTGGTTGATAAGAGGAAACATGTCCAGACATTTGCACGGCGGTAAATTACACTAATTGGTGGGTTGGCCTGATAAGCGAAGTGGCTGGAAAGGAAAGGCTGGTAATAGCTGCCACGGGTGGAAAAGCGGCTATAAAAGCGAGTGCCTTGCTGCAGTTCAGAGCAACAATCAACGCGAATCTCTGCCAGGTAGACGATGATTATGGATATGAAGACGCTGCCCTTGTTCTGCGTGGTGCTGGCGGTGTTTGCTTGCCACACGCTCGCGCAGTCCAACGCGGGCAATGGCACCGAATATTGTCCCCCAGATGGAGGAAATGGTACCAATAACGGAACGGACAACAACGATGACAACAAGGATGGCACCGACGAAGGCCTTTGCACTGCCTTCCAGGACGTGCGCGGCCTGATCGACCACGAGGCTCTGGTGGCCCTGATCGAGACGCACTCTCAGTGCGACGCCAAGTTCCGGAAGGCCGTACGTTTCTTCAACACCCCCGGATTCGAGGATGTGGCCCAGCTGCTCCAGGAGAGCGAGGCCTATCAGACGGCAATAGAGGAGCTGCAGATGGCCGGCGTAGACACCACAGACATCGAGTTCATCCTGGACATCTTTATTTGCATCGCGCTGCCTGTGCCCCAGGCCGAAAAGAGCTGCGACTGCAGTAAGCTCAAGAAGAAGGGTCACAGCTTCGTCGCCGACCTGCTGGCCCTCATGCCCAAGAGCGATGTGCACAACTACTCCGTGGATGCCCAGTCCAAGCACTCGAACTTTGCCCTGTTCTCCCGCACGGTCACGTCGGCAGAGTTCCAGGCCACTCTCCGCGCCAATATTGTGAGTAGTCAAATTATTCCTCCTCCGCCTGTATCCAGCTGAATCCCTATCTGTTTCAATTCGCAGAAGAAACACGATTTGGCCCGTCCATTTAAGATCCTGCGCCGCAACGGATGGGACATTCCCGAGCTGCTGCGTGCCATGATAACCATTCTCACCTGGTGACCTGCCGGGGACACAGGACACGCCGCCACTTTCATTGTGCGCCACTCTGCATTGTATGTAAACCAAAAACGGCAACAAGTTTAAAGATAAAATGCTCCCTGCAAGTCCTTGTTTGTGTTGAATGTTGAATGGCTTGCCCCGTGAGGCACTCAATGCTGTCATCTGTCAAAGGGGACAGGGGAGTAGGGGATAGGGGATATGGGAGTGCGGGCATGTGGGCATGTCGATGTCCCGCAGTGCTCTCTGTTTTTATGGGGGTTGCTTCATTGAAATTGCGTTCAATTTGTCACTGCAGCGGAAGTGTCCAGGAAGGAAGGATTTCTGCCCGGGGACGACAGGGCAATAGCTTGATGCGTTGCCCGGCTAATCTTCCACCAAAATCCATTGTCAGATGGTTTTTCAATTTGAGTTAAAGTGCTTTAAAACGAAAATGGAGCCCGGCGGAGTGGGCTTCCCGGAAGTAATTAAAGTTCTATTCATAAGAGAGTTCCCAGCATGATGAGCATTTACCAAGAACTCCATAAAGTAGTAAGTTCCTGGAAAGAAAGACAAACATCAGGTGCACTACCAGAATGGAAGAGTTCTCAGAAATCGATCCATCATTTTGTAAAGGTAAATTTCACGTCTCTCTGTCAGCAATCTGGATACACATTTCCTGGGTAGAGGTATTAGTCCCAGTTGGGTATTTGATTTGCCATCGTTCAGGAGGACGGGTGGGGCATGGCCCTTGGTAAACAAATTAAGACTCGTTACACTTTCATTGCTTATGCTCAATTTGCGAGTTGGCAGCTGTCGCTAACCAGTAGCAATCCAGGCCAGGCCCAAGCGTTCTGCCTTCGATCCTACCCCACCGTTCAGCCATGAGGCCATGAGGCCGCACAGCGTATGCAGTCGTGCAATTTGAACGGCACAAATGCCTGCTCATAGCAATTGATTTATGCCTGCTACGTGACTTCATTTTGGCCAACTAGGGAGGCCCTGGCTCTGTGCTGTGGAGCAGCACCTGTTGTCGTCTTTCCTCTTATTAAATTAACAACATAACAATCTCTCTCGCACTCGCACTCACTCTCAGTCTGTCTGTGTAGGTGCGTGGGTATCCTTAGCCAGCAAATCCGATGCCATTATGCATTATAACTGTATAAACAAATCGTATGCGTGCCTCCCAGCTACCAGCTTCCAGCTCCCATCTTCGTGTCTCGGAATACGTGCTTGCCACAGAAACAAACAGAAAAAATATCAGCCCTCGCTGCGAGCGGAGGCTCAGGAATCGCACTTCAGCTCCAGAGTCTTCCCCCGACTCGTGTGTCAATCAAGTTAAATGTTAATGAATTACTCGGCATGGCCTGGGCATAGGACATGCTGACAGGACCAAAGAGAATGATGCCGACAAGTTGTTTTGGTTTTCTAGACACTCTCAGGATCTAGCCCCACCCACCCTATAGCTTGTCCTGTGGTTGACCTGGCTTAATATTTAAACCCAATAGGGGCCGGATGGGAAGCCTTGAAGTAGCTTAGGCCAAGGGCAGGTGCAATATGAGGTAAACAATTGCTTTAATTGCTCAACGAAGTCGGTTCTTGTGCGAGACAGTTAGAAAAATATTTACGAAATTTTGCATTTAAAGCCAGAGAGCCAGGGTACATATATTAAATCTTCTTTATTCTTGGGTATGCACCAGTCGAATCTCCTGCCATTCAGCAGTATTTGAGTACACTTCCGCTGCCACAGCATGGTCAATGGAGAGATGTGCCAGCCTCCGTGCTCCCCCAGTCTCTCTCCTCTCTCTCCCTCCTGCCTGCCACTCAACGACTGTCGGCGAACATGAACGAAATAAATCGTTGCATACTTACGTGCGCGAGCCATTTTCACCCTAGCTTTGCTTGATTTTTTCCCGGCCAAAATGTTCGTTGTCCTCGCCGGCCCATTACGTGTCATTGAATTCATTACGCTGTCACTCTGCTAGTGGGGCGTGTGGGAGTGGATTAACAACTATGGAAAAAACCCTTGTGGAGGGAGGAAACTACCTGCATGTCTAAATGAAATAATTAATTAACGCAGTGGCTGTCTGAAGCGTGATTGGATTAGTGAATGAAAGGCCTAAATTTTATAATTATATTTACTATTTTACGCATATGTTTTTTAAATTAACATGTTCAACCTTATACGCTTTTGAAGCAATCCATTACGTTATTACGATAATATATACGTCTGCACTTAATCTGAGTAGATGATTGTTGCTTGCGAACAAAATTGCAAAAAAGCCAACTTATTTATTTACAAACTGAAAATCAATTCAATATTAAAAGCATTCTATTGCCCGAAACATTAAACACTGCAGAGGTGCGGGAAAAAATCAAACTCATTAGTGAAAAAAAAACGTGGAAGGTCAGACAATTCAATTGAAATTATCTGTAATTATTTACTAATGGGGAAAAATATTTCCATAAATGAAAATTGACAGCTATAACAATTTAATTTACTTTGCTGAGTGTCCACAGCTCCACATATTTAAAATATAAAGTTAGCTAGAGGTGTATTTTTTTTATTTTATTATTTCAAAGGCTTAAACTCTGGCTTGGATAGACATGCATTATTCTTGCGTATATCGGTTTAAATGTAATTAAAAAAAAGTCAGAGGACCATTTAATAGCATTATTTTTCCTTTATACTTTTTAATATCTCTATATAATAATGAATAATTATACCCGGTACAAAATATCATAGGTATATTAGATTCTTGTAGATACAGAGCTAGATTCGGGTGAGGGCAGGCACCACTTTTCCCACAAGCAACTACAAACGGTGTCCGTTGGATACTGAAACTGAAATGGAACCCCTCTCTCGATGCTCGAATGTGGCACGCTAACAGAGGTATTTTTTAACGATTTAAATGCGATTTCCATAGCTTTTATAGTTATTCAATTACAGGATCAATTTCTATGGGTTTTATAGTTATATACCCATAAGTATTGAAAAATAAAATTATATTAAACCGTCTGGACACCTCCTTTCTCTACCATGCAACCCCAAGTACCGCAGCGAATCGTGGCTAGCCCTGAACAAATTAATAAAAACAATTCTTAATGTTCTTAATTTCCATGTGCCTGTTGCTATGAGACTTAGTAGGAAGGCTCTAAAGTTAGTTCCAACTAAAGTTCTACTCAAATACTACCTCAACGCAAATAACGCAATTGACATTCGAAATTTTAGTTTAGTTGCAGTCCTTAACAAACTCAAACTCAAACTCAAATTCAAACAAATGACCACAAATTTTTCATTGCCAGCACAGCAGCACAGCAGTGTATCTGCAGGAGAATTGCAAACAATTTGTTGGCTTGATTTGTTTGGAAAATTTCATTACACTAACGAAGCCTGATGCTGATGGTTCCTTCTTCTCCTGCCGCTGCAGCTCTGAGACAAATACGATTTGAGCCGATTGATTCCTATTCCTATTCCCATTCCCATTCCCAATGTGCTTGGCAGCCTCTCATCGAACTGTCCCCAACCACCCACCCCATGGCCAAGTCTCTTGGCCGTAAATCGAGTTTGTTGCCCGCTTGGAATATAATTGAGGCATTCACTATGCAAGCACTTTCCGGATGCCGGACGGCATTATTTTATTGCATTAAATGTGGGTCATGCTCGGGTCCCGACATGGTATTACATAGCGCAGAATACCATAGTATGAGGGGATTAAATACTTGACAATACGACAGCCATGTGCATCGCCGATGATGATGATGATGAATTGGATGCACTGAGCACCTGCCTCCCAGTTTTGTTATTTCCTTTATTTTTTGCTTGAATTTACTTGTTTTAAGCTGTCAACTACCACTACACTTCTGGGCGTTCGAGCATTGAACTCCCTCCTCGCTCCTCGCTCCACCCTCCTTTTTTTTTTTTCGTTTTTTTCTGATAAAACTTCCCTGCTCGTTGGGTGTTGCCTCGCCCCAATCTCGAATGTTTTCTCAAAGCAACGCTCTCGTAGCACTTCAGATTTATGGCCCCCGCAATCGGTAGTCAGCTCCCTTCGAGTTCAGTAAGTGAAACCACAATGGTCATAAATCCATGTCGAGTATCAGCTAGCAAATCTCATTATGGCCACTCATAACTGGCGTTGGCATGGCTCTCCTTCTTGACCAGCCGGTGCTCCAGCGCCTGAATCAATGGTCAACATCAATGGAAACACAAGCTGGCAGAAGAGCGACTTATCTTTGGTCGTTGATGGGGCCAACCGAAATGCATCTGGTATCGCAATTGGCTGTAATTGATAAATTAAATATTGCGCTGCCTCATTTTCAATATGGCAATTCGATCGACAGTTCTGTCGCCCTCTTAACAAGTGTGCTTTAAGTGAAATTTGCGGTTCCCAGTAATGCATAAATTAAGAGTCTCCATACGGACACGGACATGGACAAGGACATGGGCAATCGTTGCCATTGCTGTTCGCAGGCCATGAACAATGGCATCCAAGTGATGGCATTTTAATGAGCCGCCATAAAAAATGGGTAAAATCATTCGAGAGAGCAGACTATGGCTGAATGCCCTTACCGGAGAATAAATACAGAATTTCGACCTGAAATGACTGCATTAAGCGTTTGTCTATTCAATTGTTAAAGGCTTATCCCGCTAATGATTGGTCTATGCTTAAAGAGTGCAGCCATCTATATAATTATTTCACTGCTCAGCGAATCGAACAACAAAGTTAAATGCTATAAATATTTCGAAACTCAAGCACAAATAATTGGCAAAATGCCAGCGCATTAGCCAGAAAAAGAAACGAGAAAGATGCAGAAGCTGGCGACAATAGCGGAAAATGAGGTTGATGGTTATGATGCCATTTACAACTTTTGCAAGGACATTCATTCTAAGAAATTATGAGTAAAAATTGGAAAATTTTCAGATATTCAGATTTATGCAAGAAAACACACTCCCACAGACCCCAGTTCACGCTCTTCCAAAATTCGTTTTATTTTCATATTTTAAAGCTTTCCTCCAAGATGCGCTGAAGCTGGGAAACTCTGGCCAGCAGCATTATTATTATTATTATTTTTTCTGTTTACTCTTATCTCCGCGCCCGCTTTCCGCTTTCGGAAAATAGTTTTGTTGCTCTCGCTTTTCCCCCGACCTACTCCCATCCCATACCATCCCTCGCTGCACCCCTAAAGTGGACATGCGGGCGTTGCTTTCTTAACCAGCGCAAATATTTTAACCTACAGAGCAGACAGAGCCGGGCCTGGCACCGGCGTGGGGTCTGGGTCTGGGTCTGGGTTGGGGCAAGTAAATAAATGTTCCCGAGATAAACTGGCGCTTTGTGTGCCGTTTTGGGCGCTCTTCCATATCCCATGCCCTCCACGGAGCTATTTAGCCCCTTAAAGCTGTGGCCTGTCCTCTTTAAGAGTCGGAGAATTTTTGCATTTTGTATGCAGATGTTAAAATTGGTCGCATACTTTCTGCCTGCTGCCCAATATGGTCTCCGTCTCCGTCTCCTGGCCGTGTACGTGACTTCGCACGCGCGGCATCCAGCCTCGGATTTGGACTCGCAGTCGGACTCGCAGTCGGTGTCTGGCCTGCGGTCGAACAATCCTGCTATGGTCATTCCCATTCCCATTCCCATTGGCATTTGAGGGGAAGTGTGTTTGGGCTTAACTAGCGCGCGCGAGGGAGCGCGCCTTTCGTCAAACGCAACAGGGTGACAAAATTCATTAGTGCAGAGTCAAGGGTTAGATGAGACACCCTGTAGTGCTCACACATTCTGATATGTACGTGTATGCCCAACCACTTTGTCATCCAACTCACGTACAGGCCACGTATGCCAGCACCCCGAAAAGGATTGTCCACGCTCTGGTCAACTTCAGCATGGGTCGGGGTCGCTCGTTGGCCATCAGCTCGATTAGATGTTGTGGCCTGGCTCCGCCCTTGCGGTCGTGTTTTGTGGCTTTAACCGTCTGCTGCGATCCGAGCCGGTCTGGTCTCGTCTCACTCCTTGTGACAGAGAGCGGGGCGGGGATGAGGTGGCGGGGGAGCGGTTGAGAGGTGTTGGAAAGCTTGCGAGCGTTAAAAAATGTTTTAGCAGCGCATTTTTGAGGTTAACAGCATGCACGTGCTGGCCCCAAAGGGAGAGGGAAAGCGAGAGCTGAAGAGCGAACAAAAGGTGGCGACTCTGACTCCGACTCTGTCAGCAGTGGCGTTGAGTGCTGGCCAAGGCAAAGGCTGGGGCTGTGGCAGGGTCCGGGCACAAGCTTTATTTAGCCACGATGTACGTGATGGCTACAATCGTGTCAACTGCTGTTGGACTCGCATGAATTATGACGAAGACTCGTATGGGTGTCTTGTAAATCTCAACTAAATCTGCACCGATGGCATGTTCCATTTAGTTGGGGAAGAATGAAGGACAAATCAACTGCAATCATTGAGGCATAAATCCCGATGCCAGTTTGATTATCTGTCCGGGGGGCCCTAAGGCAGTTGCAGCTGCTTAAAGCCAAACAAAGGCTTTATGCTTTTTACATTCTCCTCTCCATTAGAAGCAGCCCAGTCCCAAGACCCAGCAGACCATTAACGACCATTTCCCCGGGTAATTCCCCCGTTGGCCGGGCAGGATTTGCGATTGACTCCAAGCGTTTTGCATGGATTCGGCAAGGAGAAACGAGGATGGCGTAGACTAGGCCATTTTACTCTGCCCTTGTCCCCTCATTGGCTGCTGCTTGGGAGGGCGTTTGGGAGTTGAGTCGGTGCGCGTCCCTTCCCAAAGTCGAGCCCATGAAATCTGTGCAGCCATTAACATTTACGATTTCCAATCCGTAGGTCAAGCTGGAGCTGGGCAGCCGTACATGGCAGCTGTTTGCATCGAGAAATCGGATGCAGGGAAAGCGGGCAGCGGGCAGCGGGCAGCTGGCAGCTAGCGATGTGGAATGCGGACTGGGGTACGGTATGCCGATGGGTAGGCGTTTAATGGGCAACACGAACTGCAAATACATTCGGTGATGGACCTGGGCATGGACCTTAGCTACTGCAACATTCTGAAACGAAAATGCCAGCAGGATTAGGTCTGGCCTCTACTATTTGCTTGCAGTTTATCTTCAAGTGCCTGTTGGCCAGTGGCCCCTGCCTTGCCCCGAAATGGATCGACTTGTGGAAAGTCTGCCCAAAAGATTTCCATACAGTTGCAGAGGACCAAAGTTTTGCATTTTAATAGTCTCTTAACTGCCGGCCATTTTCACTGTGTGTGTTTGCTAACAAACGGGAGGGCAGAGCGGGAGGAAGGCCAGTGGGAGGGATAGATTTAGGAAGCCAGGTGCTGCTCTAATTCCTGGAGAGATTTGCATGCCATTGAATTTTCGACTTGGTTGATTTTCAGCTCGGTTGCAGGGCACTTGAAGTACGCTCTCATGATCCGAGTGGGATGTTGAATGGCTAAACAGCATCCATCAGAAGCAGAAAATGTTTCACAGGATTTTCCCAGGAGCCCAGGGACACAACAATCTCTGTGCAACTATGTTTTTTTAATGCACAGAATTTCTCTTGAGCCTCCGAAGCATTGTGTATTCTATCAGCAATTTCAGCTGCAGTTTTCGGAGATTATTTTGACAGGCCCAGAGGCGAAAACCAATTTGTACTCGGCTCTATGCATATTTCACCGGGATTAACACTCGAGAGTAGCTGCGAATAATTGAAATTAATTAACTCTTCTTGATCTATGCGAAATGCAATCAGCAGAACCCCACACTTTCGGCAGAGTCGCGCTGTTTGGTCAAATTCGAATGACTCAGCCATTTGGTTTGATGTGTGGCTTTCAGCAGGAGCACCCCGGCACCCTCATCAGGGGCCAGCAGCCCAGATCCAGGCATCGCCAAGTCACGTTCTCGGTTGGCTCCCCTTGGCCCTTCCCATTCTTTCGCTGAATGCACGAGTATACTCGTATGTGTGTGCATATATCTCTCGGTTTTTGTTTTGGAAGAGATTCGTGACGTGACGGGACGGGATGAGCTTGTTTCCACGCTAATGCACGCCCTGCAAAGTATGCAATAAATTTGACGCCAGCCTCACTCGCTCTCTCTCTCCCTCTCTCTCTGTATGTGTGTGTGTGTGTGTGTGTGTACCTGTCGGTTTTAGAGTGGCACTATGGCGGAGGGAAGCAGCAGCAGCAGCAGCAGCAGCCATCAGCCATCAGCATCATAAACATTAACATTAACGGCTTTTACTTACTCTCGTTCGCAGTTCGTGGGCGCTTCTTTGGCACTTGACACAAAAGCAAATACGTCCATGTCTCTTCAGCATCGTTGCAGCGATTTCTCATGCGGCATGTGCGCGGTATCTGAGGCGTGTGGCACCACCGCTCCTGGCGCCTGCCGTGCGATAAAAGGCGACAAAATGTTTGCTTAATAAGTTTGCTACACTTTTGCCCGGGTCTCTATTTGTTGATCCCATTCAGAGACTGCAGCCACATGAAAGAAAAGGAGCGAGCGGCAAAAAAAAACAAAGACCAAGCACTTTCCCGACCGAGCGCGGCTGCCTTCGGTCCACACCTCTCGTATGCGACTCGGGCTTGGCCTCTCGCCATGCCAGGCACGTTTCAATTAATTTCGAAACTTGAATTCACCGTCCGTTAAAGGTCAAATTGAATTAGCCCAAGAGCCGGATAGGGGTAAACTGTTTTCGATTCTGTGCAACTTATGCAGAAACTGCTCACCCACAAATCACTGACCTATGCAAATGAAATATTGATTCCAGATAATACAAAGGCCTCCGCCCTTGTTATCTCTGTCGATGGGGGATTCTAGCATATGTATTTAAATCTGCATGCAGACACACACACACATGGATGTGGCACAGACAGGGCTCTGCCGGGATAGACAGCCGTTGGTATTCAATAAATATGAAACACATCCATCACTGTCAGCTTGTGCTGCAGATGCTCGTTACAGTGTTTTTTCGATTCGCGACTTGAGGGCTCGCCGAAGTGCGTTGCCGCTTTAAATTCAACGGCAAACGAAGCTCCGTGCTAATGAAATATGTCTTACATCCACACCTACACACCTACACACCTACACCCATGCTCACATACACACTCAATGCCAGTCACCCACTTCTATGCTACGTATACGCACTGCTGGCCATGGCCTATTGCTAGACGTCAATGGATTTCGAATGCGAGTGACTTAAATGGAATTTCCCTCGACCAATTGCCGACTCTGAGAGCTGAACGAAATTTCAAATTCAAATTTTTAAGAAGCAATTACGGGACTGGGACTTTGATGTGGTTGCTTAGGCGCTTTGAACTCCAGCCAGCGAGCAACAAAGCAAATAACAAAGCAAAAATGCGCACAATGTCGGCGAGCGCTTAAAGAGATTCGCTCCTGACTTATGGCAGATGGCTGATGGCTGATGGCGCCCCAGTCGGAGCAATTTCAATTTTGAACGCCTGCCACATTGCCCACATTGCCGAGGGGGCTGGGAGAAGGGGTTGCGCGTTGCCTTTTTAAACGTCTTAATGGCTAATTAAATGAAATTGAACAGGTCCGCACTTAATGGCAAGTGCAGGCAGGTGTATTAAAAATTAATAAAAAAGAAGGCGAAAGTGTTTAGAGAGCGGCGCTTTGCTCTTCTGTGCTGTGTGCTGTGGGGGCTGGTGGGGGTTGGTGGTGCTGTCGCTGTGGAGGTGCGATACTTTTTATTGGTTCCTGTCCATGTCCCATGGCTTTTTAATTAACTTTTCGGAATGGCGCTGCCAGGCCAACGGGTTTTGTGGGCAAACTTTCGCCAAGTTCTACTAAAAGGCAGCGAAAATTTGATAAAATTTAAACTGTCTGGTTTTCAGGGCAGTTTTGTTTATGGTGCACCACATGGCGTATGATTAATGCTTGTTTCACTGCCTCTCTCCCCTCGCTCTCTGTACATTTCATTAAATAAATTGTAATTTATCAAACGGCCTTCCCGCAAAAAGCAAATCAAATAAATTACAGAGAAGTTGAACAACTTTGACCATTAAATGCTGCAAACCAAATAAGGCCAATGACGATTGTTTTATTTTCTTTTTTGTTGGTTTTATTTGCCAACCATTTCATTGCAATTGATTTTTGGTGTCAGCTGCACGCGCAGACAGAGACAGACACAGAGACAGAGACAGACATGTCCACCCTCTCGTTCCCCCCATACCAGGACTCGACTCGGCTCAACTCGACAAGTGCTGTGGCTGCGGCTTAAGTTTGTCGGCAAACTGAAAACTTTGTTGGTTAACTTGGCTGTGAAAATAGGGCTCGGAGAGCGTGGCAGCGCAAAGCAGGGGGAAAAAAGAAATGCCCCAAAGCCTGGGCCCAGGCACATCAATACAGCATTCCACCATCGCACCGCTGCGCCCCGCTCCGCCCCGCTCCGCACCGCTCCGGACCGCCTTCCAAAATAAACAGTCAACAGAACAAGCCGCCGAAACCAGAGCTTCGGTTGCCAGTTGTGGCTGCGATTTCTTGCCCCGACCCTGATTGCATTAGTCAAGAGAAACACGGAGAAACAATCACAGTGGCCGCCGGGGCATGGACTATTTGATACCGAGCGTGCCACAAATGGCTTCACAACTCTAGCAGGATGCAAATCTGTCGCCAACCGAAAGGTGTTCGAGTAAAGTTTTACTATTTAAATAAATAAATTAATCGGCATGGGACCAACATAGATTTGAGGGCCAAAAAGTCTGGGAAGTGAATGAAGGAATGATGTGAGGCTTTGCGAAAGCCTCTTACGACTTAGGGCCAGACAGGAGCTCAGGACTCGGCCTGGCACCTGCTCAGGACTCGGCCTGGCACCTGCTCATGACTGATGGAGTCCTCGGCACCTTGTGAATCAGTGCCACGGTCTCCTCGTCGTCCACCACAACGTCCGTGCTGGAAAAGGGGGAGTGGCCAGTGATCTGGCTGTAGAGAGGCTGCATCGTCCGAATGGTGGATACCCTCTCCCGCCAGGTGCGCCAGAAGTACGTCTTGTAGATGTGTCCCCCGAACTCCAAGATCATTGGCCGCTCCTGCGACAGCGCGGGTATCAGCTGCAGCTGGCGGTTGACACTGACCATCATGAGGTAGCGATCAAGGTAGCGATAGAAGTTGAAGCGGATCAACCTCAGCGGGATGAGGCTGACCAGCTCGAAGCACTCGATCTCCGGATCGAGGCCGTTCCCATAGCTGCTGGCCACGCTGCCGGGCTGTCCGCTCTTGAGGAAGCTGTCGCAGCCAAATATAATGCGGCTGGCGGTGAGTGCCACGTGGTACTGGCGTAGACCAATGCCACGGCGGTCCACCAGGGTGAAGGGGTTCTCCACCAGCACTGGCTCGTAGATCTCCTCGAACTCGGCGAGCAAAGTTTTCTGCACTCGGAACATCGTGCTGGGGCACCAAACGACAGCGACAGAAACTTTGGCAATAATTTAATTGAAATGTCAATCAAACTCTTGCAGCTCGTTTGTGTGCTTTGTCTATTATTATCATTTTTTGTGTACTTTTATTTGCTGTCGATGATGACAGCAGACGTCACGCCTGCTGGGGCATCGAAAACTACATATAAGGCTATATCGATTCATCTGCTGATCATCTACAAATGCAAATGCATAATCTACATGCTCCTACAGACCTGTCCACAGTCGAATGACTGGCTCAGGGATTAGCAGAAGTTAAATTTGCCTGGGAATGTAAATTGGATGCTTAGTTGCCAGAGTTAGTGCCATGGCCAGTGGGAGAGTCATTCAGCATGGATGATGGCACCAAATAGTTGCATTAGGTGCAGTCAGTCGAAGGATAAGCGACAGCGTTGATGGGCATAATGACGCGCCCAGCCGGAGGACACCAGGAGCTGTCTGGAGCTGGAGAACTTCCAGTGAATGGTCCATCCGTGCCGACATCCAGTTTGCCCTTTTCCATTAATCGTGCTGCCTTCAAGGTTTAATGGGAATATTTGACAAATGGAAGATGAACCTGCGGAGAGGACAGACAATTGTTCAGTGATTGTTTGATTAGATTTAAAAAAGTTTTTTCACTTGCCATTCCCTGGCGTATCCTCGTTCCCTCGTTGAGAGTCTAACCAGTTCGATGCCTGAGGGGCAGGTTTTTCACACTCCATTTTCTTGTTTTCCCTTCGACATGGCTGCTAGTTCTTGGCCATAATCTTGGCTTATGACTGCCACAGTTCACTTTCATTCTCTCTGCTCCCTTTTTCTGTCAGAGCAAACACTTTTAAAATATTCTGATTTATGGCAAACTTTCTCCTTGCTCTCTCAACTTTTCACAGTTGCCAGTTGGCACTTTCCACGTCCCTTTCAGGGGCGGGGATGCTACGACTGCCACTGCCACTGCTACTGATGCTGTTGCTGCTGCAATTGGCGACAAATTATAAAAGAAAACTCGTTGTGTCTTTTGCCATGCTCTCTGCGTGGAAACTGCAGACTGGGGCGGGTCCAGGCTGCGGGCTCCTGCTGCTGCTCACTTTGTCAGCCATTTAATTTAGCGTCGCAACGCTTGCAACTGCTGGGGGCAGGAAGAGTTGGAGCGCGAAGTGCTGTGTCAAGTGGCATCCGCGCAGCTTTCAAAGCAATTAGTTGCAAGAAAATTACAAGAACAGATCCAGACGAATAGTCAAGCATAACTTATGCCAGTTCCGAGTTTATCTTCAGCTCCTGCTCCTGCTCCTGCCCCTGCTCACGCTCCTGCTCTTTGCTAATTTTCCCAAATTCCCCCAAGGCATATCCCCAATTGCATTGGTTGCCTGGCAGCCCCTCGTTGATTAAGTGTAATGCAGGCCATCGTCTTGCTGTCACAAATCACTCAAGACACATGACCATTTGCACCGAATTCGTACGCATTCGTATACAAATGAGGTCTGCGGCCTTGCCGAACATTTGGGGAATTAATTAAAATTTTCTCGTTTGGCATGTTTATGATGGCAGTCTCAATTAATTTCAGGGCTCGTTGAGCAGCAGCAGCAGCAGCAAGAGTGCTGAGATGAGGTTCCTTTGTGGGCCCCCCAATTAGGGTGGGGACTCTGCTTTTCCCGCCCCTGCCGCATAAACTCTACTGAGAATGTGGGCTGCCACAACTAATGTGGCTTGGTGTGAATTGCTCACTTGCTGCTCCTCATCGTCGTTTGGGCCAATTAATGCCGTGCCGCAAATGTGTTTCATTGTCACCGATCACGGCTTGAATCACTTGAATTTCATTTCGCTTTGTCCAATTGCTACTCGGCAGGCCAGCCGTAATTGCCATTGGAATTTTCACCGCCAAATGAATTTTCCTCTATGCTCTACCTCCATGCCAGTCCGCCAGTTCCCTCTTCAAGAGGGGCCTAAATGCAGCAATTACGTAAAAGCACCAGCACACTCACGAATATATGCACTACTCGAGAGAGTCTCACTCACGAATATATGCACTACTCGAGAGAGTCTGCGTGTGTGTGTGTGTGTGTGTGTGTGTGTGCGTGTTAGCCTGTTTGTTTGTTAGTTTGTTTTGGCCGCTTTATAAGCGCTTTTGCGCTTTTTATTACACACATTTCACGGCGCGACATAAAACAGCAGTCGCATATGTTTTTGTAGTATATTATTTCCGCGGAGGGGACGTGGCAGATTACGGATGCGGATGCGGATCCGGATCCGGATTTGTTTGCTAGTGCGGATGTTGTCTAGGTAGCAGTGCCGTACATACACATTAGATCCTTTGTGTATGGTTCTTTGGGTTTATAGGGTATGTGCGTATCTACTTATGCGAGAGGCAGGAGAGAGGCATTTCCGATCGATCAATCTAAGCTTATTCGAATTGGATTAATCATATGACAGCTGGAACATAGAAACGATTAATGTGCCAGGGTATGTGAAGCGTCGGCACTTCTTATCCATATCCATTTGGGCCTAAAAGCTCTGCAATGCAAAAATTAAGTATACGCATTTGGGGTGGCTTTATTTAATGACTGTTTTCTGGCCGCATACATTTGTGGCTTGGCATTGTGCGAGTGGTAATCACAGCCAAACTATTGGAGTGAATGATATATGGAATTTGACCTGAGAAACCCACAAAGGGCTTTGCTGCACTCAGGGGAAAGCATTTGATTGTCGATCTGAGGTTGGGGAAGCCAGCAAACAGGAGGTGACATTTACGAGCAAGCCGGAACTGAAGTACTTATCCATACAAATAGACATTTATCCTTTGTAGCCAATAAGTCATTCAGGCAGCTATGTTTCTGCCTCAGGCCCAAATAGGCTGGGGATGGGGCATAAGGAACCAAATATCCAAACAAGAATTGTCTCTCTGTCAGCTCTTGGTGCCAGCTTCTCGGGCCAGTTTGCTTTGGTTATCTCAATCTGCAGCTGCCGACAAATACCCACTTACTATATACCTATACCTATGCATCTGTGTCTGTGTCTGTAACTGCGAGTAGTTTCCATTCCATTCCATTCACATGTTCGCTCAGCTTCCTCCCACGACTGAAGCCCATGTGGGATCCAGCATTTGGCGCTTATCGCACATCTCATCCCGAAAATGCCAACCGGCACATTTGCACAATTGCTTCTTGGAACTGACACATCAACCACGTCCAAATTTAAACGTATACGTAAATGTAAGAAAACGCATTCGCACTGCCACCCCCACCCCCACCCCCACTCGCCCACGCCCACGCCCTCGGCTCTGGGGCAGAGCTGGAGCTGAAGCTTGGATGTGATATGCCATCGTCATTGCCATTCCCATTCCCATTCGCACTGCCACTGCCAAGCTATGTCTGAATTCCGCCCGGAGTGGGCCGAAAAAGAGCGTGAACTCAAAGTACTCGTACTTCAGCGGTATATACATATATGTAAATATATGTTGCTTGCATACGAACAGGATTAAAAACTAAAATGAGCATAAAATTCGAAATAATACTCGAACTAAACACAATTCCCTCAACAATGGTGTCTGAATCCTATGTTCAAGAGATCACGCGCTCATCTCTAATGCAAATTTATTTCCCCCCCCCCCCCCCCCCCCCCTTTCCTTACTCTATTCTTTTTCTTTTTCTATTCCTGTTTCTGTCAGGTGGGGGTGGGGTGGGGGGGTCTGGGATCTTTGCACTTGAGGCAGATTTAGTTTATGTGTCGGCAGCTTTCTAATGCAATTCACGTGTGC
The DNA here is from genome assembly GCA_963969585.1 of Drosophila helvetica. Taxonomy (NCBI): domain Eukaryota; kingdom Metazoa; phylum Arthropoda; class Insecta; order Diptera; family Drosophilidae; genus Drosophila; species Drosophila helvetica. The sequence continues at coordinate 21,501,260 of OZ018404.1, read as the reverse complement.
ACAAATACGTGTGAGATCCTGCTGGATTCCTTCATGATATCTAGTTTAAAGGGTGTGTGGAGGGGGGGACATCACATTTGGTGCCCGGAAGAAGTCCATTTCCATTGAATGGCTGACATGACAGGACATGCACCCACTGAAGTGTGGAGTTTTCCAGCATGTTTACAATGCAATAAAAATATTTTGCCAGCATTGTGAGATCTGACATCCACACACACACACACACATACACAGACATATATCCTTGAAATATTTGTGCAACATTTTTGAGCAATTTGCAGAGCATTCATTTTTTGTTGAATTATGTCAGTGTAAACAGGACAGCAGCAGATAAAGCCATCTCTGGCCCTAAATATTTGAGAAGCCCTTGGACGGCGAGGTCAAGCACTTGGGAACAATGAAAAGCAATTAAAACCAGCATTTCAATTCAACATATACAAATCTTAAAGTCACCTGCAAGTGGGCGGCCTGAAATGTGGATTTTCCACAGTTTCTCTGAGGATAACAACAAGAAATATTCGGATGAACGAGCCATTTATATGTACTTACTTACTTATAGAGCAATTTGTCGCACCCTCCGAGAGAGAGGAAGAAAAAAAGTCGCTAAACGCTAAAGGAAATAAGTCGTATGTGTGATTATTTCGGGCACTGAGCCATCTGCTGTTAATAAGGTGTTGAGCAATTTAATTTTATTGTTCTAGTACCCCCTGGCACGCACACACACACAGGTCCGCAGACGGAGACGGAGACGAGGCTCCTTTAATTTTAATTGGCCCACGCCCAGCAGCACGTGAGCCAACAATCGGTGACCTTGCCAACAGAATGTTACCCTATCGCAGCCCACTCCCCACCACCCCACCACCCCACCACCCCACCTCCCCTATATGTGCCTTCTTGCCATTCGTTTCTTTTTATTATTGCTCATCGTTTTTTGTTCTTTTCAGGCTTGCCAAGTCGTTAACATGTTTTTATTTAATGCCAAAGAAATTGCCATTGGCATTTATTGCCGTAATTAAGTGATGGAAAAAATGCTCGCAATACCACATTCAGGCTCACACCACAGCCAACCAGTCAGCCATCAAAGACCATGGAAATAAATTTGTTCGAGCCACTGTGCAAGATTTTGCAATTGCCAGCCGACGAAAAAAGCAATTTGGTTCTTCTGCTCAGAGCCATTTTCATTGTTTAGAGAATAACGGACCTCCTACCTAGTACGTACAGTAGAGCTGCTTACATTTTCCACTTACACAGCCCTGTTTCACGCATTTCCCTTTCAAATTTATGACCCAGTTGTTGGCTTTGAATTTCTGCAACAGGCGTTTAATTAAAGTCTCTGCAGAAGGCATCAGGTCATTGGACTTGGAGTTTCTCCAAAAGTTATCCACATTATTGGCAGGTCCCAGGGCGATATATACGAGAAAACATTCTCTATTTGGAGAAATAGTTTTGGGGTGTTAAGTGGATAATCCTCTTTCAATGTTATAGAAATTTCGCACTGATTATATTGATATTTCCGCTGATTATTGAGACCATCTACTTAGCATTTCAGCCATCTATGGGCATACAGTTTCATAGGATTCCATTTAACTTGGTGAAAACTACTGTCGCTTACCGCTTCAGATAATTGTTTAAGGCTACAACCCCACCCTTTGCTCCGTTGTGTTGCCTCGTGGGGTGGGGGTGGGGGTGGCGGAAACCGATTTCAATTACCATGAAAACGTTCGGTTTTAATGGGGGCAAAAAAGCTAGAGTTGGATTCAGTGGCTGACGATGGGGCGGGGATTCCAATTGAACCAATTAATGCCCATATTTCGCTTTTCAATGGCAATGCAAAAGTTAATAAAAGTAAAAATCTGCTTCCAGCGACAGTCGTTAAAAGTGGAGAATGCCTCGATTACGTATACGCTTATTTCAGCGGATTTTCAGATACCCGCCGCGCATCCCCTCCTGCCGCGACAGTCTGTCCTTCAGCAGCTCTTACGATTGTCCTTGGTAGCTGGGCATGCGGCATGCGGCAGGCGGCAGGCGCATATGTCGAAAGTTTAATTAATGTCGTCACGTGCTTGAACTGCGAAGAAGAAGTTTTTGTTTGTGCGAGTAAATAAGCCCGCAAAAGGGAGCATATCTGGATATCTGGATATCTATAGCAGACGCATTTATTCACGCATATTTGTTGGGGCATAATGATGGAAATTCAATTTAAAGAAGACTCGAGGACGTGCCGCTTTAAATGAATTCTCCACTGTACCCTGGGCGAGTGCTTAAAATTCAATACGCAGACACGCACACATCCCGGAAGTCCTTTATGCTACTGATAACATTCGAGTGGCAGCGGTGGGGGCGTGGTGGTGGGACTTGGCATCCTAAGGAAATATTGTCATCCTGGTGGGAAGATTTTAATTTGAAATGCAAACAGACAGGGAAAACAAAACAGGGGAGAACAGAAGGAAGAGAGCAGGAAACAAAACAACATCCGATGAGGCGGCACCGACGGCCGTAAAACATTTAAATTAACGTCTCCTTCCAAACAGTTACATTGTGTGAGTGCCTGAGTGTATCAGTGGGCGAGTGCGACTGTCTGTGCGTGTGTGTGTGTGCGTGTGCGTGTGTGTGTGTGTGTGGGAGAGAGTTGAAAAGGCATTTCCGGAATAGCAAACATAAATGGCAAAAAGGGTCACACACAGGCATGTCCATAAAGATAAAAGCCATAACGTGCTCATAAAGCGCAAGAAAGGCGCCAACACTTTTCCTGACTCTTCTCTCCTGCCACGCCCACAACAGCGACAGAAGGGCTGGACCAGATACCTATGTAGTACGCACCCAAAGTGCATGCTCCTCGGATAAGGCTCGAAAGGTCGTTAAAGTTGTATCACGCTGCGTATGCTTAATGAAGTTATCAGAGGGGGGAAAGAAAAGGCATCCGTGTGTCCATATGACTCGCCATTTATTGAATTGCTTTAAACAACATTTAAGCCATACATTTAATGTATTTCGCACTTAATAACAGCAAGGCTTAACTACAGTACAGTACGGTACATAAACTACCAAACAATAGTTTTTTTATTCTGTTTAAACAAGAACACAAATTTGCAACTTTTACATATTTTACAATTGTTTGCATTTGCTTTCTTTGTGTGTGTGTGTGTGTGTGTGTGTGTGTGTGTGTGCTGGGGCCTGGACAATTGCTGGCACTCAATTTATTTGGAAACATTTATGGTATATTTATAGCTAGTTGTACACGAACTAATTAATAATCAATTTTCAATTTTAACTATAATTACATCTAAATTTGATTTAATTTTCCGTATTTATAGTATTTGGTTTTCCCCGTAGTTTTATTTTTGGCAGAGATATGTGTATTAAACAGTTTTCCTCAACTATTTTACAGAGAGAGTATTATCGATTGCGGGGTTGGGGCGTTGGGGCGTTGTTTAGAGTATTTTAAATAGATCGGCACTTAAACATGACTTAATTAATTAAACGGCAAATTCATTCCCATTTGAATAACTATTGGAACTGATTTGATGCCATTTTCAATTAGTAAGCAATTTAACTGCAATTATCCACATGCATGAGATGTAAATTCAATTATATAACCAGCTAAAACACATGACTCTCAGCAAAATCGTGCGTCTATGTGTGGGTGCTCTGATGATGTGGCTTTACGGTTTGCTTGTCCTTCATGGGCTTGCCTTGGGCGAAATATATTCACAGCATTTAGGGGCTCATTAAAGCTGCAAATCATTTCGCCCAGCCATGCAAATTCCTGACACTCTCACCCACAGCCACAGCCACACCCACACCCACCACTGCACCTGCTCTGTCCATTCACTTTCACTAAAGTCAGGTGTTTTGGCACCTGGCCAGGGCTTATCTCTATGTAGTACTAGGGCTGTAGCTCAATCGTAACGATATCTAAGTGGCTAGGTGGCTAGGGAAATACAATTTAATAAAGTCTTTTGTTATTCAATTTGCGTGAACATAAACTACATATTTTCAATGGCCAACAGGAATACCAAAGCGGTTCAGCCACAAACCTCCTGAAACGCTTTCCGAAATGGGTTCTTAAGGTCCTTAAGAGTTTGAAACTCCTGCAGAACAATTGGGAATATACTGAACCGCTGAACCGCTTGGAACTCTATTTACCTCTCCTAAATCTTTACACAGAAACCTCTTTGGTGTATTTGGAACGATCGTTCAGATCCAGAACCAGCTTATCCGGCCGCTTGGGACGCGTTGTGCCACCACTGCCACTTGTCCTGTCCGTCTGGCTGGTGGAGTTGTTCGATGCATTGGACACGTTGCCCAGCGAGGGCGCCGGGGCAGGATCATCCTCCTCCTCATCCTCCTCCTCTTTCGTGGAGCTGGTGTAGAGGACAATGTCGTCTGTGGAATGCGCTGCCTTGGCCACGGCCACGGCCGCGCTCGCACTGCGATCGAGAAGCAGCTCGCTGCTGCGCGACTGCACCTGGCTCTGGACCGTGGTGCCGCTCGGCTGGACGCTGTGGGTCTGGGCCTGGGCCTGGGTGCAGCTGCCGCTGCGCCGGCGGCCACTAAGCTTATACTTACTCCTACAGTTATCACAAATTTGATACGTAATGCAGACGTCGGCCTCGAGCAGGTTGCGGGGGCCTCGCTTGCAGCTGGGGGGTGGCGTGTTGGTGGCTGCCGAGCGCACGGCCGGACGCCGCTGGCGGAGCAGGTGGTCCTGGTCGAGGTCCTCCGACTGCGAGCACATGCAGTCCAGCTTGATATTGGCGAAGCTGATGCTGCCCTCCTGCTGCGGCGAGCCCACGTGGTCGCAGGCACTGCGCGGCGGACAGCAGTAGTAGTGCTCCTTGGACGCGTCCAGGCAGCGGCTGCAGATGATGTGACCGTCGGCGGTGCGGCGGAGCAGCTGCTCCCGGAAGTCGTCGCCACTGAGCTCGGTGTTGATGGCTCGCTCCTCGTACGCCGTCGACGGGGGCGTGGACGAGGGCGGCGTCTCCAGGACCATTGTGGGTATGCTTGTCCGCCCGCCACTGGCACTGGCACGCCGGCCATTCGCATTGATGCTCTGCTGATTGTACTTCTGCATCTCCGCATTCAGGGCCAACAGGGGCAGGGCACTTTGACGCGCTGCGGCATGGCCGGCTGCCACGGCCATCATGCCACCGGAGGTCTTCAGTCCATCGAGCAGACTCGATATCGTCATCACGGCCACCCCCTTGGGCGGGGCCATCTCCTGTATCCGCTGCAGCTGCATACTCAGCTGGCGGATCTCCTCCAGTGCCTCCTGGTCGGACAATTTGTTTTCTGTTTGAGAATGAGGGAAAATATGTTTTTACATGCGATACCGACAGAGCAAAAAACAAAAGGGAAACGCGAAAAAGCCTCTCAGTTTCGCCCTGTTTTTTCCTTTTCCATTTCCCTTCCCCTACCCAGCAAACTTTTGCACTAAAAAAGTTCCACGTCCATGTCAAAAGTTTCACGTCCCCGACCCGACCCGACCCCGAAAGCAAACCAAACCAAACCAAACCAATCCGCTCCGATCCGATCCGAGACCGTAAATTTAAATGCGTAATGTATGTAGCTGCTGTGGAAATGGCAACGAAAGTTGTAGGAGCCTGCTGTGGCGGCGACTTGGGTGTGATTCCCCCCTCCCCCCTCCCCGTTCCCCACTCTGTTGGCGGAATGATGAATGGCCGTTCAATTCAACTGAAAGCCTGTCAGTATGATTTAAGCCTGGTCCACTCGAAGCAACTTTCAAATAACAAAAATACTAAGAGGGATAGCAAATATTCAAGTTTACTCGCTTTCCCTCGGAACGGGCAGGGCAGATTACAGGGTAACATTCTTGGAATGGCATTGGCCAGAAGGGAAACACTCTCGTCCCGGGAAAGCGGAACTGCCCTCAGCTGGGGAGAGTGTATGTTAAAAGCATCAAGCGGGTTTTTTTTGTTGGTTTTTCTTCTGCTTTGTTTGCCGCTGAATTTAGATTTATGGCTGTGAAATTAAGCGAGTGGAGCAGTCAGTCGACAGTGGCCAAAATTGAATTTATTATGTGTGTCCCGTCTCTTAGTGTGCAACGCAACAACATCCTCCCCCGCCTCTACATTCTGTTCTTTTTTTCCGGCCTCCAAATATTTAAAATTCGCCACAGCTGCATGTGTATGTGTGTGTGCGTGTGTGTGTGGGCGAGTGTTTGCCACTTTGTGATTGTTCAATTTAAATATGCAAATTGAGAGCCGCTTAAAAAACTCGACTAGCACAGCAACAGAAAAAAAAGAAGGAAAACCACGCGTCTAAAGTAGGAAAATGAAGGCCCGAAAAAAGGAAGCAAAAAATGTAAATTTAACGCACAATTTACGCAGCCACAAAAATGCCTTACGTTTTGTGTTAAAATAGAAATACGAGTAATAAAAAATTAAATAAAAGCCGTGCTCCCATTGCGAGAGAGAGAGAGAGAGAGAAAAGGAGGCCGAGCGGTCATAAAGCATTAAAACATAAAGCGTCGCTCTTTGGCAATAAAATTCTGGGAACGTTGCAAATGAAAAAGGTTCGCCATGAAACCCAATAGGAGGCTTGGCGATAATAATGCGGGGCCTAGAGGGTCCCTGAGGAGACCATCAGAGCCTGCAAACTCTGCGAATAGATAGCACCAACTGAAGATCTGCCACAACTTCTTTTCTCAAATCAGAAATTAGACAGAGAATCCTTGTAGGATGTCCATTAGACACTATCAAGAAGGTCCCAAGGCTGTGCGCTGATAGAAAGGTATTTCCAAATCAAATTGATTTAATATTCACTAAAACTCTGATCGATTGTTATTCAAATACATTTCTTGCTAGAAGTTCTAGAAGTGAATAAAGTGAATGGAAAATCCGATTCACTCTTGACTACCATTTTCATGCCCTTGAGCACAGGAGTGCGCATTTTCACTAGCCATTGAGTGCGTGGATGCCTGGTGGGGAGAGAACTGTAAAGTAAAACTTGCCAAACTTGATTGGCCAACACCCATCTGCAGCCCCCACCTGCACCTGCACTCCCCCAGGCACTGGCACCAGCATCCTCGTGGCGGCTGATGGCTCACTTGACTGCCCTCTCACGGAGACGCCTCAAACGGTACACATAGTTGTTTATACATCAAAGCCAGCCAAGCGATAAACAAATATGGCGTCGGCGGCAGCTTGGCGGAAGTTTGCGCTTCACAGCTATTTCCTTCCTTGAAAACACGCGCACACACGCGCACACACAAGCAGATTCCTTGAGTTAACCGCAGAGGCGAGGACCGGAGAGGATTGCGTGGTAAGACTGTTTTGTGCGAGCTGGAGAACATAAATCAGTAGCCAAAGCTGTCACTAGATATGGCCCGGGCATCTCCCTTTCCTTCCGAGGAACTCCTTGACTCGTGTCTAGACAGGAGAGATAAGAAGGAAAGTGACGCCGCCGCCTGTTTCGCTCATTTTTTAATTTGCCAAATAATATGACATAAATAAGGCCAAGCACAAGAAGGACCCACAGAGGAGAGGAGGAGGCCTCCACTCGCCATTCTACTGTTTGTGCTGCCGACAATCTGTCTGCGCTGATCATTTGTCAAGTGGACCCTGTCGTTTGTCATAAATGTCGATACGGTCTGTCCATTAGGACAAATGAGGCAATTGTTTCGCTATCGCCGGACTCAGGACTCACCTGCTGACGTGGTGCCCGCCACTGGGACCGTTGAGGTGGTCACCGAACTCGGATTGGCAAAGGTCCGCACTTGGGGACGAAAATTGAATTTGGCTCCAGATGCCTTGGTGCCCAGGCCGATGTTCTCCTGATGCGATTTGCCGCTACGCAGCACGATGTACACCTGGCAAAGGAAAAGATAAAACACAAGGATCCAGGAGGATAGGGGAGGGGATAGGGGAGACACACACTCACCTTGCTGCCAAAGATGAGGGCCAGCAGCAGTGTCACCGTCAGTTGGGTGTGGCAGAAGAAAATGATGTACAGGAGATCCGGATTGGCCGGCGACTGCAGGAACAACCTGCCATAGAGACAGAGAGGGAAAGAGAGGGAGAGAGAGTAATGGAATGTGATAGAATCTGTCCAGCCAAACTGTACGTAGATGTTTCTCTTGCGATTCACCGCACTTACATGGACACGTTGAGGAAGCAGGTGAGCAGGAACTCATTGTAGATGGCCATCGATATGAAGCGGCTCTCGTTGAACTCGGACGGAGCCTTCCGCACCATGATGCACAGTCGCACGCCCCAGGCCAGGAACAGCACCTCCACTGGAGAGGAGAGGAGAGGGAGGGAAATGTATGTAGTAAGAGGAAGCCAAGGATTAGTTCCTTTGTGCACTTCAATGGCCTCGCAGCTCACTTTCTGAACATTAATTAGTGGGAGAGAGGAGCAATTACGTTATCATTTTCATTTTTTCCCTCCCACTCCCCCTGTTTCCCCCCTGTTAGCTAACAGCATGAAAAGCAATGCCATGGAATGGCAACATAATGTGGGAGTCTTTGGGAGTCCTTTTTTTATGTGGCACTCATCGCGCGTACGAGGGAAATGCAAGCAAAGGAAAGTCATAAAAAAGCATACACTTTTTATGCAATAAACTCTTTCAACAAGGGAATGGAGAGGAGGTGATGCAGAATGCTGCATGCTCTATGCCGCATGCTGCATGCTGCATGCAATTAAAAATGTAATACTCGCTACGTGCCCCTCTATGTGGCATGCAGCAACAGCAAATTAAGTTATTTAGCATCTCTGTGCCGTCAAAGTGCGTGCCTGACGCAGCAGAGCGAGAATCAACGATAATTGTTGTCTATATCTATGCGAGAATTTTCCCTCTCTCGCTCTCTCGCTCTCTCTCTCTGTCGCAAAAGATACAGAGATGGAAAGTGCTTCGAGTTGGTCCCTAAACTTTTTTAATTAACGCAAGACACAGTCAAGTGCTGCGCAGCGAGCCATCCTGAACGCATAAGCCCATTCTTATCCATCTTCCGTTCAGCATATGTGACTCCTCGGGAAGGACCTGCTGAAACACATGCCGCCCACCGCCCGGCAGCAAAAAATTCCTGCATATTCATATGGCGCCGTTCGCTGACCACCCACACCCACACACACACACACACACACAGCTGTCTGGATGTGGATGCTAGAGAATCTCCTTTAAGCCACCCCCGGGAGTGGTGCGGAGTGAATTGGATGGGAGTGCCTTCCACTCGGCAGCCATAAGCTGTTGTTCGCTGGCTGGGCAATGTTTTTCTTTTTTGCATTTCCATTTCCCTTTTGAGTTTCATATGTTGCAGCCAAGGGCGTACCCGGAATTGCTCAAAAGGGCAGACGAATTTTGTTCTAAAATTTCTATATTTCATATACTTGGATTTCAAAATGATTGCAACGGACTCAAGCGGAGCAATGCAAAGAGAGGCAGATTGGAAATTCTTCTATAATTTCGGAAAAAAAGAATGCACATATATTTGGGACACATTTCCCTCGAATGATTGGCTCTTTGTAGCTGTTTATAGTGTGGAATTTGTGTTGCGAACCCCTTCCTGGGCACGCCCTTGGCTGCAACACACAGTGCGTATGAGCAACGTGTGCATTGTTATGCGGCATATCGCTGTATGGACGCTATGCCTTTATGTTTTTTGCTGAGAAGCGAACGGAGATGCTTTCAAGTGGATATTGGCTGCTAATGCCAAATTAAATGACTCTCCTGCGATTAGTGGAGGGATGGACTTACTCGAGGTGAATGTGTAGTCCCACCAGTCGGTCTTGCAGAGGAACGCCTTCAGGTCATCGGCGGTGCGGCCCACAACCACGTCTGGCGGCGATACGAGTGTCCGCACCAGCAGGCAGGTGCCGATGGCCCCGCAAATGATCCCCAAGCGCTTCAGCAGAGCGGCATCGGTGATTTTGACGGCCTTGGCAGAGCGCACGCGAAAAATCACCGATATCCTATGCGAAAAATGTACAAAAAATTGCAGGTGCATCAATATCCCCACCATCACGACTCACCTCCAGGTCTTCAGCATCAGGGCGCCATAGGTGAGGGAGAAGCCGATCTCTCGCAGCCAAATGCGAGCGGTGCATGTGTAGAGGTTCGGATTCGGATACATCACAATGTTCTGCAATTGACAGACAACGAGTACACAAACAAATAACAATTTTAGGCATTTTTATATCTCTTTAAATTCTCTTTAATGCTATCAAGTTGTCAAGGACGATATATGTGGGCGGGATTGGGATTCCCGCTCACCTATCAAGAAATAAATATATTAAGAAAAAAAGCAAAATCATAAACATATCCCCACACAGACACTCAAAGCTCAACGAAAAATGCCAAAAAAATAGATATCCTCGTCTCTAGGACACATCTATTGTGTGTCGTGTGGGTGTGTGTGTGTGTGTGTCAAGTGATACTCATGGCAGCTGAATAAATCAGCAAAAGATAAATAAATCCCCAGCTTCAGCCATGTCCGTCCGATGTTCGATGAACTCTCGCTTAAAGTTGTTTATTTGGCCAGTTTTCCATTAGCTTTCGACGCTTTCCATAAATCAATCAAATTAAATTGTTCAGAAATTGATGTGAATTGGGTTCTGCCGTTTTTCCATTTCCTTTTTTGTGTGCGGCGATTTATGGTTTCGAATTTTGAATGTTTCCTGTCGGAAAATCCCGCCTAGCACCCAGCCTGCTCGCTGGATGTGCAACAAATAATTCTGCGCTTGGCAAAGGTTTCCCTGGAGCTGGCAAGTGATTGGATTTTCCTTAAATTTATGCGGGACCGCTCATTTGACTGCTTATGTTCAGATAAATAAAACAAAACATCCCCAGAAATGCAATGCAAAAGGACTTACCGTGCAATAAATGAAGAAGGCTCCCAGTGCAATTACCCGCAGCAGAGCGGGACTGGCGGCTCGCACAACCTGCAAAACGAAATATTTTCAATTAGTCTTTCGAGGGAATAAGTTATGTGTGGCTGTGTTTAAATTAAAATCGTTTTAGCTGCACAGTTTCACCAGAGAGGAAGCCGGAGAGAGAGCGCCGAGGACAAGGATCTCAACGGCAAGGACAAGGAAATGTCGTGCCGAGCACAAGGCGGAGTGGAGTTGTCCTCACACTTGGCAGGATGTCGGGCGGCATGTTTAGCGCCATTTAATTAGTTTGGACACACACACACACTCGCGCACTCAGAGGCCAACACATACTCGTCTATGGATACACAGAGAGAAAGAGGGAGCGAGGGAGAGGGGAAGAGGGAGAGGGGGAACGGGCACATAGACACAAATGCGACAGAATCGCATTACGAATGAAAACAGTTTAGTTGGCTAGTTGCCTTGGGACGCGAGCAAGTGGGACGAGAGATTGCCTGGAGTGTACTGAGGGCTGGAGTGTCCTGGTGGGCTGGTGGGCTGGTGGGCTGGGGCCACATATAATGTCAGACAGGAACATGGTGGGTGGGGGGGCGCAGGATAACTCACTTTCCCGAACGGAGAAAGTTGAAAATGGTTTAAAACTGTACGCCAGAGACAATTGGACGATGCCTGAGCTTTTCCACTGGCTTAATGAGTGTCCAAGTGACACTCGAGTGAACTGTACATGGCGGTGCCTGTGTCTGTGCCTGTGTCTGCGTCTGTGTCTGTGCCTGCGCGTGTGCGTGTGCCTTCCGCCCAAGGAAGGACGTCGACGGAAGTCGGTCGACAGTTGTGTGGATGTTTGCACTTCCGCTTATGCGCGACAATATCCGTTGTCCTGTTGGCCTGTTGGCCTGTTGCCGGCTGTCATCTGAATGTAGGACCAGTCCCTGGCCGCACGTACAAAATTAACTAGAATCTAACAATGCTAAGCCGCTTTGCGGCCCAATGATGACAGCGGCTTTGGCTGGCCTCGACCGGGATCAGAGGAATTTGACAGCGAGAGAGCAATTTACACAAAAAATCCCCGCCACTGATTCCACGTCGCGACTGGCGGATAATGCTATTATAATGATTTTACATTCCCGATCAAGGAAGTACAAGATTTGTGCAGCTTAAGAATCATTAAAACTTTGGCAGTAATTCCGATTCTGCACTTACTGATCACTGATCGAGCTATAGTGGAGAGAATGGCATCGTTGACTCACCTTAACTTGCTGATAGCGAAACGTAAACCAGGCCGCCGGCGGCAGGAGACCAATGACAATGCAGGCCAATGCCAGGATGCTGGTGCGCATCGGCCAGTTGAGGGCGGCTATGCAGGGCGACGAATCCTCGCAGGAGTCACAGCCCTCGGCGCAGGGCAGGCACTCGTACTCGTCGTTGCTGTTGTACGTGGAGTTCTTGCCCTAATACACATCCAATGAGTAAGATTCGCGCCGCGCCCAGCACTTGAGTCAGCACTTACCAGCATCAGCTTCTCGTACTCCTCCTCCAGCAGGCTGCCATTGAAGAACTTGTGGAGCGAGACCACATCGGGGAAGTAGAATCCCTTGCGGCAGAGGCACTTGTAGGAGCCGCGCCGAAAGCCCAGTCCCATGATGGCTTCGCACTGAAGGAGCAAGCATGGAGAAAGCAAGATGGAAGGATGGCAAGATGGAAGGATGGACAGATGGAGGAATGAACATTTTTGTGCTGACTGGTCTGCTGGTGCTCACCATTGTGGTCCGCTGCTTGCACTTGTCGGTGCCGGCGAAGATGTTTAGGGGCCGCTTGGTGCCGGGCGTGTGGCGCTGCGGGCACTGGTCGATGTCCACGCGCCGCAAGTCAATATCGATGCCAGATGTTCCCCTGCAAAATGGGGCAGAACGAAATGAAAGAGAGTGTGCAAAAAGCAGACAGAGAGGGAGAGAGAGTGGGAGAGAGTCAGCAAAAGGCGTTAAAAATTTATGTTATTAATTTGTCAGTTTAACAATCAACGGGGAGGGGGGCCGCACTTAAACCAAATGGCGCCATTTATAAAACTCGATTCAATAAAACGTGTGTACCGTCAGCCGCTGCGGAAAATGCGGGGATTGGCCATGGCGGAGGCCCGCCTTAGCTCTATTTCTATTTCTATTTCTATTCCTACTTATATTTCCAGTAGGCAGCCGCCTGGGGTTTTGTTTTCCATGGCCTTGCCAATTCGATAACAAACAATAAATTCCTGCTTTGATTGCGCATATGTCTATGGACTCTGTCCCCTGGCCCAGGAGCCCCAGGAACCCCAATAACCGCACTCGCACACGCACACACACACGCATGAGCAGAGCCAAGGGATAAACTAGGAAGCATGTTTTGGTTACGGGTTTCTTTGTATTGAAAACGAGCTCAGGGAAAAATAGCAGAAAATTATTTTGCTGTCTTTGACGGAGAATGGGAATGGGAATGGGTGGGGATGGGGCAGCGCCTTGTCGTTTTACAAAGACATAAAGCCATGAAAAGGGTAGACTAAGCTGTCGACGCTGCCTGAAATCCTATATGCCCCCTCAAAGGTCGCCCCTGGAAAGGGGCAGCCACCCAATTACACGCATACCCAAGCAGAATTGTGGAAGGAGCGCCGAATGCCGGGCGGCAGCCGAATGGAAGGCAGGAAGGAAGGCAGCCGGAACACATGTAGAACTTTGCGCATAATCTCAGAATTGTCCACATTTTCACGCCGGTGCTGTGGCCATGGCTGTGCCTCGAACCTTCCCCCGCCTGCCACAGTGGGCCAAAGTCAAGGAAAACTTCGTTGGGTTATAGCTGGAGGGTTTGAAAGGTATGATCAGTTTATGATTTATTTGGAGACCTACGAGTATCATTTCTATGGGGATTTCTATTCTATAAGGGATCAATAGCTCTCGATCTTCATCAAGCGTTTTCCACGGTATTTAATGCTCGCAACCTCGAAGGGATACAAATGGAAAACATTTCGGTTTCCTCTTCAATTTCCCGAATTTTTTGGTGGCCGCCCCAGATGGCCGTTAGGTGTGTGTGTGGGTTTCGGGAATATTGGGTTCAGTCTGCGTTGTCGGGTCCGGGTCCGAGTCCGAGTCCGGGAAGCTTCATGTGACTGTCAGTTAATATTGACATATCAGTTTGTATTTATTTGATTGTTTCTGACAACTTATTGATTGCAAAAAAGGGGAAAAAGGCGAAAAAAGGACTACTACTGCTGCTGGAAAATGGACAGCAGAGCGAGCAGCTGACTGGGCTGAGGGGCTGAGGGGGCTGAGGGGGCTGACTGGCTGCACAATGGCCCATCATTACATTATAGTAATGATTATGTTAATTCCCCAGCAGTTGATCCCAACGCCTTTGTGTCCGGAACCCGGGACCCTGGACCCGGATCCGGCTTGGCCCTTTTTCTTCTTCTACCTATCTGTATCTCTGTCTCCATGTCTCACTTATTTCCTTTTTGGACACAGTTCGTATTCGTTTTCGTTTCGTGTTCGAAGGCTATTTGGCATTTTCTGTGGTTGTATTTTCCTGGTATTTGCCTTCGTCAGCGCCCCCCGACGCGTCGTCTGTCTATCTCTTTGTGGCTGCTGACAGTTTTTGAAGATAATTTGTAAACGGATATTAGAAAATAAGCTGATTGAGCTGCCCGAATGAGTTTGGTCTCCGGTCGCCGGTCTCCGACGATATCTGTGCGTGTCGCATATTGATTTATTAGTTTGCGCCCTAAGCTTCGAGTATTTTCGGAGACGACCAATGCTGATGGGACAATGTTGGCCTATCTGGCGTATACTTGATTTATATGTATGATCCGCATACGCGCAGAGCCCAGCACAATGCCTAATGCCTACAAATGAGGCGTAAACGCAGTGGTTTGCATATTTTTGTTGCTTCTCATATGGCAAACAGTCGCTGGGCTGGGAAATTGCCTGTTGATTGTTGTATTTGTCTGTGCATAAATGGGAATGGATTTTGTTTTCTTTCTAAAGAAAAGAGAGCGTAATTTAAACGATTCTATACAAATTCACGAATTTCAGATGGCTTTAAAGTCTAAAAGACAAACATTTGCCCAGCCAATAAAACCGAGAGGACATATGCACGAAGGTGGGATTACGTATTAGGTGAGGCGTAAAATCAGTGGATTGCCATGCAAGGCACGTTCCACACGCACAAACGGACACAAACACAAACGCATTACGTGAATAAGTGGAGTGCATCTGAAGAGCTTTGGAGCTCGGATACAGATGCTCCACTACCACTACTACACTTGCACTACTACAGCGCGTGCCAGCACACATGCACGTGCCAGCTATTTAAAAATGGCAGCGATGGCAGCTAATACAGATGGCATCCCCGTCCCCATCCCCATCCCCATCCTGCCCCCCGAGATGTGCTCCATTTTCGAGTTCATAAAGTCGGCAACCGAAATGGCTATGAGTGGGAAAACCATATCGAGGAGGGGGTACTCCGTCACGCACGCAGTTTTGTAACCAGTTTGTAAACAACTCATTTATGTGGATTCGCTGCTGCTGCGGCTGCTGCTGCTGTCATCGTAGCTGTTGCCGCATTACGTATACGCATACGCCAATTTTCGGTTGTGGCAGCCGTGGCATTCGCGTCACCAGCTGCTAATGCACATAATCAGTTTTGTAGTTTGCACCTCCCATGCAGACGAAAAAGCCAGCGAAATAGGCCCGAAATTATGTCAAAATTATTGCCAAGCAGAGGTGGGGAAAAGGGTCACATTAAAGCGAAAGTTAACTAAAACTTTGCTGACTTTAAGCAGGAAATTCTTCTCAAATATTTACACTCAAAGCATTCAACTTTGATCAAAGAGATTCCACATATCTGCACGAATTTATTTTCAGTTGAGGACTCTTGAAAAAATGTTTTGATTTGTGTTCGGGCATGGAATGTCGGTATTCGGTAGGTATTCGGACCGCAGCAAACTGCATGGTCCTATGGCAACTATGTAAATTCGCATCCCAATCCAATGCATGTTGCACATACACACACCCATACAGGCACACACGAGCATTCATAATCAAGCCAACATTCAGACGTTGACGCTGCAACAGGATAACAGTCAGCAGCATCCAGGCACTGCAGCACAAATGCTTGCTTATTGCCAGATATTTGATATTTCCGTTTCCGTTTGCCTCATTATGCTTTCCACCGAGCAGGGCGCAGCACATACTCGTACTCAGACTCGTACTCGTGCCACATGGCAAGGCGCTGGCAATATTGCAACATAAGTCAAATAAATACAATGCTGGGGCTTACGGCTTACAGTACATTCACCAGGCTCTGTCATTCCTCCTCGACCGTCGCCGCAGTCGTCTCCGTTTTAATATTGAAACTTTACTGCTGCTGGAGTGCGGGGTGGGGGTTGGTGCTAAGCGAAACTTAAATGAAATCAAATAAAATTATTGCCCCAGCAGGAGGCATGTTCTGTCCCTTGGTGTTGGGTGTTTGGCGCTTGGCATTCGCTCACAGCGGGGCGCTTAATGTGATTTGTGCCTTGTGCCTTGCCACTGCTGGGCGGACTAATGCGCCATTTCTTTTGGCCAAATAATTTATAATAAAATTAACTTTAGCTTCATGCTCTGAATGCCTGTTGTCTGGCCTGCATATTTGCTGGAGTTAAGAGAAAAATGAGGCAGCTACCACACACCGCATAGTAAATTAAATCAATTAGCAAGTTCTCGCTCACTCTCCCTTCCTGTGTGTATTTGTTCTGTTTTTGCGCTTCCGGTGCCACGTAAACAAATTAATTTCCCCAACTAATGGGAAACTGATAGCAGAACATTATTAACATGAGCCGGACACGGACACGGACATGGCTACAGGGATGCAGGGGTCCAGCCGCAAACTTTTCCCCTCCGCTTGCTCAACTTTTCCGCCCACTTTCCGCCAGTCTGCCCGCTGCCTAAGCTGCTGAAACAAAAGCGGGCTTTTGTTTGACGAGACGAGGAGCCAGCCCCGGATGTGCCCAGAGACTGCATCTAACAGCTGCAACCCAAATGAACTCAACTAACGAACTTTTAACATCTGCACATTAATTTTACTCCCAAGCACACAGTGCTCCAGCCTCCAGGCTCCAGTAATGGAGTAATTAAAGTAATGAAACGCATTCAAATGGAGAGCGGAATGATTCTTTGATAAACTTGGTCAAGTAAGCTGCGATATGCACTTAAATTTCGCCATGGAATATGTGGCACATCGAATGATTTCAGCATTTGTGGCGCATTGTTTTCCGTGCCACTGTGCGCATCCGTCCATTAGGGCAGACCAAATTTATGTTGCAACTAATTGCAGGCAGTTGCCGGGCTTCCGCCATCGTCAGTGGCGGTGGCAGTGGCAGACAGTGGCTGTTTTCAAAGAGTTCCTCCCCCGTGGTCCGCCCTCTCCGGCCCTGTCGGTACATGCGAAATTTATTGAGCGTGGAAAGCCATTGAGCGCTAAGTAGGCGTGTGGGTGGGTTCAAACTTTTATAATTGATTGCTTTAATTCAATTTAGAAAACGCTGTCTGCCCCCGCACCTGATAGCTGAAAGCTTTTCCCAGCATAACGCGATTCATGTGCCGAGTGTAATTACATTTTAAACGCTTACTTTGGCTGAAGTGAACTGCATGCAATGAGTATCGAATCGCTGGCAATCGATTAGACAAGCTCTGGCAGCAGCGCAGAGATTCGTGGTGGAAATGTTTCAGTTTCAGTTTCAGTTTCAGTGGGGAAATGTTGCTCCTGCGGCTAATTCTATTATGTTCTCTGACAGCGTTCGCCTCTGCGCTGGCCAAGACCCATCGAACTGGGGCGAGCCCCAGGCCATTGTCCTGGTGGCAGAAACAATACTACCAATCGAAATGTGAGTAGTTGGCCAGCTGCACAAGTTATTAGCCATTCAAAATGGGGGGGGGGGGGGGGGGACTGGCACTTGCAGGGCATCAGAGATTCCGTTTCACCACAACGGCCGTGCCGGGGGCCACACCAGAGCCGAAGGAGGTGCGAATTGTGTATCCCTGCTACTGCTACAGGCCGCCACAGGAAGGCGAGGCCACCACCGCCCTCTACGAGAGGTACATCGTCGAGAGAGAGGATCTGTTTATATTGAATAAATAGCGCCCTCAGACTTTGAGTTGAATTCACACCCCCAGCCCACCCTTGGTAAAGGAAGAAAAGGAGCAATCCCGACACTAACTCGGCCACTAAGTGAAAATAGTTTGCTGGCCAAAAATTGTTCTGTTTTGTTATTGCACTTTGTTGCGGCTGTCTGTTGTCTGTTTTCCTCGTTCTGCTGGCCAAGCGATAATTGCAAATTATGGATGAAGTAGAGTGGAAGTGAAAGTGGGAGCAGCAGCGCAGACAACAGAGATGAGTGATGACTAATCGCTGGGAGAGTGGCATCCTGAGCGGCATCCATGGTCTGGCCATTTAGTCATAAGCATGCCAAACGCTTTTCATCTACGAGCAGTCATTATGCTGATGGAACTGCCCCACTGTCCCACTGAAAATCGTCAAAGCGACCAGCTGGGCTTTCATCAAGGGGTGGCAGGGGGCCCATTAAGCCGCTTAGGCTGGAAAATGTAAGTATTTCTAATAAAGAGACTCACGCCCGCACAGCTGATTTAACAAATTTAATGAAATAGGACGGACTGCGACTCCAGGGCTGCCAGGCTTCTGCTCATTCCCAAGCTGGAATTAATTAAATATTCGCAAAAGAAGAGAGCAGTTTTGGAAATTTATTGATCTGGGCCACGCGCCAAAGAGCAGCATCAATGAGTTTCCCATCAAACTACATAACTTGCTCAACGATTTCCACTTGTGTTTTCTTTTGGCCCGTCTTTTCCGAGTTCCTCTTGCCAACTTTTTTCACCATTTTCCGCATTCAATTGAAAAAGTTGGCCAAAAAAGAAAAAAACTATGTATGTTGGGGGCGGAAAAAAAAGGGAAAAAATTGAAAATTACTTCAAATGAAGAAGATGATGGCAAAAATAAGGAAAAACAGCACGCGATAAAGTTTTATAAGAATCTTGTGCTCTCTTTTAACGTATTCCATTTGGAGCGGTGCGTGAGCGAAATTTCGTATCAGTCCGCCCACCTACAGAGTCCCCTAAGTCGATGTTTCGATGGTTCGATGGTTCGAAAAGTCCTCAAACTTAAGGCACACTGCACGTGCACGTGCCAGCAGACCAAGAGCAAACCAGAGCAAGAACAGTCATTCAGCTATTCAATTACTTTGGCTGTTTACAGTCCTGTCCTGCTGTCGTCCTGCAGTCCTCCTGCACCAGACAAAAGCCAGAAAGCTGACGCTGGCGCTTCATCATAGTTTCTACGACGGCTTTTGTGTCGTCCTGCCACTGACTGGGGCGAATCGCTCGGGTGGCACTTTTCGGGCCAATGCAGTTTCCTTTTCAAATTCCACTTGGCTGTGAATTATTTATAGAATGCTCATCTGGATGGCGACCAGGACCAGTCCCACTGGTACCACCAATCGCGGCCATGTGCAGGCGCCTGCCATTGTTTCGGGGCTTACTTACTTGAAGTGATAGCTGCCATTCTCATAGCCGAAGAATGGGACAGTGTAGGTTAGCATCCAAATGTTTCCACCGCCGCAGTCGTAGTACGGCTTTGACCATCTCCCATCCTCGTATTTCACAGCCAGGGTGTCGTCCTCAATGCGCTCCTCGGTGCGGTTCGAATAGAGATGAAAGGCTGCAATGGAAGGAGAGGGGGGAATCAATAGCCATTATGCAAGCTGTAATTAGAGACCCACGAATCGATAAGCCTTTCAATGCAGCTCAAGAATGCACCGCGAGAGCTGCACAGAGAGAAAATATTGCTATCAATTCGGCCCCAGTATTTGCTTCTTTACTTTCGCTTCTCTCGGACCTGCAGGACCTTGAGGCTTCATTGCCTAATGACTTTATAAATGCAATCACTCGGCCGATGAATAAACCAAAAATGACAAGACATTAAAAACCTATCAGGGAACCTATCAGGGACTGCCTTTTCCCCATATATAAACGATTTTCGTCTGAAAATGAGCTCAGAAGATGAAGAAATCACTACTCGAACGCCTGCGGCCGGTGCCACTCACCGAGAGCGTCGTCTCTGCAGACGCCTGCGTGTACTTCTACCGCGTTGCGACCTTGATGGGCTGGGTCCCACCCAGGGCGGGACTGCGCCGACTGCAGCGGATCAACTGGCTGTGGGCCTGCACCGCCATGGTGCTGGGGCTGGTGTACCTGCCGGTGGCCCTTACCCTCACCTATGTGATGGACTTTGACAAGATCGCGGCCAGCGAGTTCCTCACCTCGATGCAGGTGGACATCAATTGCATTGGGAATGCGATCAAGTCCTGTGTCAGCTTCTCGCAGATGTGGCGCATGCGCAGGATCAACGCCATGATGGCCCCCCTGGACGAGCGCTGTGTGACGCTCAGCCAGCGCCAGACACTCCATGGGATGGTGACCCGGGCGAATCTAATGGTGGTGTTCTTTCTCAGCATGTACCTGGGCTTCCCCACCGCGACGCTGTTCTCGTCGGTGTTCGCGGGAAAGCCTCCCTGGCAGCTGTACAACCCGCTGGTTGACTGGCGGCAGGGCACGTGCCAGCTGTGGGTGGCCTCGCTCCTGGAATACACCGTCATGTGCATTGGAGTGCTGCACGCGGTGCTGTCGGACACCTATCCGATCATTGCTCTGTCCATATTCCGCGGACATCTGGCCGTACTCAAGGATCGCATAATGAGGCTGCGCTGCAATGCCGAGCTCTCGGAGCAGGAGAACTACCAGCAGCTGGTGGACTGCATCAAGGATTATCGGATTATCGTGCAGTAGACAGAACGCACTCCCATGGAGTTCTCGCTCTCTAACGGATCTTCTCCCTTGCAGGTGCTGCGATCTGATTAGACCCACCCTCTCGGCCACCACCTTCGCGCAGTTCATGCTGATTGGCATCGTCGTGGGCGTGGCGGCCGTCAACGTAATGTTCTTCATCACCAGCATCTGGATGATCCTGGCCAACACCATCTTTATCGTTGCCATCTGCATGGAATCCTTTCCCCTCTGCATGACCTGCGAGCTCCTGATCGCGGACTGCGAGGCCCTGGCCAGCGGCATTTTCCACTCGAACTGGATCGACGCGGATCGGCGGTACAAGTCGGCGATCATTTACTTCCTGCACAGGGTCCAGCAGCCCATACAGTTCTGGGCTGGCGCCATCTTTCCCGTGTCCGTGCAGAGCAACATCGCGGTGGCCAAGTTCGCCCTGAGCATCATCACGGTGGTCAATCAAATGAATCTGGCAGATAAGTTTCGAAAGGAAGCCTAAGTCCCACCCCCTGCCCACCCGCACATAATAATCAGATAATTCACCATCGAAAGGATATTCCCCAAAGAGTTTAAAGAGTGTTAGATGAGGCCTCCTGCCATCAAAGATTTAACAGCCAACCGAAGCCCTGATTAAGTTATAAGCCAATTCCGGCTAATTGGCAGTTGGGTGCCAGTTTGGCTCGCACATTAATAATAAATCATTGTTGGCACTCTGCATGGCCTGCATGGCCGATTGTTTAGTCTAATTACAGGCCACAGGTCACAGCACACGGTCGTGGGCGTGGCTGGCCGCGTGAAACGCGAGCACCTGTCCACTTGTCCTGGCTATAAAACAGACAGGTTCCGGGACCCACATGCAACAACACTCCCAGAGCAGCGACTGGCTCAAATATGGTGCTGTTTGAGCTGATAAATCCGGCGCCGCTGACGGAGTCGGTCAAGTCCCGCGAGGCGAACATTTATTTGTACAGGGCCATGTGGCTGATCGGCTGGATACCGCCCAAGGAGGGTGTTCTGCGGTACGTCTACCTCTTCTGGACCTGTGTGCCGTTCGCCTTTGGGGTGTTCTACTTGCCGGTGGGCTTCATCATCAGCTACGTGAAGGAGTTCAAGAACTTTACGCCCGGCGAGTTCCTCACGTCGCTGCAGGTGTGCATCAACGTGTACGGGGCATCGGTGAAGTCCACGATCACGTACTTGTTCCTCTGGCGGCTGCGGAAGACGGAGCAGCTGCTGGACACGCTGGACAGGCGGCTGCAGACCGAGGGCGATCGCCAGAAGATCCACAACATGGTGGCCCGCTGCAACTACGCTTTCCTCGTCTACAGCTTCATCTACTGCGGCTATGCGGGCTCCACGTTCCTCTCGTATGCGCTGAGCGGTCGTCCGCCCTGGTCGGTGTACAATCCGTTCGTCGACTGGCGCGACGGCCTGGGCAGCCTGTGGATACAGGCCATCTTCGAGTACATCACCATGTCCTTTGCCGTGCTGCAGGACCAGCTGTCCGACACGTATCCCCTCATGTTCACCATCATCTTTCGGGCCCACATGGATGTGCTGAAGGATCATGTGCGGAGTCTGCGCACGGACCCGGACAAAAGCGAAGCCCAAAACTATCAGGATCTGGTCAACTGTGTGATTGATCACAAGATAATACTGCGGTAGGAGCTATATATAGAGCACTACGGACTGGCTAAGATCGGTCCGTTCTCTCCTTAGATGCTGCGACATGATCCGACCCATGATATCCAGGACGATTTTCGTGCAGTTTGCGCTGATCGGATCCGTGCTGGGTCTCACTCTGATCAACGTGTTCTTCTTCTCCAACTTCTGGAAGGGCGTGGCCTCGTTTCTGTTCGTCATCACCATCCTGCTGCAGACATTTCCCTTCTGCTACACCTGCAATCTGCTGATCGACGACGGCGAGGATCTGGCCAACACCATTTTCCAGTCCAACTGGGTGGATGCCCAGCCCCGCTACAAGGCCACCCTGGTCCACTTCATGCACAATGTCCAGCAGCCGATTATCTTCATAGCCGGTGGCATATTTCCCATTTCCATGAACAGCAACATAAGCGTGAGTTGTGCTTCATTTAAGATTGGAACAGATTTCCATTTCCATTTCGTAGGTGGCCAAATTTGCTTTCAGCATTATCACGATAGTGCGACAAATGAATCTGGCGGAGAAGTTCCAGTAAAACGAAGAAGTTTCCACGCTATTGTCCTGGATTATCCTGCACAGGCGCAGCCTGCGATTTGCATAAAATTTGTATATGTTATGGCTTATCCGCCCAAGATTTTGCCTGATTTAGTTATAGCAATGGAGGGCGAATTCTGGTAAATTGTGTTAGAAGACGGAAATTACAGCAGCCAGACGTCGGCAATCGGTTCGAATGGAAAGAGCAGCCGCCAGAGAGGACGAGGACGAGCAGGAGCCCTGGCACATACCACAGGAAGTACATATAACTGTTTACATATTGTATGCGATTTTTATTTAAATTTTATGTTAAACACGTGACTTGTAAACAGCAGAAAGGAAGGCGCACAGCCCAGCACAGCACTCGCATATTCGTATAATAATATAAATCGCTTCGCTCAGTCATAACAACTACAGCGGGGAGGAAATCTATAGGATCCTCTGCCAGCGGTTGAGTAAAAAGCAAATATTATGACATATTTTTGCGGTTATACTTGCCACACACACACACACGCATCCTCATATATGTGCACACATATCTACGAACAAATACACATATATATGAACTTGTATAGTGATGAGCAGGCAGATAGACACATACATATATGTAGGTATGGGTGGTATGTGTGTGTGGTGGATCCAACTAAACAAAGTGTCCTTACAACTTCAAGGAGTCTAGTTTGTTGTGCTTTTGATAGTTTTCCTTTGTCCTTTGCGACTGTAAACTGTACGCTTCATTCGTTGGCGGAAAAACAAGTGTTGAGTTGGCAATTTAATTCAATTAAGTTCCATGATTAATTCCAAAAATGCTGCAAACTGTAAATTGTTCGCTTAAACGGAAACTATTGACTGCAATTTTAATAATCAATGCAGAAATTAGGCCAGGCCACAAAGCTCATATTTTCAATGCACTTTAAACGACATTATTAAATGTTTTTGAATAATTATATGGAATAGGCCATTTAGGGCACTCGTTAGGCAATTTGGAGTGTTGGCCACATCGCCAAAGTGGCAAAAATATTATTAATTATGCAATGAAAAGGTAATCACCTGTTTTGTCCAGCAAAAACCTGTGCACTCTGCACACACTTGCCAAATAAATACATACACAATAAATGTATATATATATATACTCAATAGAATTAATAGCACATGAATTGGCCGCAAATTGGTTGCGGTGTGAAGAACTGAAACAGCCTTATGTGGTTGTCCTTGCCACGGCAGGCGGCAGGAGACAGGCAGCAGGCAGCAGGCGGCAGGCAGCAGGCAGCAGGCGGCAGGAGGCAGGCAGCAAGCGGCAGGCGGGAGGGCAGAGAACAAAAATGTTGCAAATTTAATCAGCATCCCATCGGGTATCGCATTGGCCGAGGCATTGAAACAGCTTAAGGGCGGCCGTGGCAGTGGCAGTGGCAGTGCCTCCGCCTGACAGTTGCAAGTCGCAAGTTTTCCCGTTTTCCCCTTTCCCCCTTTTCAGCGAGGGTAAAGTTCTTGCGGGTAAACTTTAAAGGCAAAGGCGAATGCAAATATGCAAATGCACATAAATTGAAAGTCAGCGAACGCCGTGCGGCCTCGCTGAGCGTGCTGTGGGGTGGGGTGGGGTGGGGTATGGGATATATTTCAGCACGCCATAAATCATAGTTCACCGCATACATACTATATGGTAGTACTCTTGCTCTTACTCTTACGCTAAGGCGCATTCCCTATTCCGAGAAAGTTTTCCGTGTGGCGGCCGATAGATAAACGAGTCCGATGATGTCAAACACGGCCATGGCTCTCGCTCATTGTTTGGGCCACAAATATTACTTGCCTAGTGGCCAGATTGGGCAGTTTTTTCCACTTTTCCACTTTTGTCTTTTCAATTTTCCCCATCTCGCAGCGGCAAACAAACAAATGGCAAGCAAACTTTGATGTGGTATGGCAAATAGTTGGCCGCCAGCCTGCCATCGGCTCTTGGCCCCCGCCCAGTTAGACTGGCCAAAAACTATACTGGCTATTAGTATGCATGGGCCTGGTCCCTCTCTCCGATTTGCATGTTTGCTTTCGATTCCATTTGTTCTGTCCTGCCATTGCCTCGCTCTGCCCATCTGTCCCGCTGTGTGGCGGGTGGGTGGCTGCATGTGGGCGTGTGCTGCTGCTACGACATTCTGTGCACATTTTTCAACGGCATTGGCCCAACATTCAATTGTGTCCGTGCCCGTCCCTTTGTCCTTTGTCGGGGCGTGCACCGCATGCCATGATAATACCGAATACTCATGCGATATTTAGTGTGTATTAGTGGCAGGATGTAGGCAAGCAAACAAATAATTTGCATGCCAGCCAACACACAGGATGTGGCATGCAATGCTAGCGTGCCACCGTGGTGGGGCAATCGGGAGGGGGACGAGGAGTGCAACCGTAACCTTTAATTTGAAAACTATTTTGAAATGTGGCGGCACTGGCATGTCAAGTGCATTTCTCCGCACTCTCTCAGTCTCTCTGGATGAGGGTGCGTATACGCCGTGTGGCACCCCCTTCGGTGTTGGAGTGTGATAATTATGCAATCAAACAGACAAGCAGCGGGGGGCAGGAAAGTGTGACAAAGAGGTGGAGACAGACAGAGAGGGAGAGGGAGAGGGAGAGAGAGAGAGTTGACATCATTAAAACTAATTCAACGACATTAAATTGTTTGTGTGCTGTTTGTAATCACTTTTCGCTTCGCAGCAGAAACTTTGCTTGTTAAACTTTGAATACTGGCGGATAATCCGGGAAACTTCAGGAAGCAGACAAGAAAATTCCAAGACGGAGAGCAGGAGGCAGCTGACAGGACTACGATGATGGGGCTGAGTAGATGTCAGTGGAGCGACGGACGACTCTTGCATAAAATTAGCTTACACGCATCACTGTCGCTGGCGCTCTCCCTGTCCCTGTCCCTATCCCTGTTGCTGTTGCTGTCGGAGCAGGGTCAAGCCGGTTCAAGCCGGATCATGCCGGATGGCATCCGTGTGATGGGATTAGATGTAATCACTCGGACGACCAGTGGCCTAGCCATAGCAGCTAATTAACAACGGAATGTGAGATTCGGTGGCAGGGCAATTTCCATTTAAAGTGGCCCACGCTGAAGTCGAGTGGGGACACTTTCGTTTTATTTATACGCTTAATTGTTGGCCTGTCGGAGCAGGACTCTTTCGGCCAACTGGCAATGATAAAACATTGTGAAATATGCCTCTCCCTCTCTCGCAAATGGCAACGCAATTAGGCAGCATCCCTTGGGGCTGCCCGAGGAGCGGAGCCCAGTCGTTTGGGCCTGTGACTAATGAAGACGGAGATTAAAGCTCCCAGAAAATATATAAATATTCAATGGCATACATACATATATATTGTACATGTCGCACAAAAGGCGAGGGCGTTGGCTCCGCGCTATCAGGGTGGCCCCATAAATAAGACGGAGAGTTCTGCCTGCCCGTGGCATAAATCAGGGGGGCATTCGTGTAATTTTAATATGGGTTTTCGGTACGTACATTTCAGATACTGCTCGTTGCGGGCTATCACCTTCTCGGCGTTCTTGCGGGCCAGAAAGAACCACTCGGAGGTATTGCCCAGATAGTGATACTCCATGGCCAGATCCTTGGCGAAGATGGCCCCCAGATTCGGCGGTGGCAGGCGGTAGGCGAACGGACAGAAGAGGCCCGGCTGGGCGGGATGCTCGTTCCAATCGAAGCAATTTCCGGCCGCGAATATATCATCGTCGAACTCCACCATCGATAGAACGGAGGCGTGCAGCAAGTTGACATCTTCCTGCACCCGCTGCCCCGTTGTCTTGAATATCCTGCAATAGACACAAGAGACACACATCGGATATTAGTTGCAATTCTCCCGCTGCTGCTGCTGCACACAAAAAAACGAAATTTATGCTGCACGGCCGACAGGAAATTGCATTTAAAATGGATGAAAAAGTGTGGGTGGGATTATGGGTGGCTGCTGTGGAATGTTGTATACTCTTTCCTGATTTGCCAGCACAAAGCTCACGGATCGAATAGAGCAGAATGCCTTTAAAGTCATTAGGAATACTGACTGGAACAAGCCTGGCTGGCTGGAATTCCAGCAGCGCAGCGAAAGTGGCTCAGTGGAGCGAGCCCAGCGAACCCAGCGAACCCAGCGACCGCCTTGGATTGCCTTTCTCTCGGTGCCTGGTCGGTGGCCTGTCATTCCTATTTTTATAGCCAACTCGAGAGTCGGGGGCGGCGACTTTCACTCGGCTGGCTCGCTTTCACGTAGCAGGTGGGTGGGTGGGCGTGCTCGGTCGCTCTTCTGCTGACTTGCTACAAGTGCATACTTATAGGCGCAGCCGCCTTCAAGCTGCGCTCAAGTGCGCTGCGCTGCGCGGCTGGCGGCTGGCGGCTATTGTCTGTGCCCACGTTCCCACAATGACTGCCTGCCTGGCAGGAGCCTCTTGCTCTCCCCCACTCAGCCCCCAGTCGAGGGTGAGTGTGGGTGAGGAAAATGAGTAAACGAGAAAATTACATTCAAGATTTCTGCCAAGAGTATACATATACGGAGGTGACCTCCTTCCGCTCGCTCCCTGTCTGCGAAATATTAATTAAAATGTCGCTTTAAGAGAAGAAGCGAAAGAGCTGCCACAACATTGCTTTCAATTTGATTTTCCGATACATTAGCCGGCAGCAGCAGCCACAGCAGATACATACATATGTATGGAAAACTTTCAGCCACAGACATGGGCTCTGGCTCCCTTAGCCGCATGTGACTCACTCGCTAATTGGGCGTGGCTCATTAATTTGCTTGTGGGCCTCATTTGTAAATGTCAACGGCATTTGTCAGCGCCCATCCTTCCCCTCCGCCGAGCGCTTGCATATCCCAGACAATGTCCAAGGTCATGTCACGGCTCAAAAGTCGCCTAATGACGACGACGACGACAATGTTTTCTGGTGATAATGCTGACTTAGCAGAGCTCAACATGGAGTTGACAGCTTTTTTCCCCAGATTCTGGTCCTCGTTATTTATAGGTCTTGGAACCCCCCCCCTCTCGGAGCCTTGGCTCAAGCTGCAATTATCGGCACAACTATGGCTAGCTGTGGGGGTTCCTGCATTTCCTGTGAGACAACTTGAAGAGTTTTCTTTTACTTTGTTACTTTGATAGTTCTCGGACCACTCCTTCGCCCAGGTGTAATCCCAATTGGCTGTAGCTGTGATTACTGTAGCAGCTCCTGCTCCCGCTCCTGCTCCTGCTCCTTCGTCTGACGCTTTTCAACACTCGAGTGCTGCAAGGGAAAGGGGTGCAAAAACAAGCAGCAAACAAGCTTCAGGTGAGAGCCAAGAGTAAGTAACTCACTAAGTACTTGAAAGTGTTTCCCTCTTTGCGTCTTGGCCTTTGTCTGTGCTTTCTAGTTGGGAAACTGTAGCGCCACAAGGGTCTGTGCTAGTGCTAATCCCAGAGTTTTCAGAACCCATGTTGGAATGCTGTGAGGCTTCCCTTTGCCTCCTCCCCTGTCTGCACCTAGTACTGCCGCCAGGAGCCAAGAGCTAGAGCCTCTGACATTTAATTAAAAACATGTTGGCCACAACATTGACTGGAATTAGGTGTGTGGTCGATGGCTCTCTCTCTCGCTGCAGGCTGCCTGCAATTGGCAATTTATTCCATATTTAAACTGTCACTCCCCCACCTGCTCTCCGTGCTGCATTAAGTATCCGTCTCCGAGGGACTTGCACTAGTTTGCTGCTTGTTTTGCTTATTTATGCAGCACATGATCCCTGGCCAGTCGGCGAGCCTTTTGCTCGATAAAACTCGGAACAAATTGGAACTCGGAACTGGGAACCGATGGGTGGATGCGAGAGGAATGCCAGGAGGCCTGACTGCCTGCCACTTAAGCCGCTTTCTTTTTCTTTTTTTTGTTGTTATTTGACTTTTGAGAAGGTCGTTGCATGTCGAGGGTGAAGCGCTTTCCCAAAGCCCACCCATCCCCCGCCGCCATTCGCCATTCGCCCCTCGCAATCTTAACTGGTATTTGCATTCAAGTCGCTGCCAAGGTCGTCCGCTGACTGATGTGAAAATGATGAACGGGTATTGATTTTGCCAGGCCACAGAAAACAGACAACAGCCGAGATGAAAACAAAGAAAAACTCAGAACAAAATATGCAAAACAAAGCAAATATTTGAAATGGCCAACTTGCATTAACAAGAAAATTAAATTCCATTATCGTTATGCGTGAGAAGCAATTAATTATGCAGGAACTGAGAGGAGACAAAGAGAGGGAGGGAAAATTGCAAACGAAATCTCGAATTTCGGCACCTGGAAATGGCATCAACGGGGAAAATCGGAACCGAAATTGTATAACAAACAGCCTGCAGGCTGACGAATCCTCAACAGGACTCTAAAGACACAAAGACACACAGGGCAGGACAGAACAGGACAGGAGAGGACAGGACAGGGCAGGGCAGGACAGGACGAGAGCACTTTTGGTTTGTCCTTTGGGCAACTACCTCAAGCATCTGATTCCGACTGCTGTCGACATCTTAATTGAAAGGGAAATGCTCCGGTTTAATTATTCAAAGCACACGCAGTGCCCAGCTCCTCCGGCATACTTGGTCCTGGCACTCGTCCGGGAAGGATGCTTCAGTGAATGAAATGCTTTGGCCATGAAGCTGATGAATCGGCGGCGGCACAGACGATGCCTGTCCACAACCTTTTCGGCCCAGCAGTCGGCGACCCTTTTATATTAAGTTTGTCACCTTTTATTTGTCTGACGGGTGCGCTTTTTAATGGCCCATAACGGTCAAGGCTGACCAGTTTGACCAGTTTTAATTAGGCCATAATTAAATGATCAAAAGCGGAAACATAAGCGCTGACAACATGGGAATGCCGTAGATATTGCTAATTGAGTTCCGTGTTTTATTTATGATATTACACGTATTTGATTCGACATGAAAGGACGGTATGTATACCCAAAGGGACTTCCTTTCCTATATCGCTCAAATGAAACATTATAGCCAGCTAATTGACAATTTTCTTTTCCTGATTGGAAGTAACAGGCATGGCAGAAGAACAAAACACAAAATACGATCAAAAGTTAGGCGTAAGAGGAAAATTGCCTCGATGGAAGTGACTCCTGTGGCAGGACAGTGTGTGCGCATGTGTGTTCAATTAGCCAGCAGGAAAAGGAGTTCAATTAATTAAAAGTTCCTGCCGCTGCTATCCTTGTTCTTTTGCTGTTGTTTTTCTCCATGCTTTCCTTTGTGCCCTGTTTGGTTTCTGCTGTGTGCTGGCCTGCGGCTAAACGAGCCTTGAGGCAGCACTTGTTGTTGACATGTTTATACTGGCCACAAGACCACTGCTCTCCCCGTTGGCCTGTTGTTTGAAAAATGCCTTTTTGATTTAGTCCATTAATTGCTTTCAAGTTGGTAACTTCTTTTCAACGTACTTTTGGCTGCCTGATGATTATTATTGCGTGGCAGCAGAAGTTGCCAAACATTTTGGCCAGAAAAGTTTACTTTTTGAATTCGCCTCCGCCTGGGAATAAGAACACGCACTCCAATAGGCAGGGCAGGAGGGGAGAGGAGAGGCTGGGGCGATGAGTCGAGCATAATGAGTCGCGAGGGCTTCGCGCCTTTCAGCCCCCTGCAAAGGCCAACTTCTGCTGCCACAATGCGGCGGCAGCCATGCTGTCTGACTGCTTGGAGGGGCCCGAGGACCGAGGAGCGAGGCCCGAGGCCCGGGATCCCATGATCCTGGCCTTGCCTTTGGTCGCCAGAGTGGCAAATGTTTTTATTGCGCAAAAATAGACTGCGGCGCCCCCGGAGAACTGTAGCTGCGGCTTAAATGTTACGCATTCGCCAAGTGGGACGACAACCACTTCAGTGGAAATGGAAGCGACTCTGAAGAGGCGGGGGCAGCTTCGTGTTTCGCTTTTCGGTGTCTACTCGACAAGTTTGTTAAGCTGTTAAGTTATGGCAACATGTGTTGCACAAAGCGTACCACGCTGCTGCAGTAGCGGCCAGCAATGTGCGTCTTATGTAAAAAGGGGGCAAAGCCGCCAGACAACGAGCAGCAGCAACAGCAGCAGCACCAGTGAGGAGGCAGGAGGCAGGGGGCAGCAACAGAAAGTCAAACTCAGATGCGAGGATGCTAAAATAAGCCAACTGGAAAAAGGCCGCGGCCCAGTGGCAGAGGGGAGTGGCGCTGGATGGCCTACAGCTGGCAGAAGGCATGGACATGTCCATGTCAGTTGCACTATGGCCGTGTTTAGGGGCATGGGGGGGCATGGGGCGTGCAGGAAGGATATCCACATTAGGATTGTTCTGCGCAGAATGAAAACAATTTCCATTTTGGCGGCTGTAGACAACTGCATCGTTGCATGGCTGCGAACAATAAAAAGTTTAGGGCGTGGCAGTGGCTGTGGCAGCGGAACAGCAGCCAGGGCATTATTAGCACCGCCCACGGAGCAAGGCTCGGAGCAGTGCAGGAGTAAGTCAAGCGGCACAAAGTCCTCGCGGGCACACTGAGCGAAACGAGTGAAACAATGCAACAGCCAAGCGTAGTTGGAGGCAGCATTGGCTTTTCTTCAGTTGATTTCCTTCGACGCATATATATATATATTTATTGCTTCCGTTGGCAAAAAACTTTGAAGGAGGTTGACAATGGGAGACGGTTCCGATTCCGCCCTCTACCATCCTGGGGATGTGGGATGCGTCCTTGGCTGTGTCCTTGCTGCTGTCGCATTTCATTGCCGCTGGCAATTTAAAAGTGCATCGCTTATGCAGATTTCAATTTCGATTGCTTCTATGAAGTGAAATCAAATGCCACTCCCCTAGAGAGAATAAAAGAAGTAAAATAACTTTTGCGACAACAGCAACAGCAATTGATGATACAAGCGATGAACAAGCGACGAACAAGCAATCAATTATTTGCCAAGTTTATTGCCAAAAAGTTCAAGTGAAAAACAAAATCGTTGCACAAGTGGAATGTCTCGCATCAAAAGAGTTTAGCGCCCCCCTAACCCCTCTAGCCTCTCTGTCTATAGCATCTCTCCTCTAAGTTCGAAGAACAGGAAACCGGAAACTCAATTTCTGAGTTTTCCCCACCTCCGAGCTTTGCCACTCATTCAGCATTGTCTCACCTAGACACGACAACACATTTAAGTACTTAAAAGTTTTCTCCGATTCCTTCTGCCACGAACGTTTCAGCACTTTTGTTGCATGTTCCCTGGCTGTGTGTGTGTGTATCTGTGTGTATCTGTGTGTGTGTCGCTTCGCCTTTTTGTTTGCTGTCTCCACTTTGGCGGTGCGGCGTGAACGGAAACTAACGAAAAGTGGCCAAGGCAAGAAAACAATTGAAGCTCGTAATTTTCAACTTGAATTGATATTGTTTTTCCTGCCTGCCACCCTCCCCACCTCCCCACCTCCGGCTGGCGCGTTGCTGCCACTTGTTCGACCTAAAGAAAACCCTCGGAGCTACAGGCACAGCTACAGCCACAGCCACTGCTTTGTAGCCTTTTGTTTTCGTTAAATGTTTTTCTTGTTTGTGTTTGCTTGCGCAACACAGTAAACGGGAAATACCCAACACACACACACACACACACACACAAAACCAGTAAAACACGAAGGGCAGGAAGGAAAAGCGATAACAATGTATCACAAAACAATAACTTCAATTAGTGCCTATCTATGCTATGCTGCCCCAACTCTCTCTCTCCCTCTCTCTACAGTAAAAGTTTTCCGGCTGCCCTTGATTGTGTTAACACAAGGAAAAACTGATTAAAACAGCTCCTGATTAGCGCTGCCTGCTGCCTGCCACACCTCTGGAAATTATGAACAAGAGATTGCCCATCCGCTTCAGAGTATCTTTCATCAAATTAATGGCGGCCAGGAGTCCCCAAAGCCTGGGCCTCGAGGGCAGCTGTGGGGCAGAAGTCTGGGGCAGAGGCAGTCCCAGTCCCAGGGGCAACATTCCATATTGAGCCAATGTAATGAAAACAAATGCCAGACATATGACACTAAATGCAATAATGTTGATCCCGATCCCAATACCAGTCCCCAGATCCGTATCCTGGAACACAGTTTAATTTATTGACATTTGAGGCTAACAGCCATTTTCTTTGGGAATTTGACGTTTTATTGCTCCCCAGACCAACGCGGGGTCCTGGCCCTGGCCCTGGCCCTTGTCCTGCCACTCTGTAGCCCTCTGGCCTCGCCGTCACTTAATTTGTCAAGTCGCTTCTGGCCTGGTTAATTGTTTATTTGTGCGTTTTATTGACCAGCAGCATTTGTTCATTAGATTTGTCAGCTTTGCCATTCATGTTATTTCCTCCACCAATCGTGTCCTTTTCCTCCTGCCCCTCCTCCAGCTGTTGGCTGCTTTTTGTCTTTGTGTGTGTGTGGCTTTTAACAAATGAGTTTCTCGAACAAATGGCTTTGATTTCGTTCTCTGATCGGGGAAAAATGCCAGGAAAACGTTTAAGTATATTCCGGTTCAGGGGTTCGACTCAGGCATATCCATTGCCAGCCGAGCATAAACATTTCCCGCTTTTTCCGCCAGAGAAATGAGCGCCAGTTAGCATCGGTGTCCACATCTTTGTGTACATTTTTCGATGCAATATTTTGTCCTTTTGCCTGTTGCTTGAAGCAATCAAATCAAGCTCTGCTCTTGCTCTGGCATCAAAAGGAAAGAAAGTTAACTTTTTGGCTGCGGCAAAAGGACAGGACGAGAGGTAAACGAAACACCAGCTAGAAACCAGAAAAAAAACGGTATGGCAGAAGAAAAACATTGAAACGTTCTTTTTTCGCTTCACAAAGACATAAATTCAATGTCTAATGTCCGCATGGAGGAGGGCACATGGACACAGATATTGATACTGTGCAGACGTATGCAGGCAGCTGGCAGCAGGACGCAGGATGCTGGCACGGGCTCTTGACCAGGACCCACATATGCGTCAAATGATGAAACTTTGTGTTTATTGTTCATCTTGGGGCTGCCAGAGGACAAACCAAAGGAGAGGAGAGGAAAGAAAAGAAACACAAACTGTGGGCGAAACTTTTCTGCTCTTGCCACACGCGGCAGGAGGGACCGAAGGAGGCCCTGGGAGAACTAACATGTCCTTGAGATTGTCACTTGGCCAGCCACTGCCGAATCGATGACGGAATCAGGAATGACATGGACATGGACATGGCAGAAAAAAAGACTGCCCCACACATTGGCCAGCTGGAAAATTGGTAGAGAAAAACCAGAGTTGCGGTCGTTCTTCGGATAAATCAAAGTCTTTCTTGGCACAAACTTTTTGCTCTGTTCAGCTAAGTAATTGAACTTTTATCAAAATATAAGTACTGCACGCACCCAGGCACCCAGGCACCCAGGCAGGAGACTCGCACAGTAGTCCTGGCAACAAGGACATTATAAACGTGGACAAAAGACACTTGCCGAGCGATGAACAAGATGAAATTGGACCATGGATTGGTGGATTGATGGAGCAGCCGAACGGTAGGAATATTTTGTGTTATTTTTATGTTTCGTGTAGGAAGCACACAGGACA
Source organism: Drosophila helvetica (assembly GCA_963969585.1). Classification (NCBI taxonomy): domain Eukaryota; kingdom Metazoa; phylum Arthropoda; class Insecta; order Diptera; family Drosophilidae; genus Drosophila; species Drosophila helvetica. Next base: position 21,466,839 of record OZ018404.1, on the reverse strand, counting down.
CGTTTGCCTTGGTGGAACCGTTCAGATTTCGACACAAAATAGATTCATTTTCCAAATTCCATATTCAACATATTCAGAAGCAATGCCCGTCATCAGGTTGGAGTCCTCCGATGGGGTTGTCTTCGATACCGATGCCGAAACTGCCAAATGTTCGGGCACGATTAAAAATATGCTGGAGGAATGCGGCCTGGAGGACAAGGAGGACGACCATGACCATCCGCTCATACCCGTGCCGAATGTGAATTCGGCGATTCTGAAGAAGATCCTGACCTGGGCCAAATACCACAAGCATGACGCTCCAGCTGCGGCAGATGAGGCCAAGAAGGAGAGCAAAACGGAGGAGTATGCCATCTGTGAGTGGGATGCAGACTTCCTCTCGACCGTCGACCAGGGCACTCTCTTCGAGCTGATCATGGCCGCCAATTACCTGGACATCGGGGCACTGATGAATGCCGCCTGCCAGACGGTGGCCAACATGATCAAGGGCCACACACCCGAAGAGATTAGGCTGATCTTCAATATTCCACGGGATCCAACGGCCCAGGATTTATATGAAAATCACAGCGTCAGGAGCAGTGACAGCGAAGATAACTGAATCAATGGGAAAAGCCATCAGACCACCACGCATATGTACAATCCACTGAGAAATCTATCTTTTGCCCAAATTGAGTTGAGTTTTTCTGCTTTTGCCACAGCTCCATTTCCCATTTCCTTTTCTATTTCCCCCAATATGCATTCGGCATCGCTGTGTCGAAAACTTTCGATTGGAAAAGTTTCTCATGTGTATAATAATACGAGAAGAGAGAACAGAGAGCAGAGAGCAGAGAACTTTCGCTTTGACTTTTTGCTCACCTGGTCAACATGTTGGCGCGATTGACGGCCACCTCGGCCTCCACACGGAATCGGTCCTGGGCATAGCGGTCGACCACGCCCTCGCCGAGATTCAGAGAGGTGCCGGCCACACAATTGGAGCCCATCAGGTGCTGCTGCTCGATGTACTGGAGGAATTTGGAGACCAAATCTATTTTGCTGTCCCTCGCATTGATCACGTCCGCCGTCAGCTGATTCGACTCCAGGTTCTCCCCGTCTGTGTCGTCGTCGTTGCCCTCCACATCCTCGATGACCAGCTGCTTGGTGTTGTCATCGATTTGCACTTCCGGCGGATAGCCGTCGTCCATCGTTACCTCCGAGGTGTCCAGCACCGCATCAGACTCCCCCTCGACCTCGAACTGGATCTGTTTCACCTCCATGCTGGCCTGAGAGCGGGCCTCGGCCCCAGGACTGCTGTCGATTTCATTTGCATTGCGACTGCCGTCATCCATCCACTCTGTGGTGCTGCTGCCGCTGTCATTGAGAAGCTGCAGCTCTTCAAAGGGCAACCTGGCGTATGACTGCTTCTTCTCCGTGTTCTCTTCTTCAGCGTCCACGTCGTCGCTGGCCTCGTCATCGTCATCGTCATCAGCGATATTATCGTCATTGTTGAAAGCATCGTTTTCACTGCGTGAATGCGAGTCATCGAGACGGTAATCGGATTCTGCGGAGTCCCCTGAGCGGACTCCAATGTCGCCCACGCCTGCTCCTCCGCCACCTCCACCTCCATCCGCCGGCTCCTGCCAGCTGCTGCTGTTCACTGGCAGCAGACGAGTCCTTGTCGCACTCGCGGTCGCATGATGAGGCGCAAATTTCGCCATTTTCGGCATGGAAGTGGTCGATAACGGCTCGCCCTCGTCCTCATCCACCTCCTGGGAGTCTTCCATCGCCGCCTCATCCTCCGCGTAATTGGCATCATCAATGTTGGCACGCACAAATTGCCGCAGTTGCAGAGCTCCATCGGCTGCACCTGTGCCTGTGCCTGTGCCACGTGTCGGAGTTGACTTGGCAACTGCTGGTGGGGGCGTTGGCGGTGGCTGGGGCGTGGAACTGGAAGTGGCAGAGGCAGTCAAGCCCACGACAACATTCTGGTAAGCCGACTCTAATGAATTCTCCAGATCAATCTCGTCCGCCAATTGCATGACCTCACTTAGGGCAGCCGTGTCGTCGTCGTCGTCGACGTCGTGGGTGGGACGACGACCCTGCAGTTGTTCAGCCTCTGCCAGGCTGCGATGGTTCTTGGCCAGATGGAGCATTCCGAGGCTCTTGTCCACGCTCTTCCGAATGCTCTCGTTGATTTTCTTCTTGTGCAATTTGCGTATTTTATGCGTGACTGGGGCGCTGGCTGTGCCACCTGCCCCCGGCTGCTGTGTGGGCGTGACTAGAGTGAGGCGGGTGCTGGTGCTGTCCCTCCCGCTGGTCGCGCTGGTGGCACTCCCATTGCTGTTGATGTTTGTGTTGTGAAGCATATGGGAAGTGCGGGAGCGCCCGTGGCGAATGGTGAAGCTGTCGCCTGCCGCCATCAGGGTTTCCGCTTCCGCTTTGATGCGATTCCGTGGGGATCCAACGGCTGTTACCGTTCCCTGCGTTCCAGCGACTGTTGCGGCTTCTAGATCCGCCGCCGCATGGCCTTGCCCCAACTGCAGCAGCATCAATGGCATCAGCATCCCCATCCACAGCAGCAGCTGAAACGTTTGCGGCCTCCCCATCCCCATCCTTTGCCTGCTGCTGCTGCTGCTGCTCATTCCGTGGCCTCTGAACCGAGCTGCGTGGTGCTGTTTGTGCGCTGACTGGATTTGTTCTGCTCTGGGTCTCGGGCTCAGTGTCAGTTGGGATGAGAGCCCCTATATAGTTATACCGGCTCCTGTGTGGCTCGCTTTGATTGGCTGATCGGTCCTTTGATTTCGACTGTGCAGCGATCCCTGTGTGGCTGCCTCTGGTTGTGTAATCCTCTGGTTACGCCAGCTGGAATGTTCAATCATCAAAGACCAAAGCGAAAACATGACGCATCATCCGCATCGACTTCCCCCCCGTGCCAGCCCATGGCCAGCGGAAGTACAGGGGCGCCGCTGTCGCGGCTTCGATGCCCATTTCCAATTTCCCTCAACTGCTTTTGCTTTTGCTTTTGGCCACTTGCTTTGTCCTTTAGCTCCAATTCGATGCCAAAGCCAATGGGAAACTGAAATGGAAAGAGCAAAATCCAATGGTTAGTCTTCGATTGAAGCTTGGAAGGAAATGGAGGAAGCGATGAGCCTTAGATATACGTTATTTGGTACCCTCTAGCCCTCTAATCCATCTTAAATCAGCATCAATTGGGCGTCTAGAGCAGATGATTGATTCAAATCAATAGACAGATGGGCATTAGTATCTATTAGGGCGCTCTATGAATCCACAGTTTTCTGGAAATCCCAGTTATAATCATGCAAATTAAACTACGAATCTTTCCTTATCAAAATTCACCAATTGTCGGACTCATTGTACGATTGTACGGTGTATCCCAAGGCTGGCTTTCCATTCTACAACGTAAGCAAATTATTTGCTGTGATTTATGCGAATCTCTTTTGTTATTTACTTGCCGCAGCAGCAGCGACCAGCTCAAGGTCGCACGTTTCCCAGGGTCCTGTCCTTTGAGCAAGAGAATTACGCGCCTTTCTCAGTTGCCAGGATGTGCTCTTAAGCCTGGACCTGGACCTGGACATGGACCTGGATGCGGAGAGCCAGACAAAAGCTGTGGCTCACAAATTTTCCAGCCAAGGCGGCAATTAAAAATTTCCGCATCTACGCAGAAGCCTGAATAAAACACAAAATAAATAATTGTTTCCCCAGGCAGCAAAATATTGCGCATACGCCGCTGTGTACCGCTCTGTGCCACTGCATTGTGCCCAGTGAAAGGGAGAGCGAGAATGTCATCCCGTTCCACCCCCCACCCCTCCCTCCGCCCCTCTCTTTCACTTAAATTAAACGCAATTTGTAAGAACTGTGCTTTGATTGTCAGCTCGGGGATTTAGCGACTGAATGTGGATGCCGCTGAATAGGAAGGTGCCGGTGCGGCGTCGGGGAGGAGGAGGCGGAGGCGGAGCGGCAAAGTGAACATAAATAAAAGTGTACGGCCACAATTCGCATAAATATTATGGCGCTAACAAATTATATGCCATTTAAATGTAATACCAACTAATTCTGGAAAAGAAAATCCACTTTTGGCAGGTCCCAGATTTCGTTGCGCTCCTCCACGGCGATGGGCAGGGCAGGGCAGGGCAGAGCATAAAAATGTTCATCCTCATATAGCGAGAGGAGTCGCTTTGGCAGTCGCAAAGGCAGCGCCACATCCAGTTCTAATTTCGAATTTTATGAGCCATAAAAATTGCTCCAAGGCGAGGCCAAAACATCAACAGACAACAGAACACAAAAGCAACAGCCAGTGGCATGGTGAGGCATGGTGGGCCAAGGAACGTGGCATGAGGGTGGGGCAGGGGGCAAGAGTAATTGACACCCATGCAGCCGGGCAGGAGGGCGACTGTGGAGCAGGGAAAACACTTTACAGAGCGGCAGGACCCTGGGCAGCCGATAAACAAGAAATTCATGGAATATTTTTTAAAGTCACAATCGACATTGCTCCGAAATGAATCAGAATGAATTATATTTCGCTGGAATTTATGAATGCCATCAACTTTCTATTAAGAAACTATACAATCCGCCAGCCATCGGCTTAAGTAAGTTTTCCGCAGCATAATGGCAGATGAATGGGAAATGGGACATTAAGTGCCATGGTTTGAGTAGATGCCACATGAAATCCCGCTTTAACTTGGCTCCAAAATCGAAATGGAAAACGCTGATGAATTTTTTATTTCCCAGTGTCGTGCTTCCGTTTTGTTTTCCCTTGGGTGTTGCCTGGTTGCAAGCCAATCTAACAATAAATAAACAATTGGCCGTCGGGGAGTGGGGGTGGATTATAAATTTAGAAAGTTCTTGTTTACCCCAAATATTCACAAATGTCACAGAGACAGGTCCCCCCCGAATCGTGTGCAAAAGGAAAAACTAACCTTTTCCCGAATCTGTGACGGACAGCCGGTTCAGCACGTGGAAAAGTGTCCTGGCTGAGATGGTCAGCAAAGTTTGAGTCCGTTTCTGGGGCGTGGTTAACCTCTGAGCCCACCCCTTGTGTCCGACACGGCTAATGCATTAGGACCAACGAGAAAGCATCGCAGGGAAATGGAGATACTCGTAACATTCGCCTGCACTTAACCCTTGACACACTCGCCCTCCCTCCCTCCCGTTGACAGCTCAACTTTTCCATTCTCCCTTCTCCATTCTCCCTTCTCCCTTCTCTGTTTTTTCCAGAAGCTTGCCGCCGTCATGGCTAAATGGCTGCAGGTGATGCAGCAAGTCCATGCTCTGCCTTCTCCCATGTCAGGCGGAACAACCAACAATCCAATTTGAAGAGAGAAGCAGTTGCATTAGGAGGTGAAACTGTGACCTGTGACCTGTGATTCGACTCACCGAGTATGCTTAGCTTGATGAATGGCCCACGGCCAGCACTACCCAAGCGAAACTTCATACAAATTGAAATGCCCAACTTGAATATAGAAGGGCTCTGAACTCAGACTCCGAAAACTTTTTCGCCCGCCTAACTGTAAGGAAAAAGGGGCTCTCTATTGCAGCATCTCTCACAGAACTCTCGAAATCTCTGGGAAGAACCAGAACCAGAACCCATCCAATGTTTTCACTTTTCCTGCTGCCGTTTCCGCTGTTGTTTGGCCTTCAAATTTATGCAAACACATTAACAAACTCAACGCATTTGCTTTGTATAAGGAGGGGAGGGGGGGTCTGTGTAGGTGACAAAGTTTGCTGCGTTAAATGAAATTCAAGTAATTTTTCTGCCTTTGCCATTGCGGAAGAAATGAAATGTCTTTTGCCAAAATAGCAAAAGAAAACAGAAGCGGAAGCGGAAAGGACACAAAAAAAAACAGGAAAAATCCCAAGCATTTCGCTGGATACTCTAAGAACAACCATAAGCATATTATGTGTTTTATAAGAGCCAGTTTTGAGCAAACAGAGTACTGATTTCTTCAAGGACTTGGGCCTAGCAACGCAGTTTTTCTTTGTTGATCAGAAAACAGCCAAATTCTGGCCCAGGCCGGGACTCCCTTGGGATAGGGTAGTCTGAAGTTTAGCAGCGGAAATGGAAAAGCGACCCGTCACCCGTCATCTCCATTTCCATTTCATCAAGAGAGCCACCAGCACCTTTGTTAGGTAATTCACATTATGTGCTGCTGCTGCTGCTGCTGCTGCTGGCATTGGCATCAAACAAACAACATCAACAGAATGAGAGAAAAATGGAAGGCGGAAAAATGACATTTGACTTTTAAATTGGATAATTTTTCGCTCGGTCCCCTCACTGGCTGAGAGAGAGAGAGCGAGAGGGCGAGAGAGCGGTAACTGGCATTCGTATAATTTAATACCTGGGAAATGTAATTGATTTTGGTCAAAATTCATTAATTTTCAGCCCAGCACAGCACCTGGCTGTCGACAATTCGATTGATTTCAATTTGAATTTAATTTCCAATTTAAACAGAACGAAACAGGGGGAAACCCGAGACTCTGACTCAGACTCAGACGCAGGTCTCATGTGCATATGTGCAACTCAGTTATGTATGAGAGTCAAACAAGATGCTTTCAATTTGCATACAAATGATGCACACGCACACACACACACTCCCCAACCTGCGGATGTGCGGGGTCCTGGGAATATGCGGGTGTGTGTGGTGTGTTCTTTACAGCCACTAATACCAGCAACAAAAATCACATAAAACGCAAGCAAATTGCTCAGATTATGAGCCACTTGGGCGCTTGGCTCTGCCTCTTATGCGGCGAGTTCCAGTGCCAGGATTCCTGCCAAAGCGGAAGAGGGAGATAAAAATGGCGACGTGCAAGGGGATTGTGTGTGTGTGTGCGTGTGTGTGTATGCCGGGAGTACATACTGCGTTTTTATGAGCTGGCAAACATGCTTTGAGAATTTATGAAAATAAAAATTGCAAAAGCCAAAAGACAGGCAACAGTCGAACGGCTGAACGGCTGAATGGCTGAAAGGATGTTGATGGTTGGGGGTAGCTTTTACTCTGTCTTGCTGCTTTTGCTTTTGAGAAAAACTGCTTCCTTCATTAGCTTCCATTTGTGGATGTAACCGTCGCGTCGCGTCGGTTCGGGTCGGTTCCATATCTCTGGGTTCCGATGCTTGTGTCCGGGTATTTATTTATTTATTTGTTTGTCTATTTGTCTGCAGCTTTTGACTCCCCATTTTCGTTATTTTCGTGTGTAGGTGCTGGTGCTGGTGCGCTCTGTATTATTTAAGCTTCAGGGGGGGGAGTGGCTGTGGATGTGGATGTGGATGTGGAGAGGAAAACTCAAAGTAGCGATGCGCATAGCGTAGATTTGTGTGTGCTATTTTCATTTAAAGCAAGTATTTAAGGTTGAATATACAATTCCGGAATTGATTAATTAATCCAAAAGAGAAATATAATACTTTTGCCATTCGACCCTGGACAGCAGTTATCAGTGAGAGCTGAAAAATTTGATATTTTTGCACTGCGTTTTCATTGATTTTCTACGTAACATATATTAAATATTTATATATATTGTTGGGGGGAGGAATCCTCCCAGGACTACAAAGTGAATGGTAAATAACATAATTCAATGATTATTCGTCTTATATAAATAAAATATTTTTCTTTTTCTTTTAAATGATTTAACAGTGATATGAGGTATGCTTTTTTTAATCATATATATAGCCCGATAATCCTCTCGATGGCCCCAATATGGTCTTATGTAAATCTCAGCCAAAGCAGCGACTAGTCCTGCGAACTGTTCTTCCCTATACCCAACAGATGAACCCTCGTGCAAGGCTGAGGACATGGGCACCGATAAACCGGGAGCTCTGCTTCGTTTCGGGATGGGAAAGCCGGATACAAATATATTTCGCGTATTATTTTTCCATAATTGCTTTGGCTCTAAGCATGCGACGTGGATTCCCATATGGCGTATACTTTTATCCGTGTGTGAGGGAGTGTGCGTGTGCGTGTGTGTGTTTGTGTGGGTGTATTGTTCATTGTTTATGCTACCGCCTCACGCATAACGGAGGCTTATGAAAATGAGTTCGGATTTGCACGAGGCTTAAAGACACAGACACAGAGACGATTCGGGTTTATTCACGCACATGCACATATGAGAGAGTCTCTCTCTCTCTCTCTATCTCTCTCTCTCTCTCTCTCTCTCTGGTACGTGGTGGCAGGGAAGCGAGTGGCAAATGGCAGATTATGTCGCCAGACATTAAATCACCTGGCAGCAGGTAAAATATATGCGATGCTTAAGCAAAATCAATTCTATTTATACGTGAGCGCATAAATTGCACACAGTAACAGACTCGCGGAGTCGCAGAGTCTCAGACTCCTGGACTCAACGACGTGTGTGCCACATGCTCGAGGCAGGAACCGCACACACACACAGCCAGCCAGCCAGCCAGGCGGCAATCGCCATAAAATGGAGCTGTAGTCCTAAGCCAGCACCTCTCTCTCGCTCCTTCTCTCCCGAAAAGTGAACATAATCAAGCCGAAAGCAAACCCCATCCAAAGCCCAAGAAGCCCCACGCTAAACTGTTTATTTGAGGGGAAATTTATAACCGGAATTACAATACAAACAAAACTTTTGCGTGCATAGCATTTAAATTTAAATTTACGTTTAGGTGACGGCACGTGGATGGATCTAAGGCCGCAAGCCGTTCGCTTTTCCTGGAATCTTTTCCAAAAGGGGATTATATTAATTATGATTTTCATTTACAATGAATGACTAGCCGCGGGACACAGCGAAATATTGCCAAATTAATGTACTTACAGCTACTACGACTTTCAATGTAATCCAACTTCTGATTCAAGTGGGATTTGATTTCTGTTTTTTCTTTTTTTTGCTAATTTTTCAACAGGAAAACCCACAAATTCTGGTCATTTGGCATGCGCATAATTTTCATAAATTCCGCTAAAATTCGCGCTTTATATTTACGTCAATTGGTGGGCGTCCCACACCCACTCTCCCACTCTGTCTCACTCTCGCTCTGTCCCTATCTGGTTGTGTCACATGCAGCGTTTTGATGTCTCATTAAGAGCGGCAGTGGCCGCAGGAGGGAAATTTAAATTTCAAAGCATTCTGGAGACCATTAAATAAAAGTGAATCAAATGAAGGTAGAGGGAAGAGAGGCGACAAACCCGAACAGTGTGGAGGATGTTTGATGAATGCCCCCAAAAGTTACTCGAATTATTTTCCATAATTGTCTTAAGCATTGACCTTGGCAGGCCAATCGCAGGCCAATAAATTCAAAAGCCAGACAATGTCTAGCCACCAAACACAATGCCGAATGTATAATAACGTATACGCCATGTGGAACGGCACTTGAACATTCTCCATTGTTAATGCAGTGCCTGTGAAAGTTTTGCCTTTAAACGGTTTCCTAATGGACAAAATGTGTAGCCATAAATTGGTCAAAGGAACTTTATACAGAAGAAAAAGAAAGCATAAATATAAAATAAATATAAAAAGAGAAGCAAATCCGAGAGGCAGAAGTCAAAGTCAAGCCAAAGCTCAGTCAAATGGAATTTGCCCTAATTTATGGCACTCTTTGGGCAACATCGAGAGCCAATATAAAACATGACGTTGCGCCTTTATTGACCAGCCAGAGACCAACCCCCGCCCCGAGAGGCAAATCACCAGAAGCAGAGCCCTCATCAAGCAGAGATTCCCCAGAAATCCCATCTCATCCACCCGCACCCCCACCCGCACCCGCACCGCCTTGTTGAATGGCCGCCGCATGGAAAAGCGCTCGAGTAAGCACAAACAGAATCGTACTGAAACTATTAACTAAATTATCGGCAAGCGGAGGGAGGGGCAAGCATGCCTCGTAAAGATCCAAAAGCCCCAACGATGACGCCATCCGGCGTCGAAATTTTAAAGCCAACACCAGGCAAACGGAAATACGAAAAGAAGTTAAATGCTCATCAATAACACTTCCCCTCGGAGCTGTACGGATTTTCCCTTTCTGTTGTGTAATGTGATTTATGACAACATTCCTTTTGTGGCCGATCATCATGCTCCGATTCGGGCTCCGATTCTGGCCCTGGCTCTGACTCTGTCGCTGCGGTTAGCCGCTCTCTCGTGTTCTCTCATGTATAAGTAATCAAATCCAATTTTCTTAATGGCTTTCAATGCGCGGGCCGACTGCCTTATCCCGTCTGCCTAACCAATATCAAGTTGGGCACGATTTTCGGGCCACATATTTGCGCTGTAGTGGCAGAAAAATGTAGAAATTTAAAGCGGAGCGAAACGAAACGAAACGCCAAGCCCCGAGAGCTCAGATTTTAATTTCCTGGCCATGTCAATCAATTTGCCGGGACCTTGAACGTGAAATGTCTCTCGCCGTGCTAGAAGATTGGCTGAGTGAATGGCGAGGGGGGGGCCAGGAGGGACTTGCTGACAAGCACGTGCCAGGACCTCAACACAGGTAAGTGCCAGAGCTCTGTGAGCGGCGTGGTTTATAGACTCCTTCTGGCTCATGCAGTTCTCATGTCGAGGGACAACCTCCTAGGGCCTTGAGCCTGGAGCCTCGAGCCGGGAGCCTGGAGACTCGAGCCTGGAGCCTCGAGCCTGGAGCCTCGAGCTGGGAGCCTGGAGCCTCGAGGCCTTGGGTCATTTCCATTTTGGTTTCGCTTTTATCGCAGCTCGTAAATTAATAAAAGCAAAGGAGAACAAGTGAACCGACAATCAACGCATCAGGAATGACGACAATGGCCACATTAAATAATACAATACAACACACAGCAAAAGGATACGACAGCACACACACACACACACCTGACAGCGACAGTGAGAGTGTGTGTATGCAAACACACCAGGGGACATGGTAATATGTGTAGACCTATTTATATCTCGTACAAAGTTCGAGTTCTCTTCTGCTTCTCTCTTAGTCTTAGTCGAGCATGCCCAAGCCAAAAATTGGCAGGTACGGGGATGACAACTGGTGTTGCTGCTGCTGCTGCTGTCGCCACGTTTCCTTCATGGCTAGGGGTGTGGCAGGGGGGGGGGCCCCACACGCACGAATTGTCAGTCAAGTGACGGTGAAATGCTTGTCTTTTGCCCTGCCACGGCACCGCCACCAGCCTCAATGGCATTGTCCTTTGTGTGTCAGTAAGAGAAAAAAGGTGTACAAAGAAGGCGAGCAACACACGCACACACACACACGCAGGCAAATGATAATTTTAAGATGACAATTTTCGCGCGCCTGTCCTTGTTCAAAGTCTGCATTCAGCCATCAACCTTGACACTTGGGTGTAACTGAAGTCTGTGAGCTTCAATTGGAGGTAAAAGTGTTGGAAGTTGTGCAGATGTCAGGCTTAAAGGCGGCATTCCCTGATAAATGATACTCCTGATGGTGGGGTTAAAGTTTTATGCAGCTGCTGGCTGCTGACTGCTGCTCCTTGCAACTTGATGCAGCACGGCAGATCTCTCTATAGGCGGCAACTTAAAAGTTGTGTCGTTGCCTCGCTGGCAGGCGCTGACAACTGTCGCCCATAACTCACTTTTACAGGACAACCGGGAGGACAAGCCTTGCTGCAGTGGCAGAACCAGAAGCAGTCATCGCCATGGCAGAAACAACAAAGTTGGTAACGACACTTGGGCAAACAAGTTTCTGAAAGGACGGGCGTGCCATGCCCAATCCCCGATCCCCAATAAAACCAGCCTCCCTCCCGCTGCCACTGCCGTGGGCCATTTTTTCCATAGAACCGCAGCAATTGTTGCCTTTTCGTTCGAGTTTCATTCGCAGACAATGCCTCGAAGAAGGCTCACCTGAGGCACCTGCCGGCAACAAGCAGAGAAAAATCGAACATGGAAGGCACAAATCATCTGCAGGAAAAGCAGGCAAGCCAGAGAAAACTAAAGGAAAGATGCCAAACTGGCATCGACTGGCGAAGGACAGGTATTGTACTGCAGCAACTTTTCCTTTCGATGGCAATTATTTTACCATTCATCCATCACGACCCCACCGTCGGGAATTGCATTCCTTTGACGTGGCCAAGACAATTTTCTCGGTGGCAGTTTCCTTTGGTTTGCTCCTCTGGAGCTGCAGCTGTGATTTGTGATGAGCATAGTAAATCCTAGATAATAGAGAGAAACTAAATAACCTTTCACCTCATCCTGACTGACTGATGATGCTTTAAGCATGGGTAATCCAAGGCAATTAGCAATTGTACCTGCACCACTTCACGTTGCATGCCTCTGGCTGTCAATCAGCGTTGGGGAAGTATTTAAAGCGCTTAAATAATTGATTTGTTTGGTCGCCACACCGCCACACAATCAGGACGAGTTAATTAATGTTTAACACGCCACAATCATAACTAATTTAGTTCGGAATTAAGGGGAGTCCACCCCACCGCCACTCAACCGCCTGTTTCCACTGTTTCCACATCCATGCACGATAAAATAGCTAAATTGTTTAACAATGGGGCGTGGCAGCAGGTCAGCCGAAAGGCTCTAAATATCCCCTATTATTTCAGTGTTTTATCGGAATGGAATACGTTTGCCTTTCGGCCAATCAATTAGATTGATTGCCCGAAATGAGATGTGAACACTGTTGGGCTGCCAGTTAATTGGTTGCATGTCGAATGGCCAGTAAGGGTCGCCACCAAATGGAGAAAATGCCTGACTTTGTGTGTAATTAGGAGACAGTGGAGAAAACTCAAACTATTCGTATCCCATGCTGAAATGTAACCAAAAACTAAACCCAAGTCAAAGCGCTTAAGCCGATTTCAGGACCCCAAAGCACTCGACTAAAAGAACGAACCGCAAAATAGAGCATTATAAATATATATATATATATATATATATATATGTGGGACTGGGTCTGCCATTTATTTGTAACATATGTAAGTAAATCCTTTAATTTTGTCATTTTTTATTTTTCATAATTAAATTTGTTAATGAATTTTCCTGGTTTCCTCTCTAAACGGTTGGATGCATCAGGCTCTTGGCTGAAATTATAATAAATAAACACTGCCACAAAAACAAACATGGAATAAGTAATTACTATTCCAGCCGAGACGGATTAAGTTATTATAGAATTATGCAAATTCCTCCGAATTCCAGTGTCCGTCTGCTGCCCTCGGGATGACCGTGGAAACCGCTTAGGCGAATTCCCAGAATGAAAAACATATGTATTCATGGTCAAATTTCCAAGAAACCATTCCGGGATTCCTTGGAGTGACTATCAGTGTCTAAGCTGGAAAGCATCTTTGAAATAACACGAGGAAAGCGAAAACGAAAGCGAAACCAAAAGGTAATGCAAAAGGAATGCGATGAAGAAAAACTGCCCGCGGCTATTTACGTAGTCGTTTCTACACTCAGAGGAAAAGCCAGAAAGGAACAACAAGCTTAAGGCTTATGTCAGACAGTTCCTTGGGCTTTCCCAATGGCTTTAAAGGTAGTGCCAAGGATTCTGTCCTCGAATAAATCTGCTCTCCTCGACTATACCTCTCGTACTGCACATCAGGCATACTACTCTTCTGTGGGGTCAAAGTTGAATCAAAAGTATATCAACAGAATGAATACTTGCTTAGGATGAGCGTCTGGAAAACACAGATGCTGGGAGCAGCAGTCTATTCTTGGTAACTGATTGTTTTCAAGGACACTCACTTTCTTAGTGATAGTCTCTCTATATCTAAAACTTTCCCGAATTTTCTGCAAGTGTATGCAAATAGATAACTGTAACTGGCACTCGACAAAGCCACCGCCACTGCGCACTCGCAGCATGGGGGTCAATGGGAAACTGCAGGCCTCAGCTTGAAGCATAAAGATTTAAGCCCGAAGCTGTGTAAATTTGCATTCATAAAGCACAAGTGGCGGACGGCCCGGCCAGAAGTTGGCCCATTTGTATGCAAAGTTCAGTCACGAGTATGAATGGGAAGAGTAGAGCGGGAAATGGCCAGCTAAGGAGGGAGAGGGTGGCCCAGCATCGGGGTGCGCCTACCTGCGAGCGTATGGTGCGTGCAGGTAAGTGATTCAAATTAAAAGAATCATCAGAAACAGAAGAGCTTCCCTGGAGGGGCTCGCCATTTGGCAGGTGGCAAGCGATTAACTTGAACTAAGCGCCTAATAGCTCTGGTGCTGCAGAGCACACGCAGACAGCGACATCCACAAGATGCCTCTAAGATTTCCTTGAACGCATTCGCATTTCACAGAAATTTCACATTTTCCCAAAATTAATTCTACCCATTAGGTGCTGATGGTAATTTTTTGGCACTGAGACCAAAGAGTTGAATCAGTTTTCCGCCGAAATGCTAAGGGAAGAAACCAAAGAACGACGGAAAACAGCACCAAGCATGCGGCCATGGGTCGGGGCTTAAGTGAGAGAATAAAATACAATTTCACACTTCGTCTGGCAAAGGCCATGGGCTGGAGGCAGTGGAGGCTTACGCGTTCTCACGGCGTATGCGTGATTTCGGCCGCTCTACTTTCCCCCAAATATTGGTGTATCCTCCTCGCTGGCTTTTTGGCCTGCTATTAATTAATTGAGTTGCTACTCTGTTCCCCCTCCCCCCCACCATTTGGTGTGTTGTCTTTAACATGAAAATTAACTCTCCGAGCCGCTCCACACGTGGCCTTTCTCCCTGTTGTTCCACTGTGCTGGAATGAAATTAATTTTCACAGCAGTAGCAGCAGCCCCCACACGTCGCACTGGCATTTTTTTGTCATCATTTTAAATCCAGCTTTTAAATTAATTAAATTTAATAATAATAAAAAACGCGAGAGAGTCCACAAATAGCCAGGACATGTTCGCATGACCAGTGAATATGCTGGCTATCGCAGTTGTATTTTTCCCTTTTTATGGCATTTAAGCCCTTGTCGGGCCCAGATGCCCAGAGCATTCAATTGGAACTGGACGCGCGTAAGCCCCGTTGTGCGGACAATTTCGTTACGTATACGTATACCCTCCAAGCCGACGGAAAACCATTTCGCAGGGAACTGGAATCATACCTGCTCCAACCAGCCACCGACTGACAGAGCATCATTCAATCAGAGGACTAGTAGCCCGAAGGGGTATTATTTTTCCATTTATTTCCATGATTTCGACAAACACGACACAAAGTTTTGCTTAGAATTTCAATTACGAATTTCGGCATAATTTATGCCACAAAAAAAATGTAATTTCTCTATTGAATGGGAATTGGATGGGTACTCACCCTTTAGGCGAAATTAATAATTAATAATTATCCTATTTATATATTCATATATATTATCCTATGCTTAATGCATCTATTAGATTGTTTCACCAATAAGCTCATTCAGGCATCTTCACAATCAATGATCGGAACTTCACTTTCACTTGCACATCGTGAGCACCGATCGTTTGTCCGTCAGGATGAATCCTTGGCAATTGGAATCTCTTCCTTTGGGTGCGCTCGTTCGCGTGTTCGTTCTCCACACACACAACCACGCCGCGACGCGTTTGAAAGCGAACTGCGAGCTTGAGCCTCATTCAGTGGCACATTCGGTGGCGGCTCCTCAAAACTCACCACACCCCGACACGAGCCCCTAGCCCGAACAGGAGAACGAACCGTCGCGACGGCCACGAATCACCGTCGTGCTCGTCCATGTGGGTCTGTGGAGCATCGTGCCACCCTGTGAACGGGGGAGGAGGCGGTAAAAGTGAAAGCCGTACCACTGACTGCTGCTATTGAGGCAGGTTAGTGCTCTCTCTCTCTCTCTCTCTCTCTGTCTCTTCCAACGATGTTTCTGATTAGCCTGGAAGCGGCAACGCTTGTTGTGATAAGCCGTTGGCTGTGTGGAAAGTAAACTGTTGCGTGCATTTTCAGTGGCATGTCCTGTCGGCCCAACTGAAGGCAGCTGCAACCATCTCCAGTGCGAGGTGTCATTGAATATTGAATAACACTTTTAATATAAATAAAATAAAATAGAGTAGAAGTAATATAACTGTTAAGCTTCACTTTGGTCCAATATTCAATGCTGAGGAGACTTCCTGCTCGAGTCCTTGCTTGAATATTTTAACCAACTACTCAAATCTCTAGTTTTTCCTTCAAGTCTAACATTTCCCCTCTGGCTTCCTTGGGAACTGCTTTTAATTTGGATTTTCTTATCTTACAAATATTCGATATTTTTGCGATGTCTTCCAGGTCCTGCGCAGAACAAAGCAGAGGGATTTCCGTTTGCCAGCTGTTGAGCGTCCGGCGTCCGGCATTCGTGTGGTGAGTTTTCCCACACTGATAAGAATCACTGATAAGACTGCATGCACCGGGTGCAGCAGCAGCTGCAACACCAAGACGTAGGCGTCTCTCAAGGGGAAGAAAACTGATGAAAAATATCATCATCATAGTTTCTTGTTTCCACTCTCCCAGGGAAATGTTGATGAGGGGCTGTCTAATGGGTGTTTAGGGCGATTGGAGGCGACTCGCATCGGTTGCCAGGCCACAAAATGCGCAACGCCGCAGACGCAATTAATGCGCAACGTTTTACAATTAGTGAAACTACCTCAATTATGCAGCTGCAGTCCCAGCCACCAACCACCAGCCCACCAGCCCACCATCTCCGGTCTTCCATCCCACTACAGGGGCTGTGCCTACCCCCTGCCACTGCCACCGCCACCGCCGTGCCTCGCCAGCCTCCGCCAGTCGCCGTTTGGGGAGCAGCTTTTAATAGGAAATTCATGGCCGCTGTGAACATTTTCTCGCTCCCATTCTCGCTGTTGCGGGCTGCATGGATGGGGTTTTCTTTTTTTTTGGCGACAGGGGCAGCCTTTTAATTATGATAATTACATTGTTGTCGTTCTTGCTCGCTGACAGCGGCTGCAGCAGCAGCAGCGGCAGCAACAGCAGCAGCTGCTGCTTTGGGTTAGACAAACAACGCGTTCCGTTTTGTTCCGTTGCCCCGATATGAACCTGGCAGTCGTGCAACCTGCCGCATAAGCAGCGCCACTTATAGGTGGGCATATTAGCTATATGATGAATGAAAGGAATCTCACTAGAGTAAATAATAACAGAGCAAAGCAGAGCTCATTATAGAGAGAACATCCCACAAAATAAAGAAGGTGAGAGCATCATTTAATGCCACTCGACCCTCGAGTAGGGGGGGGTTGTGATTGTGCTTCCGCTGCAAAGGGAGGGGATTGAGGAAGGCATCTGCCTCGCACATCCGTTCCATTTTTAAGCCATGCCCCCATCGTGATTGTGTTAGGGCTTAAACAATCCGTATGAAAATATTTCACATACAATAAATTGCTATGCACCGAATAGTATATTCTCTACGCATGTGGCAGTGTCAGCGTAGATGCCACATGCAACAATTAAGACATTGGTTTAGTCGGGACTGCCTCACAGCAATGAATCACACATACGCATACTCTGGCTCTGTGATGGAGGACCTTTTTGTGTGTGTGTGTGTGTGTGTGTGTGCATGTGTTGGCTCGCTGCCATTTCAGCATGCAACTATTTATGGTGCGCTGTCAGCAATATGGCAACATGTTTTTTTGGTGGCCTGCGTGGACATGCTAATTGCATGCACCATCCGCACATCACTCTATGAAGCTAGAGCAGGAGAGGGAGAGAGAGAGAGAGAGAGAGAGAGAGAGATACCTTTGGGTTTGTGTTGCGTTGAAGCTTTTACCAAGCGAATTATTTAATACCAGTTGTGGCAGTGTGGCAGTGTGGCAGTGTGGCGGAATGGCACATTCCTATTAAATTGACGACCAGCAAGTGAGCCATAAATTCTGTAGCCTACTTTTCAGCGAACATTTTGATGCTGCAAAAACCGCTGACAGAAGCAGCAGCAGCATTCCTATTTTTTGTCAGTTTCATTTATTATGAACAGCACCAGCATCAGCATCAGAAATTATCATATAATATAGCATTTCATTTGCATTCGTGGCAGCATTTTTGCAGGTATTCGTTGAAGTTATCGCGCATAGTTGGCCTTCACAGAGGGAAATAGTTTAAAATGTTGAAAAAATATGAATGATATATGTATATATAAGCATAAACCAGCTAGCCAATTGGCAGCGGGAATTTAAAATAGAATTTCGCTCTCTGGGAATCGAAAATCTAAGCAGCAGGTGGCACCGGCGATAATTTGTAATTGATACGACCACGCAACCTCAATTACGTAATTAGAGAAAGGCCCACACCAAGGACAGCACACATCCATCTATGTATAAAACGAATCACGATCAGAAAGGAACATTTAGAAAGCAAGGAGCAGCAGCTAGCAGCAGAAGCCATGCCCGAGGAAGCCATCGACAGTCTGAGCTTCATCAAGAGCCACTGGACAGCATGGTGGATACTCGGAGTGGCCCACAGGCGAGTGCAGCCCCAGTGGCGTGGTCTCTACGTCTGCCACAGTGTGCTGGTCAATGTGCTGGTCACTGTCGGCTATCCGCTCCACTTGGGCCTGTCGCTCTTCCACAACCGCACCCTCACCGAGGACATCCTCAATCTCACGACCTTCGTGACGTGTCTCGCCTGCTCCATGAAGTGTCTCATCTACGCCTACAATATTGACAAGGTGGCACGGATGGAGCAGCTCCTGCGGCTGCTGGATGAGCGAGTGAGTGGGAAGGAGCAGCGTGGCATCTATGGCAATGTGAAGCTCCAACTTCGCATCATCCTGTATGTGTTCATTGGCATCTACATGCCGTGTGGCCTCTTTGCCGAGCTGTCCTTCCTGTTCCAAGAGGAGCGGGGCCTTATGTACCCCGCCTATTTCCCATTCGATTGGCTAAACTCCACGAGGAACTACTGCATGGCCAATGTCTACCAGATCGTCGGCATCTCCTTTCAACTCATGCAGAACTATGTCAATGACTGCTTTCCGGCTGTGGTGCTCTGCCTAATCTCGTCTCACGTGAAGATGCTCTGCTCCCGCTTCGAGGAGGTTGGCAGGGATCCATCGATTGATGCGGAGAAGCAGCTGGAGGACTGCATAACCGATCACAAGCGCTTGCTCGAGTGTGTACCAGGCCAAAGGATTATTACTATTATTATTACCACAGTTCATTCTCTGTTCTCTTGCAGACTCTTCAGGTGCATTGAGGGATTCATGTCGCTGCCAATGTTCATCCAGTTCACGGTCACCGCCCTAAATGTCTGCATCAGCATAGCGGCTCTCGTTTTCTTTGTTAGCGAGCCGATGGCTCGAATGTATTTCATTTTCTATGGACTCGCTATGCCCCTCCAAATTTTCCCCTCCTGCTACTTTGGCACCGACAACGAATTCTGGTTCGGACGCCTCCACTACGCCGCCTTCAGCTCCGACTGGCCAGAACAGGGAAGGAGCTTCAAGCGGAAGATGATGCTCTTTGTGGAGCGATCCCTGAAGCAGAGCACAGCGATTGCTGGCGGCATGTTGCGCATCCACTTGGACACATTCTTCTCGACCCTGAAGATGGCCTACTCCCTGTTCACGATTATTATACGAATGAGAAAGTAGGTTGATAGGTCAATGGTTTCTCTGAAACTGTTTTAAAATCCCCCTTTCCCTTTAAATGCAATTTTCAATCGATTAAAGATCAATAAAGTTCAATTATTTGGTGATTTAAATGTGGGAAACCGCAGGTGCAGGATAACCAAGAAGGACATCGCCATATAAGCCAGAAACACCGGTAAGAGCTCCTACATTCCGCACCGTCCTGAGGGTGCTTGGCTTCGACCCCAAGAAACTGATGGCCCCGAGAGGACTCTACATCTATACCAAGGACTCCTCCCGCCTGCTGTTCTTCCTTCCACCTGGGAATGTCGCTCTTCAAAAATCGAGACGTTGATGAAAACATTCGATCTAAAAACTATTTATTTGTATTTTTGCCCTGTTCATCGGTGGCAGAAATGGAGGCTAGGTTCGGCTCGGTCCAGGCCAACTAGTTTCGGATACCCTTCTCCGTCTTCGTGTGCAAACTCGCATTGCGTCCGCGCGAGGGCGTTGATGTTGTCTTCCTGGCTTTTGGTGCACTGCCCTGCTGCTGCTGCTGCTGCTGCTGCCCCTGAGACGGACCAAGACTGGGCTTACGGCGGGCAGTGCTACGGGACCTGGTTGCGCGTCCAGTGCCGCTGCCTGGTGGATTCTTCCTAGGACCTTCCCTGGTTACACTTCCGACGCCGCCTCCTACGACGCGCCGGACTGAAGCTATGGGGGATGCCGGTCCTGCAGTGGCTCTTCCGTTGTTCCTTTTTTGGGCGGTGGATACAGACCTGGCTGCTGGGCGCTTGCTGCTGTTCAGGCTGCTGTCCCGCAGCGGCATCTGGCCGGATCGCGGCACGTGGTCGGAAGTCTTGGGAACCCCCTGCGGTGGGGACTGCTGGGGTGGAGGCGGACTAGGGATGTAGCTGTCCGCCATAGGTTCATCGGCACCACCCGTGCCACCTGTGGCAGTGCCAATGGGCTCCTCGGCCTGTGGGCTGCTGGCCATGCGCTGCTCCAGAGACCTGGTGCTGGTGTGCTCCGACAGCTGGTGGGAGAGCGCGTCGCCGCCGAAGGGCAGCTCTATTTCCGCGCAAATCTGTTTGATGAGGAACTTCTGCTGGCGGTCAAACTCCCCCTGCATGCGCAGGCTCTCGTCGTACTGGTACTGAACCAGCTTGCCGAATCGGTCCTTGTTGGCCAGAAGGTAGTTTCTCAGCCTGTCCCCGTGGCTGGGCGCCACGGACACGGCCATCTTGTTCAACTCGTTCAAGCCGCGCTCCATCATGAGGTCGATTTCTTGGTCCAGGCTTGGGTTGGGCTGCTCCAGGCGCAGCCGCTCCATCTGCAGGCGTGCCAGCACCTGGGACGGCTCCTCCAGGGCAAACGTGCGCGATCGTTCCACGGAACAGCAACCAGCACCGACTCTGTCGGCATTCAGTTCCACGATATTGCTCGGCGGGGTCACTGAGGGTGTTGCACTTGCGTCCCGTATGTCCTCGCCCTTCCAAACCGTAATGGCCGGCTCGGTCGACGTGGACGGTGCCAGGCCTGTCCGCTCGAAGTGCAGGATGCGGTCTTTAATACTGTTCAACCTGGGCTGAGAGTCGCTCAGCAGGGAACTGTCCAGCGACTCGGGAGCCACCGGCTCAGGCTCCTGCTTCTGAGGGTTAGTGGGTTTGTTGGTATCCTTCGTATCCTCGGCATCCGCCATTTCAGGAACGAGGGACTCGGTCCGCCTGCTGATGGGTGGTTGCACGAAGATGCACGTTTCCGTCTCCTGCAGCTGCAACTTCGGCAGACCCCGCCGTCTGGCCACGGAGGTGTAACCATAGCCGATATTTTCATTCTTGTCTTGGCCCGCCGGAACTCTAACAGATTCGAGCTTCTTTTCCAGGGCAAGGCTGCTACCAGAACTCGATCCAGAGAGGGCCTCCGGAGAGGGACTGGTCGTCTCAGCTGGGATCGTGATCGTGATCGCGGTGTCAGTCCCCTCCTGGCTCAGAGTCTGGCTCTGTCCGACCTCTGCCAACATCCTCTCCATTGTGTAGAAATGTTTCCTGCCTAAATTTTGAGAGAGAGACGACAAATCGACTCCGGAATAAACAAAAAAAAAACATAAAATTCAAAAAAACCAATTGGTTCAGTTGCTACTAGATGGAATACGGCCGAATGTAGATACGTTTAAAATAAATTTAGAAGAAATGAAACATTAAAGTCCCCGTATCAATGAAGAATACTGCTTGCAAGTGGTTTAAAACGAAGCTGTGGTGCTTTTATGCCTGCGCCTAAAAGATGCAACAAGAAACACAAGAGATGGTAGATGGTAGATGAAACAGCTTTTTCTGGTTTTGTGATTGGGAAAATCAGTACGAGAAAATCAAAGAATTACAAATAAAATAGTTTCCGGCTCAATCGAAAATGTTGATGCACAAAATACTTGGCTGCCTCCCACAATGGAAGCCAACGAAAAGTGGGGCGAACATTGTTGATAATTGATTTGGACTTGGGCTCTTGCTGAATGTCACGTGTAGCATGGCCGAAGAATGGGATTTGCAGGGTTTAATTGAATCACAGGATCCCTGAGAAATTTCCATAAGACAAGCAGCAGCAGCAGCAGCAGGAACAGCAGTAAAAGCAAACAAATCAATTGCTCACGAAGGATAACAAGACTTGAGCCCAATGCCATTGCTCGCTTATTTATTTGCACAAGCGATAAGACATTAAAAGACTTCGTCCACCTCCCGCCGGAGTCCAAAGTGGGAGTCGGAGCTGGAGTCCGTAATGCGCTTAAGTCCGGCACAAAGTCCGTGTTGAATCTGCAAAGTGAACAGTGTAAAGCGGATAGCGGAAAAGGCAACAAGGAAAGCGGAGGCGAACCCAAAAAAAAGGAGATTCCAGCAACAATTTATAGCTGGCAAAAAACTAAAGATTGAGACCCTGGAAAATGGGACTCGACTCGACTCTCTCTCCCTCTCTCTCTCTCTCTCAGCGGGTGTGATTGTGGGATTGTGTGTGTACGTTTCAATCGATGACCAATTTGATGACCATGTTACTCCATCGGACCGTCCATTGGACATACTACAAAGTTGATTTGAATTTATTACAAAACGCATTTACTTTACTTTCCATGCTGATTGCGCAGGCCAAGCACGTAGCCACATACCCATCCACCCTTCCACCCATCCACCCTTCCACCCTTCCACCCATCCGCACACGACCAGCCAGTGGTTAATTTTTAATCAAAATAAAGAAGAAAATAAAGAAAAACTACTGCCACGGTGGCTGTTGGTGGCATTTAGCAGACTCAGCTGTTTGTTCCAAGTCGGAAATTGTATTTCGGCCACTTGGCTCATTTTGTCAAGACCTCATCATTATCATCATCGTGCTTATCGTTCCCCGGCATCAGCAGCCGCAGCAGCACCTACAGCTCCTCCTCCTCCAGGTCCAGGTTCAGGTCCTGTTTCTGTAAGTCATGCAAAACTGTTCCTTGAAAAGTCCATTGCATTTGGGGTGGATGGATGGCTGGATGGTTCAAGTAAGTTGGCGAAACTTCTCCACTGAGAGAATGCGGCTATATAGTCCAAGACTTGAAAACTCTTGGACTTTCACACAGTTCCTAAGAGAGAGAAAGAGGAGTAGAAGCTGTTGGATATCATGTATGGCTGTATACTAGAGACCCTCCATGAATATGTATATATGTGTATACATGAGTCTATAAGTCACATTCGGAAGCGATAAACATCTTCCAAATTTGTAATCCTATTTACGGAAACATCAAACCCGACTATTTCCGATGTACCAAACAGAACAAATTAAAGGCGATTATTTGAAGGAATATCTTAGGGAGACTTAGGTCTTCCAGGGAACCAAGTATTACTGTCGTACAGGGGGTGGGGGAGCCTTAGTGCAGAGTAAGCATTTCCCTCAGTGCGTGGCACTCATCAGCTGGAGTGGCTCATTGGCCACTTCCTCTCTCGCTCCCCCCCCCCCCCCCCCCCCCCCACCTCTCTCTGAACGAATAATTTGTTGTTAGGCAAAATGTTAATACAATTTCCAATTGCAGGGCAGCAGCAAGTTGCTGCTGTTGCTGCTGTTGCTGTGGCAGCCACAAGTGGCCAAAGGATGCCGACAGCAATGGGAGTGGGAGTGGGAGTGGGGGATCTTGATGAGGATGCTGCAGTCCTTGAGCGTCCTGTGGAGTACGTACGTGTGGGGCCACTTGAAGACGATAGAACCACAGGACTCAAGTTTATGGGGCTCCCGCCAACAGGTGAAAACGAATCGATTTTCCCCTCTCACTCGCACAAAGCGCAGTCCTGGCCCTACTTAGCTTAACCAATACTTATTGTTTGCCAAACTTTATATTTAATTAGTAGTAAACGCCTTAGGGGGGGGAGGGGAAACGAAAAAGATCTGAAACTAGGCGAAAACTCGCAGCAGCTTTGACTCGAAATTAATAGTTTCTGCTCATGTCGAAGGAGTCCGAGCCCGAGCCCCGAAAGTTTCAAATTTAGCAAGCAAATCAAAAAGAAAAAACAAATTCCACCAAAACTATGTTGGACGAAACTTTTGTCAATGGCTTAACTTGCCCCAGCGGCCGCATTTGTGGCAGAGAGAGAGCGAGAGAGCGGGAGAGGGATGGGGGCGGGCCCGTTGAGTACTCAAGTAAATTACAAGCTTTCATAGTCTTGGCTTGGCTTATTTAACCGCAGCAAGGAGTGGCTGTTGGAGTGTGTGTGTTGGAGTGTGTGTGTGTGGAGCAAGTGTTATCAACACACACTCCACACACTCACACACGCACGCAGTCTGGCGCACAGGATAGTGGCAAACAGGATGGCAAACAGGATCCATATGGTTTCGTATAAAGAGGGAAATTTTACAACCGGCATAAGAAAGTCACTTAACGTGGGGCAATGGCACATTATCTGGCTGAGAAAGGGGCAGTGGCAGAGTCAGAGGCAGATCCAGTGGCAGGGGCAGGGTCAGAGGCAGATCCAGTGGCAGGGGCAGAGTCAGAGGCAGATCCAGTGGCAGTGCCAGTGGCAGATGGAGTATATGTATGTCTGGGCCGAGAGGCTCGAGCGATGTGGCGACTGAAAGTTAATTTTGGCCGGAAAATGTGAGCCAACCGAAATATGTACACAAAACGGGCAGGAAAGCGGACCGAATTCCACTGCCACTGCGGCAGGAGGCTGCTCTGGTTGGAGGGCGGGCGAAGGAGAGAGGCGTCAGTAAAAACATTTTGCCTAAACTATGCCATTAACATACAAAACTTTCATAGCAGACGTAGCTCTCGATTCCTCGCTCTCACCCTCTCCGTGTCCACCCCTCTCCGCCTCCCTCTCCGCCTCCCACTCCTTGGCTTTCTAGCCGACTCTTCGAGGCACGTAAATACTTGCCAGAAACTTGCACGAATTAACAACAAAAAGTTTGTCCTGCTTGTGTGACGGAAAACTTGGATAAAATAACACAAAACTGCCACTGGCAAGTGACAATAACAGGGAAGAGTGAGCAAGACAGACAGACAGAGAGAGAGAGAGAGGGACATATGCTTCATCAGCAGAGTTCCTCCGTTTCGGCAGATGGTGGAAAGGATTGCGCTTGACAGGAACTGCCAGCCAGCCAGCCAGCCAGTCAGTCCGTGTTCAGTGTTCAGTCCTTGGCCGTCTCCGCCTCCAGCCCGCAGACTTTGCTGTTCAGTGCCAAACGTCAAACAATTTGCGGTCTCCTAATCTACCCCTCTCCCTCTCTCTCTCTCTCTCTCCAGTTGTATTTGAAGTTCTGGCCTAAAGGCTATTGGCCAAAGTACGAGTATTTATAGCTGAAAACTTTATGACTACCACGACCAGACCTAAGCCAACGTCCATAAAAAGCCGAGCACTGCTTTCTGCGCTCTGTGCTCCGTGCTCCGTGCTCTCTTGTCCTTACTGTTTACTGCTTACTGTGTGCTGTGTGCCCCCGCCCCCGCCCCCGCCCCCGCCCGCAGTCGCACCGCATAATTGCGGCTAAAGAGTGTTTCGTGTCCAATGCGGATTCTAGTCCAACTATAACTCATTATGGCTAATGAGTGTTATTTGTTCCCTGCCGCAGTGCCAATCTTCATTTTGCATGGGCGTAGCAGGGCGAAAGGTCGAACTTGGGTGTGTTGCACGAGTGGGGGTACTAGACACAAGACTCAGCCAAACAGATCTTCGCTTTGGCCAAGGAGATTGCCTCTGACTGACAACAAACGCGACAACGACTGACAGCTCTTGTCAACTGTCTGCAAAAGAGAGCGAGAGAGAGAGACGCGCCCAGAGAGAGGGTGGAATATAATTACGCCACTGCTCGAAATCCCTAATCCGAGCGATGCTATACAGAGTGGGTTGGAGTTGCTTCAGTTTCAAATTTATTGAATTTATCCAGCAGTTCGATTGGATGCCTTTGGATACCAACATTAAAGCTGTTTAAAGCTGTAGAGTAGAGGGTGAAAATTCATCAATTCAGACGAGAAGAAGAGGGAGAGTTTCATGATCTATTTTTTGGATAAATCTGTATACTCGTAACTGCAATTTGTCAGTTGAATTTCGGTGGAAGGGTTCATACCCGTTAATACCATGTAAATCTAATTTAAATCTAATTGCAAAGGCTTCTGTCTCTTTGTGCCTGTTTCCCTCTGACACGTTTCTTTCCCTTCCCTTTTCAACTTTCTCCCCTTCCTGAAGAAGATACTGGATGCTCACTCTCGTCTGCTCTCATCGCCAGATTGTTATGCTGATCGCCAAGCCAAGCCTGGACCTGTTGCCCCATTCAGAGGAGGGGCAATAAAACATTCGGAATTGAGAGTTAAGCGATCGCATAAATTGTTTTTATTGTTTCTGCTTAAATGGGGTGTTTGCGAGGAGTCCTGCGACTGTCTTTAAGCGCATGTAAATGGAAATGACGCGTGTCCTGGCAGGCGGTAGCAATAAACGCGGCCAAAAGGCATATGCATAATACATATTACGTATACGTACTGGGGGGCGAAAGCAATGAATAAACGAAATAAATAAGTAAGGAGGCGCAACAGTCTCATCGATTTGCTCGCACATTACCACCGGCTCAATTCGGAGGCGAGGCAGCTTCTCCCCCTTCCCCCTTGCCCTTCACGTGCCTGCCCCAGCTGGGGGCTTTGGCGGCAGGGCAAACACAACAATTGAAATTTTAAATTGCGCTCTGGCAATGACAATAATGAGATGATAATCGGGCGGGCGATGGCAAGGATTTTATGCTGATGACGTATGTATGGCAGGCGGCTCTTGTTTGTTTCCACCCCTCCCCCCCACACACACACACGCACACACACTCAAAAACGTGCCACATTGTGAGCCCTTCGGTTGGGCTGGAAGCTGATAACGTGTGATTTAATGTGTTTTTAACGGGTTTTAATCCGATTTACAGTTAAATGGGGCGTATCATTTCGGGGGCCGACTCTGCAGCCAGTCCCTCCCTCTGTGACTGTCTTGGCCTCCCCTTCTTTGGAGTCTCATTTTCTTTGACTTGGGCTCTCGACTCATGACCAACTCGTCCTGAGTGGGGGGAACTGGGGAAATGCATGCCACAAACCTCCAACCACCGAAAGCTTTCAGTATCTGCGTGAAATGTGGATGCGAAATCAATGAAAAATATATATTTTCAGCTCTCGTTGGGGCCACCGCATGTCAATCAAGGTCAGCGCAAATGCACAAAAATTGAATGCCATCAATTTGTGCTGCTCCACAAAGGCTACTCCACACACACATGTACATCGTGCATACATATGTGTGTGACTGAACTTTGGATACCCTTAGCGATGCCCGAGAGCCAGTTCTATCCAAAAAATGTATTCATACTTCAAAGCTCTTTGGGTCTTTGCCCACAACGAAGGACATAATCGGCTCAATGTTTATGCTTGAGCATCAGAACGATTGCCGTATCTGTATCTGTATCTCTGTACCGCCTGCCGCAAATTGTGGCAATCAAAGCAGCAGCTGAGGCTCCTGAATGCAATTGAGTGCATCAACCAGGGTGAGGGCATCCTTTGAGCAGCAATGCATTTTAGCTGCTATTTTTCGGCCACCAGAATATGCAAATAAATCCACATTTCCTACTGTTTTCATTATTACATTTAAATATTGCAAAGCACTGAATTCGAATACAAATGAGTGCACATTATGGTAGGTATATCCATGACGACCTTGACATATTTGGCCTGTTAGTTTGCTGAGATTATTAGAGCTCTGGCTCTGGATAAGCACTGGCTAACATCACATTAAATTGGCCAAGCAATTTAAAGCTCATTTTGCGATCATCAAATGCCTGGCAGATGAGCCTCATAGTGGGCCAGGGCAGAGGCAGACAGCGGAACTGAGATGCCAGAATAATTGCAGACAGAGTAGCACAGGGGAGGGGAGAAAGAGAAGCCAAGCCAAATGTCACATTCAGCAACAGCAGGTGCCCGCCTACCCTTTAACCCAGGGTCAAATCGGACCAGGGGCTAGCCAGGCATCCATTTGGAACAGAATGGATGATAGAATGGTTAGTGTTTTATCTACTTAACTTAGTTTCCTAATAATCATATATTCATCCCCCCCAAAAAGGTTTAAATCCATCTGTCCTAGCGACCGCCTTGTCTAGGGTATTCCAGCGTCTATATGTGCTTCGATTTTGTCTCTGGCCCAGACACAGACATCAACGAAAAGTCAATCTGCAGACAGCCAATTATTGTTTGCACTTCATTTAATGTAATAAATCAGAAACGATTCATTTTGCTTATGGGATTTCAAATTGAACCAAAAAGAGCCAGGTAAATGAAACAAATTACGAAATTTAGACAAGAGCCAGACGTCTCATCAGACTATTTGACTTTTGCATTTAAGGCTGTGGCTGGGGAATCGCTGCGACTTGTTGGCTTCGAGCAAACACATTACATGGCTCATGCCCCAACTCAATGACGCACAGCCCCGCACGAGACCCGAGACAAGCCCAAACTTCACGTAACTCTCGAGTCTTAAGATGTTTATGCTCAAGGTCACGGGCTGGCAATTATAAGAGACTGCGTGCTGTAAAAATAAACTTGAAAAATAATGTACGGGCGGGCGTGTACTTGGCGACATCCACCGAGCAGATTCGCATAATTGCAAGCCAAACAAAACCGAACGGAAGCAGAGCCAAAAAGCAACAGCTGGCCAGCCCAGACTCGAATCTGGCCCAAAACTGTTGGCAGAATTTCGGCTTTCTGGCTTCTGTATGCCACCTATAGATCTAGATAATTTGAATCGAATTTCTTTATGTGCGAAAGTCGAGACGATTCCAACAAATACCCACATATCATGCGTTGTCTGTGGAAGATGAACTTGGAGCTGGATCCAATAATAATCCTTGCAATAATGTCCCCACACAGGGAGGCCGAAATTGAATTGCCAAATGGGTTCACGTGTGTGTGATGCCCAATCCCCATCCAATCACATTCATCTGTGTCGGCAGTGTCCGATGCCTGCAAATCTTGCGTTTATTCAAGCATTTCCGGGGCCGGGGGACCTTGTTCCGAAATAGAATCACGTACAGGACCAGGACCAATTATTGTCCTCGGCCTCCAATTTATTATGCAGGAAGCCAGTGTGTGCGAATTAAACTCCAATTTCCAATCTGATTGGGGGGCCCATCACCACCCGGATCGGCCGGAATCATTAGCGACTGTTTTTTTTTGCTATCGATTTTTGGCTATTTTCTGATTTATCATTTGTCATGCCCTGAAACACATTGAGTTCTTTTTCGTTGAATCAAATGGGCGAGCAATTAAGAGCCGAACATCTAAACGGTTCGATAAATATCAATAAATTTGGCCAGAAATTCCTGGTTTTTGGCAATAAATAACAATGGGTCCGAGCGGGCGAGTGTCAGTCGGTCAAAGTTTCTACACCACCGAGCATGCAGTTTCGATAGAAAAATAACCACTACGAGAATCCGGAAAGTTTGCCAAAAACCGAGTACTGCAGCTTCACCCGCCACCCGCTACCCGCCACCCGCCACTGCAGCTTCTCCCAACAACCGCTACCCGCCACTGCAGCTACCGTGCCAGACAACAAATCAAGTGTGAACCTAATTGCAAACAAGGTAACTACTGCAAATATTTGTGCACTCCCGATCTGACTACCGTGTCGAGGGCCATGCGGCGTATGAGTGATGCACCCGCCTGGTCGACTGAGGCGAAGTGAAAGTTGTGGCCCGCTAATTGTGGGTCTGCACTCTGCAGTCTGCACTCTAGAGTCTGTGTGTGTGTGTGTGTGTGGTTTTGGCGAATTGATTGCCGGATATGCGGAAAAGAAAGTCCCCAATTTGCCATCGCCTCAAAGACGTCAAAGACCGGGCCAAATAGATAGAAAAACCAGCAGCCAGCAGCCAGCTGCCCACTTAAATGCGAGTTTAGTTACAAATCGGTTACACAGCACAGCGTTTTTTAAAGAGCCGCCGCCATCAAGCAACGGCAGCGGCAACGGCCACTAATCAGTTAGCCACTCATGCCTGACTGCTGCCTTTTCACACCACTCGACAGAAAATCAACAGAGAGGGAAAAAAATGAATATAGTTGGAAAGGGGGCAGCGCATTATATGAAGCCAGAATTTTGGATACTCTTGAATGAATACCGAAATTAAATATGCTCAAAAATTGTACTTACAATTAAGTTTCTTCTATCTTTTGCGGAAAGAGTATCCATCTCACGATCTATAGCCAGTTCTACCCGATCGCCATCGTCATCGTCGACATCTGTCTACACAGAGCGAAATTGTTTCCACTGCGCACGCGCAAAGCGTTGAAAAATATTTAAAAAAACAGCTGAGCTACGTGCTTGGATACCCAGGCCCGCGGGCACTTTATCCAAACCTCCTGCTGGCTGCTGGCTGCCCATAGCAAACACGTTAGGCGCCGACAGAGACTGAAAAACTCGCCCAGCAACCCGCTCCCGCTCCCGTCCCCCTGTTAAGCCGCTCACTTAAAATGCGAGAAAAAGAAAAAGAAGAAAAAAAAACTAAAACGAAAACGAAACGAAACGAAAAGAAAAAGAAAACAAAACGTGAGACGCTTCGTTGCCGGCTTCGAGTTGGGCAGGCCAGGAGAGGCTTGAAGCTTGAAGCTTGGGACTCGGGGCTCGGGGCTTGGGGCTGGGGGGCTTGGAGCTTGAGTGTTGGTAAGAGACTCTTAAGTGCTTGGCTTTCAGTTCAGTTGCGAATTTCATACAACGCGCGACGGTCGAGCATTGAGCGTCGCTAGAATTCCGAAAGATTTTCAAACCACAAAAAAAGTCACCCAAAAAAACAAAAAAAAAACAAGAAGTTTCGCGATTAAGCGGAAATTAGTCAGGCAAATAAAAAATAATAAATTATTCCATTTGTCTCCATTTGTCCGTGCGAGTGAGTGCGAGTGACCGAGCGTGCGATCTCAAGTGAAAAGTGACTCAAGTGAGTGCTTGGGGGGCAAACCAGATCAGACAGATCAGAAATAAAGACAGCCCCAAGATGATTGAGAGACGCAGTCAACTGGACAAGGTAAGGCGGTCGGTCGGTCGGTCGGTCGGTCGGTCGGTCGGTCGGTCGGTCGGTCGGTCGGTCGGTCGGTCAGTATTCTACCACCATTGAAAGACTCTCCTCTCCAGCTGTTCCCCCCCCCAATTCCTATGCAAAGCCAAGACAATGCCCTCATCGAGTTCTAAACAAACTAAAATTGCATTTCATAATCTCGAGCCCATTAAATATGAATGAAATTGTTGAAAACTTTTCTCTGTGGTAAACTTTATTACTCGCTTTGCGTTGAAAGTTTTTCGCAAATGACAAAGGTAGAGAGAGAGAGAAATGTGAGAAAATATATTTTATATTTCATTTCCCACCTATTAAATGACTGGGAACTGAGTTGGGAAGCTTTAAACAAAAGGTTTATATTGTACATGGTAGAGGGAGTTGCGAAAGAGGTAGGAAAGAGATACTTAAGACCTGTAAATATCTATTTTTAGAACCCCTTAAAGTATACAAAATCGCGTTGGCTCCTGATTGTTAATGACTGCTCTATCAGCTTCATATTTATTCTAATGACAAAGAGTTGGAATAGATTTATTTTCTGATGGCGATCACAATGGAGCTGGGGAGCTGAGGGGGGATGGACAAGCCGATTTCTGTCTGGGATTCACATATTCTCGTAGTACTTGCTGAAGCAGCCCCCCAAAATTCAGGTTTCTATTTTCCTACGAGTCTTTGTTCGGTTTGTTTGGCTGATTAATGCTTGGGCCATGTGCTAGGTTTTCTTTCTTCGGGTTCTGCTTCTTAGCGGCATCATGATAACAAGATCCGAGAACTCTGTTCTGTTCTGTTCTTTATCTTCTGCCTATCTAAATATTCGCAAAAATATACTCGTATCGTCATCTGTTGCTGTTTCTGTTGCTGTTTTTGTTTTTGTTTCTGTTTCTGTTTCAGTGTCTGTCTGTGTTTTTGTTGCTGTTTTCTTCGTATACTTGGAAATGATTCAGACTCATTTGCATATGTTTGGCAGTTATAACTTTTGCTTTTATTTGCATTTTTCGGGTCTCTCGCGGCTAAAAAAAAATGTTTGAAATTAATTGTGTGCGTGTCGTATTACGTAAGATATTCCAGACGTAACGAAAGTAAATGCTGGCTTAATTTATGCAAATATTCGGCCAGAACAGCCCGCTTCGATTACAGCGAGTCCGCACCCCCTTATGGGCACCGGAAATCGGTGTGTCATCGGAATTGGCCAACTGATCGATATATTTAGATGCTTGTGCCCGAATGGACGTCAGCAGTCGGTGGGATCAGCGTCATGGGGCGGCATGCGCAGCTGCATATAGAGTGGATTTTGAGTGGGTTTTCGGGAGCTGCATTCCCCATAAGGAATGGAATCTGTTCTATTCTTAGTTCCGAGCCAGTGGATCCACTGGCGATCCAATGTGATCTATGTCACGTAGTCCCCAAACCAAAGAGCATTCTTCATCCTGTCTTTCCCTCTCCCTCTTTCTGTCTATCTTTCTCCTTCTCTCGCTAGTTTAGCCCATGGAGAGCTGGTTTGCCTCGTTCTCGCTTCTCATTATTAATGAGACCCGGAGCACAGTGAGAGCAATTAAGCTAATTGTACTCTCAATTGTACTCTACAGAGTAAACCGAACCTAAACAGAGGGATGGACAGCTAAGATAGGATGAGTCGGCGGAAGAGAAAGAGCGAAAGAGAGCAAGGCAGAAAATGGAAAGGCAATTAAAACAAATAAAAGAAATTGCAACGGAAAACAAGTGCAACAGGATTTCATTGGGAAATTCTTGAGATTAAATCTGAAGAACAGAGTGCTTCCATTAAGAACTATAAATAAACTGCAGATTGTTGGCCAGATAAGCCAGGCAAAAGGCAATATGTCTAATATCTGAGGGCTGGAATGAAAATAATAAATCAATCAACGCACCAGGGAGGGGGACCTGTTCTGTCGTATATATATTCTACCCTTCTGATGGCTGCTAATCTATATATTTATATACTATACATTTACTTATCTTCGTTAGCATAAATGAATGACAGCGAAATATGGCCCATGGCATACATACATACATATGTATATGTATGTCAAATAATAAGCTTTGGATTTGATTAATCAATCGAATTTTGCATAAACAATTTGCCTGTGCAGCTAATTGATAAGTGCGCTTAAGCTGACTCAGAGACCGCATTTAAATTAATCAAAGACTGGGCTACCCCACCCCCTCCACGCACACACGCACACACACACACACACACGGCCCTCGATCATGTTAATAGACCCTTTTGAAGGAGTGGAGTATGGGCATTAAATTTAATTAAATTTACACGCAGAAATGGGATTAAATGGGACCATTAAATAAATTACTTCTTTGCTGCGGCTTTTCCCCGAGTTTCAGAATGCTTTTTTTTCTGATTAAATTCACATTTATTGCTGCATTCTAAGAATTGGATTAAATGTAATCAAATGACTCCGGGCCTCTGCCGCTCCCCAGTGTTCTACCGCCTCCGGATGCACTTCAATTAATTCAAATTAATTACATTGATTATTTGGGCACAAAGTGGTTGTCATTGCTGTGGCTGGCTGTTGCCGCGCAGCGAGTGGAGAGTGGAGAGTGGAGAGAGGGCCGTTAATTAGTTGCTTGATTTATGATAGCATTGCCACGCCCCTTTTCGGTTACTTCCAACACACCTGTGCCCGCCGCAGCTTCGCATTCTCGTGGCATTAATTAAACGTGATTAAATTGTACATAAACTTTTCTCCTATTCTCAAGAGCACTTGGAATAAACCTCAATTGTGGCGTAGGTAACCCATAGATACACCCAATTAAAACCAAACAAAAACTTTTCTAAGCGGTAATTAGTTCAATCACCAAGAAGAAAAATCATACATACATACATATGTACATGTATGTACATGTGGGCGGCAGATAAATAATAATAAACAGGGGGAGGGACAACAAAACAATAGTTGAAGCAACAAGCAAGCAGGCCGCTAAGCAAATAATCAAAATTGTGCACTTAAGCTATGAAAAAAGATATGGAATATATATTTATCTGCACGTGTGCGTTTGTAGCAAAAGTGGGTGGTGCAAGCGGAGGCAAGTATCAACTTCATACAAAGCGTTCCACTAAAAGGTCACGTACAAAAACAATCGCCAGATTCGGCACCAAAACGAGCAGGCAGAAAACCAACAGCAACAAGAGCAAGCGAGTAAAGAGTGCCAAAGTGTGGAGTATGAAAGGGCAAAGAGTGCAAAGAGAGTACCAAGCTGGCACTCGCAAACAGAGCGGAGATATGAGTGCCAATGTCAAGGTCCGACTTACTCTTCCTCTCTCTCTCTCTGTCTGTCTCTTTCTTCTGGTAGTGTCTCCTCTTTCGACTTACCTCACTCTCGCTCCCTCTCTCTCTCCTTCTTGTGTCTCCTCTTCCGATATGCAAAGGCAGCTGCTAATGAGCTTTGGCTTCCACTTTATACAGTTACACACCATCATGACCCTGAGCAATGTCAGGGGCCTGGCACCGCTCCACTCCGCTCTGGGGGCTTGTGATAGTTGTTGCTGCTGCTGCTGCTGCTGCGGGAGCATAAGTGTGACCAGCAAAATATACAAAGCAAAAAAAATAGGTGCAAAAAGCAAGTTTAATGCTGTTTGTTATAGCCGTACCCTTGCAGCGGGTATTATGATTTTGCTGAGATGTCTGCAATGCTTTTAATCACCCTCAATAGGAAGAGCAATCAGGCTAGTCCCCTATAGGATTAGTCTCTTCCTTTTCCATACTCGTACATCCCTTATATCACATAGAAAGTGTATCAAATGCTTCGGTAGCCTGTTGATAATATTTCTGCTGCTCTGCTCGTTGTTTGGCTATTCAAATTTTATGCATTGTCAGCAGACAACAAAACCAAAACACAACAGGCGTTTAGACGTTTAGACAGTCACACAGTGGCTAAGAAGAGGGTGTTGTTGTTGCTCTTTGGGGCTGGGTGGGCCAGGGGGGAGGAGGGCCAACCAGTCGATCATACAATTCAATTTAACGCTTTGTGCCGCCTGGTTATTTGGTTTTCTAGTTCAAGTTGAGGGTCAATAACTGTTGGATTGCAGTTTGGCTTTTGACTAAGGCTATGACTATGGCTATGACTATGGCTATGGCTGAGTGTTGATTTACAATTTGTAAAATTGGCAAACAAATATTGTATCGATGAATTGAATGGCGAAAAAAAAACACACAAATGCAAATGGCCGCATCTGATTGTAGACCCTCTCACCAGACAGCAGTGCAAACTTAAGCCAAACATTGCCGCTCCCCTCCTCCAGTCTGTCTGTTGATATTTAGCCAGGGCAAGGTGCGGGCGTGGCAAGTGGGAAGTGGGAGAAAGGCAACCCACTGACTCAGAGCCCGGTTCAACGTGATTCATACTCGGTTGAATGCTTTACAAATCTTGTTTGCCTGCCACTTAATGCATTGCGAGGTTAAAGGTTAAGCAGCCAAAGGGCCGGCGAGCAAAAGAGTAGGAAAGAAAGATACAGATGTGATTTGATGTGAATATTGCACGTGACTTGCTTTGGAGCAGATTAGCAGTTAATAGTAAAAGTGTTTAAAAGGTTTTCGTTAATAAAGTACTTAAAAAAGTTGTTTCCAATTAGCACATTGGGGTAGATCCAGTCGGTCTCTAGGCCGGCTTACTTAAAGCCAAGAAAAAATAGTAGAGAAACTAAAAAAACGAGAGGGAAAATCGCACTTTCGAAAATTGAAAGAATCCCTCAAAGTTTGGAAATATGAATTAATCCCTGCAATAATCTCTGTCGGCAACAAATCTTTTTCAGACATTAAACTTGTATTTTTACGCCCAAAAAATACACAAAATATTCTCGAGAAATTTATAAACTCTTTTCCGGTTTTATTTATATTTTTAGCCCATAAGTCCATTCCACAGTTGCAACTCGTTCATTTTTGCATATTCAATTCTGTTTTTGGGTTACTGCTGGATTTCTGGTTCTCATTATTTAATATGCTGGGAGACCGGCTGCCTGACGAGTTCAAGGCAGTTCCGGTAGATCCCAACTGCAAATGCACACACAACCCATCATCATCATCATCATCATTATCTGAAATATAGGTTTTTATTGTAGTGGAACGAGACCTGGCATCGAAACTCGGTCAGACCGAGGGTGAGCCGGGCCTGATCGGGCAGGTTCAGTGAACTGCAATGAACTACAGATACTCGTGCTCTGCGCATACTTCTCTCTGGCATTGGGAGCGGTGAGCGGTGAGCCATCGATGGGGAGAAACTGAAACTGAAGCCATGTAGCTCTCCCTTCCCGTGGGCGATGCTAGCAAAAAGTGTGTCAGGCCGACAATTACATTGAAAGCTTGACTGTCAGCTTTTCCTAAACCAGTTTACGGTTAAAGGCGGCACACGGCATCAGCAGCAACGGCAGCAGCAGCAGCAGAGCAGCAGCAGCGAGAAAGCTGTGCATAGAAATGCTCTCCCGCGTGCTCTCTCTCTCTCTCGCATTTCGATCATGTGCAAACTTTTACATTGAATGCAAGCAGCGCTGACTTCGGCTGCGACTGCGACTGCTTGATCAGCTGTAGTTGTATGTATGTATGTACATACCTGTAAGAGTGGGCTACGTGCTGAAATATAAGCAGCGCATGCGCTGCCCGCTGCCAGTCGTCGCGCAGCTGCTCACATGTGTGCACTTCTCAGAATTCTCGTATTGGATCTCTGGCAATAGTTCTGGTCGCGTTTGCCACTCTACATTCCCATTAGCTAGCTGCCAAAATGGCTTCCACAGGCACAGCCACAGCCACAGCACGCAGTGTCTACATCACGAACGAGGTGAGTTTCCTGCTTTGCCAAAAAACAAAAAATGCCACACCGTTCGACAGTCAGACATGGAGAGAAAGAGAGGGTGATAGGGTGAGATGGTGAGGGGCGAACGAAATACAAAAAGAATATGAAATAAATTATAAAGTCGCCCGCAGGCACTTCTGATGAGTGCCCTGGCAGCTAATTAGTGCTGGCTCATTAAAACCAAACCAAAACCAAAACCAAACCAAATGAAACTGTTGCTTGGGCAGAGAGCACGAGCGCTGGTTGCGTCCAATGGAAATGGGAAAACGAAAGGGAACCTGAATAGTCTGGCAGCTGCAGCCACAGCCACTGCGACTTGCCTGTAAATGCGAAACAAAAGCATAATTTATGCCAGAAACTCAACGCGCAGAGGTCAAAGGGCTATGGCAGCCTACACCACACCACACCTTCCCTATCCATATCCCTTTCCCTATCCCGCTCCTGTGACCAGCCAAGTCGCAAAGTATCCAAATTAATAATCAATGAAAACAATTAGCGCATAAACAAACAGCGGGCATGTTTGAGAGAACTCGTTTTCAACACTTTTGCCTGTGCTCCGGCTAAGCCTACGGCCCAGAAGACAGAACACAGAACACAGAACACCCATAGCCAGTACAGTACCCCGACTCAATATTGGATTTGAAATGATTAGAATAAATTAGTATTCATTTTCGGCAAAGTCGGGGAACAAACAGCTGCAGGGCCCGGGCCTGGGTCCGGGCCACTCGCTCGGATCAACTTCGTCAGCGGCTCCGCTCGGCTCTAGGCGCGATGATATAAAAACAAATTGCAAAATTCAATAGAAAGCAACAGTAAAATACAAACACACACACAACGCAAGCAAAAGCAACAGCAACAACACTGAGAGAAAAACAAATTCAAAGTTCGTCTTGGCCGCCAGCCATCAGCAGAGAAATGAGAGGGAGGCGGAAACGTAAGCAGCGAGTCGAGGCGAGACGAGACGAGACGAGACATAACGAAAGCGAATAAAAATAAAATGCTAATTATAAACAAATTAAAAATGTAACTAATTGTGAGTGAAATTGAAGGGAAATCAAACAAATAAAAAGCAAAATGAATACCGCAGGTCAATGGCATCAAAGCGGGAAAGAGTGAAAGAGTTAATGAAATTATGCAGTGGAGCGAATAAAGTTTTAAAAGAAAAACACAGTGACTGAGCAGCAGCAGTGCAGCGATTGAGTGGATTGACTGATTACTCAATGAAGCTTGGATTAAGCTATTTCTTGGCCCTGCATTCCTTCGTTTGCTTTACATATTGCTTGCTCTTTAAATGAACAAATACTTTAAGCATTAGGCAATCCTGAAACTATCCAGACCGGCGAGAGGACGTCCTTCCTAACATAATTAGTTCCTAGTTCAGCCTGTCCGCAAAAGTTTGACGACATTTAGTTTCGTTTTCGCAAATTGATATGTAGACTGAAACTATAATTACACTTGAAGGGAAATGGGCAAGAGTCAATTCTGATTCTGACAACTAACCCAACCCAACCCCCCTCTCAAGGCCCTTCTCAACACCCCACTTGCAGCATTTTGTTGGCAAAGTAATTAACGTTTATTGACTGTTGGCAAACAAAAACTTTTTTTGTAGGCGGCCGCCTCAACTTGATGAGTCTTCAACTTCTTCAATCTCTTCTGCTGTTTGCTGGATCCATACAAATATATTTCCTATATGTATCCTTACTGGGGCCACGCCCACGCACGGTTTGCGCCCACGAAATGGCTGCGCCGCTCTTCTGTTTGCCTGGCCCGCGTTTAGCCTTCTGTTTGCACATCTAATATTTGTCGAAAATCCAGAGTAAGAATAACGAAAAGATTATTGCGCGCTCGAATCAACAAAATGTCAGTGCTCCCCACAACAAACGCCCACTCGCAGGCGGCCACTCAAGCTGAGTGCCGCCGAACGATGGCAACAATTGGTTGGCAACAAGGCGTATGAGTGACATGCTGAGGAGCAGAGCAAGCATAGCGCATACGCCTCATGGCTCGTGCGGCAGTGAAACTCGTTCCGACCAACATCGGGCCACACGCAAATCTCTTTCGCAAATACTTCATAGTGCTTTTTACCGTAATTTGATTTGGTCGAATGGAAACAAATTCAATTTGTATTGCAACATGCAGCATGCGGCATGCAGCAGGCGAAAGAAAAGACCGGTAAATATAGCACTCGGGCTGTCCAGAATGAAATTCTATATTCAGGACTATTCACCCTCCCACTCGCCCCTTCTGTCGCCGTCTGCCCCCTTTTCATTTTGTGGCACTTGAGTGGGTTTTTTCATGCAAATAGAATCTCACAGAAAATGCATTCTTACGCACAATTCACTTAGTGTGCAAGTGTGTGCGTGTGTACGTGCGTATCTGTGTGTTTCGGTGGCTTTGGGTATAAATCAAGGCACACACTCGGGTCCTGCTCCACTGGCAGTTTGTCCTGTAATTTATATATGCTCAAAATAGTTGTGATGTGGCCTTAATTACAGAGAACCTTTTCCACTCTGCCAGAAGTTCCTCAATTTGCTATAAATTGTCAACATAGTTGGATTATACTTTAGATAAATCAATGATGGAAATTAATTCAGAGAATATTTTTCTGCTTGGCCAAATGGGAAACAAAAAGAGTTGCCTGCGAGCCGGAAAATGTCCAACTTAAATGGTTGTCCACTCGGTATGCGCATTATTATGCAAATGTTGATTGAACGACAAACAGAGCCTAAACGGAATGCGGATTCGATTTTGATTTTCAATCGAATGAAACAAACATATCAAAATTGCATGTTTGTTTTCATATTTCCACCCGAGTGAATCACGACGACGGCTCCACGGTTGATTTGTGGCATCCCAAAATACATTTAAATACATTTTTTATAGAGTTTTCCAGCTATGTGTGTTTTTTTTTTGCCATAAAGCAGAATCTTTTGTCGACTCCCTGCCTCTGTCTGTCTGTCTGACTGTTTGTCTGTGGCAAGGGTCAGGGCAAAGATATGCTGAATTATTTGTTTAATTAAGCGGCAACATGATGCCGTCTGTGCTTGCACCTTGCTGGCAATTGGTGTCAGGGCTGCCGCAGAATCTCATACAAATAAGCACTCGCTTAATTGTTTTTCGAGTAACAATTAGACAGTCGCAATTGCAGAGTCCGGCGTCCGGCGTCCGGCCTCCCGCCGTACCCTCGTGCAGCTCTGGCAAAGTCAGTGTCGCCTGACCGATTGTCATGGCTCGTTGGATGCCCTCTACACTCCTCACCCGGCCGGACCTGACCCCCGACCTGCACTCGCTTTTATGCTTTGATTTCTGTTTGGCGAACATTAAGTGCGGACCCAGACACACAACAAACACAGACGCCCAGCCACTGATGGATTTCTGAACATATATACATATATATACAGACTCTGTGTATCTAGAGTTTTGGCCATTTCCAGATGCGGGCCCAAAGTTCATTGGATTTGGACCTTTTGCCTTGGCTGGCTTTCGAAATGCTTGAAATATTCGGCAGGGGCTGGGAAAATTCACTCACTGCCAAATGGAAAAGCTGCAAAAGCAATGCATCCGCCTACAGACACAGACTGGCAACAAAAACTGGTTACGCTTGGCAAATGCCACGCGGCAAGTTGGCCTTGGTCTAATCCACATTTCAGAATCCCCCAGCTCGCTCCCAGCAGCAGCAGCCGCAGCCGCAACATCAGCTCCATTCAACAGCAACAGGCAGACACAGGCGGGTGCATATTCTGGCAGAGCATCGGGGGCTGCTGTGGCCTGGCACTCCAAACTTGATATGTTTGGCCTACGTTTAGTCCGTGAGCCGTGAGCTGTGAGCCATGAGCCCCATTCGGGGCCTGGGTTGGCCGCCCAGAACATTGACCAAGTGGCAGCAGTGGAGATCGGTTGTGGAGCGGGTTGCATTGACTTTGCACCGTATGAAAGCGGACCACGCCTAACAAGTGGCTTTCAAGTGCGAATACCAAGCATTCAACTCCAGCCAAGATCAATGTGCCACAGAATGAGCTTCAACAACGATGTATTGTCTTCCTTCATCCATCCATTCATTCAATCACTAGTTTAATCGATCCTTTTTTCCCCATTCCGCAGATAATTATCACCGCCATGGACCGATTCGTGTGGTTCGTCCTGCTGGTGGTGATGTCGCACCTGGTCACGGAGTTCACCCGCGTCTCCGGCTATGCCCGCGGTCAGCGTCACGAGCTGGTGCTCTTAAACGATGTAAGTCAGAAAATTGCCTGTGGAAACCTGCTCGCAGTTCAATAAAGTATTAAGTGATTTTTATGCTCACTCAGCATTGCCCCCGGCGTGTTTTTAATTGAAATCTGAATGGCGATCTTTTCAGACGATGCTGCAACCGATGCCTGTGCAGAATATGCTGCTCTACCCCAGCCACGAGTACGGCCAGTACCAGCAGCGGCCATCCATCAATAGCCTGCAGCAGAATGCAGCTCTCCTCTTCAGCAGCCTGGCGGCAGGAGCAGGAGCAGCAGCGGGAACAGGAGCATCTGCTGGGCCCAGCAGCAACGCGGCCATTCTGGCGGTGGGTGACAGCCAGCCGGCGCACAATTCCGAGCACAGCTATCCCCTCTTCAGCCTCCGCCCCTTAATCGACAGCATTTTCGAAGTGAGTTGGCCGCGAGGATTTCCCGCAACAAACCAGGCCAGAGTTGCTGATTTTGCATTTGAACTTTCCGCAGATTCCCATTTCGACGCTGCGAGCTGTCAACAATATGGTGGGACGTCTGACCGGTAGCTATCGCCAGGCCACGGCGGAAGTGTCGCAAAAATCTGTGGCGGCAGGAACGCTCCTGCCCCTGGGCCAGCCCAGCTCCAATCCCACCGCCGATTCGCAACGCAGGAAAATGCGCGAGGAGATGGCGTAACTCGAATCCCCATTAGTGTGTAGTTGTGCATGAATGTTGGCATTTCTTCAGGTGAATGCTCGAGTGTTTGTCGTGTGTTCTTTTTCGTGTGCATTTATGTAGTTTGTTTCTTAAAGTTTGACTTTTGTGATATATGTGACATTGTTGTAAGACTAGCATAAGGATGTTTATGTCCACCCCAAAAAAGGAAAATCCAAAAAAACTATATGTAGATACGTTTAAAATAAATTTAGAAGAAATAAAACATTAAAGTCCCCGTATCAATGAAGAATACTGCTTGCAAATGGTTTAAAACTAAGCTGTAGTGCTTTTATGCGTGCGCCTAAAAGATGCAACAAAAAACACAAGAGATGGTAGATGGTAGATGAAACTGCTTTTGTTGGTTCTGTGATTGGGTAAGTCAATAGGAGAAAATCAATGAATTACAAATTAAATAGTTTTCGGATCAATGGAAAATGTTGATGCAGCTCAGATGTTTGAGTTACAATAGAGAGAAAACACTGCTTGCATGTGCATTAATATTTCATGCGCCTAAAAGCTGCAACATTTAATCAAAGTGCTATTCAAGTGCTACTAAAACTGTAAATACATATGTATATTTATATAAATATATAATATTATAACTCAATGAGTTCATAAATGTAAACATGTCAATTGCTTCCTGTCCAAAAGTCGATGAACACATCAACTGGCATCATTCGACAGCCGATAACCTCCTCTACCTGACCCCCTCGAGCAATCTGTGATTAAAAGGTTATCAAACGCTGCTGGACTTCCTCGTATTTCCTGTTGGAATCAATTTGAAAATGAGAAATGTGTTTAATTTAATTTAAATTTCACTAAAATGAAATTCACTTTCCCTGCGACTGGGTCCAAAGACCCGGAAACAAAAGAACATCGAGCAAATGAGCAAACAGCAAACAGCAAACCATTCCCAAGTAATTGATGTGTGATGCAAAGGACCTACGAAAACCAATTCGAAAGGAATTGGATTTAATTATTTTTCCTTATTGGACCCTTTTTGGTGGCATTTGGTTTTTGGCCATCCGCATTCTAAATTATCAAGCACGTGCACAGCGGATTTTGGCCGAGAATCCGAGACACTGGCAGAAGGCAGCAGGCAGCAGGCAGAAACACATTAACACAGATGATGGTGGCAGTGGCCGGCAGTTCTGTTTGTCATTTGAATACCTAATGATCCAATGGTCTGAACAAAAGAATAATGCCCACCGCTTGGGCCGGAGCCGGAGCCCTGTTGGGGCCCCAAGAGCCGAAAGAGAAATGGATATGCCACTCGGCTCGTATCTGTCGTTTGGCTCGATAGAAATTAGCAAATTTTCAGACGGACTGAAGAGCTTTTGTTTGCTCTTTCCACCAGACCAGACCAGACCACACCGCATTCAACGCTTCAATGCAATCCCCACCGCAATGCGAATGAAAAGGGAAGTTGTACCTGTATGTGCCTGCAGGCTACAGCGTGGCATCGTTGAAGCGTGCACCAGAATTACTCGTTATGCGCAACTGCAGCCAATGGCAATCAGTTGCCACACGCCGCGTGCAGCTCTGAGGCAAATGAAGTGAGAAGAGGCCCCAAAAAGCAAAAAAAAAGCCGATTCTTCCAACCGGTTTGCCATGATTTTGCACCAACTGATGTGCTTTTTAGTGCAGCAGCGTATACGTAATGCCCATTTGCGGCTCAGCTGTGAGTCACGGCACACTACTCGATAAAGATAGTGTTTTAAGCCTCGTTCTTCCAGCATATGCATCTTCCAGCTGGAAAAGACAGAGTGTTTCGTCTGTTAGTGGTGCTGTCCAAATGTTTGGGTTGTTTGCAAGTTCTCACCCAATCGTTAGCCGGAGAGGTGCTAATAGATCGGAGCCAGTTCTTTGCTGGTCATATAGACCTATGAGATAAGCTTGCATCATCGTTGCTGCTCGACGGACAGCGGAGAGCGGACAGCTGACAGCGGACAGTGGACAGTGTCCAGGCTCAAGAGATAATGCATATATTGAGTTGAGTTGAAAGAAAGGCACCAGACAGAACAAATTGATGCTGCTACCTATATAAATAGACGCTTGCATATTTAATTGCGCCACAATTCCAGTTTGCGAGCCATTACAACAGTAGACACCAGACGGTAGACGGCAGACGGCAGACAGTAGAGCGTAGAGCGTAGCCCGCTTCGATTCCAATCCACTTCGCAGAATTCAAGTTTAAGCCGGGCACAGGCCGCCGACTCAAGCTCAGTGCGAGCCGACAACGCGACGCGACAACAACGTGCCACAAAATCCGCTCAGATTCGCTCCAGCCAAAAGAAACCCAACAACAGGTACAACAGCAAGTGGCGTTAATTAATTAAAAGAGCGCGCAGGGCGCAGGGCGTGGAAATCAAATGCGAAAGCCTCGTAATTATGCTCCGCCAGATGGCCGCTCCCCTGAAAAAAACTCGGTCCGAGCCAGAATTCTGCGAACGCGAACGCGCTGTGCATACAAAAGCGGCGGAAGGCAAAGGAATTTGCTGGAGCTGCTGCTGCTGCTTGAGGTCTGGAATTGATTTCGTTTTTGATTATTTTCTAGATGCGCAAAATGTTCGCCTTTATCGGAGTGCTTTGTCTGCTGCAATCGGCCATCCTGGTGCCCGCTCAGGTAAGTTCCACCCACCCCTCAGACCGCGTCCGAGTCGGTTTTGCATTCAGATGCTGCCATTGGGGAATATTTTAATTACAGCGCATTCGCTTATTTATTTGCAACTCCATGCTGTGGCTTCCACTTGGATGTGGCTGCAGTTTATGCGGCAGCTCAATTCGAGAATTCCAGTCCCCAACAGCCAACGAGTCATCAGTGAATCAAGTGAGCAATTACCACTGAATTCATTAACTTGATTAATAGATCAAAGTCGACTCGTCATGCCTTTCTCTGTATGAACTCTGCCCAGGCATAAGCGTATCCGTATCGTCGGAAAACATTATCGAAATTCGCATTAGAATCACTTGCCACTGGCTGGGAATCAGTGGCAGTGGCAGTGGCCATGGCCATGGCACTGGCGTTGATTTTATTTGCGGTCTGCGGCATTCTGCCAAATGATTTAGCTGGCGAAAGTGGGGCCCGAGGGGGGCCATCTAAACTGTTGGTTAATTGCTGTACGGGTCGGACATTCGATTTTCGCAATTTGGGCAAAGTGCATGGTTGACCAGCCACCGACCCACCGACCCACCGAGTCGGTGCCCAGTGGCCGAGCCTTCAATTGTTGTGCAATGTCCGGCAATGAAGAA
Source organism: Drosophila helvetica (assembly GCA_963969585.1). Lineage (NCBI taxonomy): Eukaryota > Metazoa > Arthropoda > Insecta > Diptera > Drosophilidae > Drosophila > Drosophila helvetica. The sequence goes on along the minus strand of OZ018404.1, from coordinate 21,421,915 downwards.
TTTTAGTGTGCAGTTGCTCAACACGCTTCGCGTTTAATTGCCGGGCCAAGGCAAATGCCTGCCCGCCTGGATATCAATTATTAACACACACACACACACTCACACACTCAACCACTCGCTGGCTCGCTGGCCCGTTCGCTTATCATTAATCTTGGGTACTTCGAGCCGCTACCAACTGCCAACTACACATTACACATCATTTTAATAACTGCTGTTACCTGGCTGCCTTGAACTTTGCCTGCTTGGGCTGACTAATGTCCATATAATTGCATTTCTCCACAACAGATTAAGCATACGACCCATTGCACACAAGTCGTTCGACATTTGAAGTTTGCTCTTGGGATTTTTGTTGGTGGATTATCCTCTAAGGGTGGATTATAGATTATGCATTCCACCCAAATCAAAGTTCTCTTCTCGACTTTACAGACTTTACAGTATATAGATATTTTTTGTTCACCTCCTCGCAGGTGAAAAGCGAAATATCCCTCTGCCACACACATCTGCACTCCAAGCTTATGGTTTTCCCTCTTCAGGGGGGGTTTAGTATGACATACTAGTAATAATCCGTTCCCACATTCCGCCTTAAGCTCCTGTCTCAGCCATGGACAACTTTAAGGTGTACCCAACCGACCGAGGAAATATTTCAGCACACACAAACACACACACATTTTCCTCATTTTAGCCATTTTCCCCGTTTCCTTTCCCTTTTTTTTTTTTTGCTGCTTACAAACCTCTTTTTGGGGCTGACAATTTTCCTGGCCGGAAAGTTTATTTATATTTTCTGTTGTGCTGCTTGCGGGCTAATAGAATTTAGATTTTAATCAACGCATGCATGAAATTTGCATTTACAAGCCACAAAAAAGCAGAAAATTCTTTTCTGTGGGAATTAAAATTAGGAATGAACGTGAAATGCCCTGAGAAGGGTTTCCCTCACAGTTGGTGGTACAATTTGAGCAGCGATTCCTTGGAATTCATGCAAATTGCTGGTCATTCAATCCCTTGGCACTCTGCGCCGCCTAGAAATTGTTAGCAATTTTTTTTTGGTCTGGAATTAAGTGCTCAGTCAGTCCTTCTGGATTTATATCTTTTGTTTGTTTGCTGCCTTCTCTGGGGTCGCAAGCCGATCCTTTAAATCTGGCAAGCTGCTAGATAAAATCTTTAGTCACCGACTCTCCATTATCCTTAATTTTCTGGCCACAATTATGCCATTCTTGCTTTCGGACTTTGTCGATAGAATGTCTGCCCTTTGAACTCAGAAACATGTAAATCGTTTCACACAAATATTTATCTAATCCTGGAAAAATCAACACAGTTCTGTTTGTTTGCTCGTAGATTTATTTAATTTTTCTTTTTATTTATACTCGTTTGTGTTTATGTTTGTATTTTTAGTCATTTTCTTAGTTCTCTTAAGAGGAATGTGCACAAAGGGAGAGTTGAATATGAAGTAATAAAATGTTTTTTAATTAATTTTAGTTGTTTTCCCACTGCAAATAGCACAGACCAGACCATTAGTTTGTTCCGGGAAAGAAGAAATTCCAAAATCGTTTACCTTTCCCAGAACCAACACATGTGGCGAGTGGCGAGGAAATTATGTATACTTTTCCTTTTGGGGAAAGTCGCACTCAGCTGTGGGAGTATGTGTACCTGCTCGTACATATCTTTTGGGGGGCTCAGGCTCGACTATGGCTAAATCCTATTACAGCAGTTTTCTGTGCATTTCCAAATGAGGAAAAAAAAGAGGACGGAAAGTTGTGGGGATAGGCGAAACGCGGAGCTAGACCGTTGGAAGCGGGACAGAAGGCAGGAGCTCAGGAGAAAACTGATTTAGCAGACGCTGGAAAAACCAAACCGCTTAGCGGTTTAGAGTCATGCATGTGTTATATATAAACACATTTATCTGTGTGCCATGTGCTGTGGGTATCCCTGCATTTGCATCTCATTATTCCGCACCGAGACAGCCATGAGCCCCCCTTTGGCTTTGGAGGGAGGCGGGAGGCGCACGACAAGTCGAGCACTTGCACTTTGCCTGGCTGAAAGTTGAAGTGAATCATAAAATTGCTAATAGCAACTTGTAAGCTCTATAAAGATACAGACATATAGTATAATAAGTATCTTGTCAGAGCGGAAGCATTTCAATGGCAAAAACAAAGTTTAATTGGTGTGGAATGAGGTTAAAATCATCTCGAATTGAGGGGAAACTTAAAAGGAAAAGCAAACTTAATTAGCCTATCGGTTGTGCCCAAGAATAGACGATAGATAAGAGTCGAGTCATACTTTATGTAAGTGACTATTACACTTGACACTTGGCAATGTAAGTGCCAGGCCAAGTGTCGCTTCTATAGCAATTAATATTTTCAGCTCCCACACGCACTCAAAAAGATACACTCAGATACACAGACAGCTCACAGATCCAGTCCGTAGATGGACACTTGTAGATGTACCGACTCCTCCCCGACTTGCCCCACTGGCTGGCTCCCCCGCTGGCAATGCAAGACCACAAACTGTTGGCCAATGCCACCCTCTTTCACCAGGGCCTTGGCCTCTGCTGGGTAGCTGCTGCCACCGAGGTCCTCCACATGCAGGGCCGTTATCCTGTAGCTATCAGCGGCATTCTGTATGGGATGCCAGTGGAGATTAAGCAATTTATATAAAAATTCGCATATAATATATATGTTTATCTCACCTGCGAGCCGTAGACCACATCTCTGCCCGGGGTCTCGGGCGTTAGGTAAACATCTTCGGTGTACAGCAGGCTGGCGTATTTGTTGACATGTCCCCAGGTGACCGAGGCGCCATCACCGAGCGACACTCGCCCCCCCAGAAGCAGCAGCAGCAGCGGCAGCAACAGTTGCCCGCTCTTCAATTCCCATGCCCTGGCATTTGTCAACATGACAACATGTGTACGAGTTCTGCCACGTTCTGGCTGTGGCTCTGCCTCCTCCTCCTCCTCTTCCGTTTGTGTGGCACGGCACTCACTTTTCACTTTCCCTGGCTCCAACTTCTTCTTGGGCTCGTTCTCGTCCCATGGACGTATGAAACTCAAATGAGCCGCCTTCAGGTGGCCAAATTAAATATTGTCGCTGGGTCTCTCCATGGAAAAGCTGTTATCAGTGGCAGGTGTTCTGGCCCCACTCACTCTCTATCTATTTATGATATCTCTCTTTGGGTGGGGGTTGTGTGACTGGGCTTAGGAGTTGGTTAGGGGCATAGAATTCCCATTGTTATAAAAATTCAATTTTCAATTACTGCAACACATGAAAGAGCATTCAGAGATCATTATTCCACTGAAATCGAATGGTTCTCGATGGTGTTTGCTTGGGTTTTGTTATGTGTTATGTTATGGCCTGTCATAATTGTTGATAACTAGCACAAAATGCTCTCCACGCTCCCATTGTTGGGCTCTCCGACTCTCCGACTTTATCTCCTCCGATATCTTGCCATCAACGAATCGAATAATTCTGCCCGCATATCGGGAGCTGCTTACCAGCAAACTGTGCAAATATTTGTCCACATTCCTAAACAGACAGCGACAATGCGGCCTCAGGGCACCTTGCGTCAGGGCCGGCCGACCTTTGGCCGACTTGGGATACTCCTACCACATCAGAGCTTAAAAAGGCTGGCGGCCCTTGATGGCGGAAAAAGATGAATAATTACTCAAACTTACTTAACCGGACACAAAAGGGTGTTGTGTGTTGTTTGCGCCAGCATAAGTTTTGCCAAAAACTTTTAACTATTACTATACTGGAAAACCGACAGAAAATCTTGGGTCGAAACTTTGCTAAAGCCTGAATCCCGACACCGACCCCGACCCCGACCCGCTTCCGTTAGTGGGCGAGTTCTAGGAAGTCGGGAAACTTTCAATCAAATTACGTATACGCAACGTGAAGCGAACTTTGCTTTCCCTTTTCCTTCTTGCAGCTGATTACGCTGCGCGACGGCAAGGTGGGCGTCAACTTTGCCGGCTACCACGCCGATGCCGGACTGGGCGGCCTGCTCACAGGCAACTCTGCCCACGGCGGACTCAGCGCCTCGGCTGGGACTCCCTGGGGACCGAGAGCAGCCGCCGGTCTAGGCGGTAACCTGGACGGTAGGAAATATTCTACACTTCCCTTGATTGATTTGATTTCAGCTACAATTTCATCGCACTCCTCTCTTCCTGCAGGACGCACTGATGGCCTGGCGTATGCCGCTGCTCAGGCTAATCCTTCAGTGGGCGCCAGTGCCCTCCTGGGGGGCAGCGCTGGCGAACACGGATATATTGGCGCAGAGGCACACAGTCCCGGCAAGACGGCCATTTCCTCCAAACAGCACAGGGTCCAGCACACGGCTCCAGTTCCCGTCTCGCCCACCTCTGGCCCGGATTCACCACCAGCCCTGCCCACCGTCAGCAATAATATCCAGAGGGTTAAGCCACCAAAGAAGTATTCATTGATCAGGCCAGACGTGAGTACTTATACGAGTAGACTATACCGATTCCTGCTACGATTAGCTAGGAATAGCAGGGGAAAATCGCTCAGAAAATACTCTTGTCATGCGTTAAGTTTTGGGCAAGTATTCGGGGAAGTTTTGCTGGAATTTCCTGGAATAAGTGTCGAAAAGGCTTCCTACTTTAAGCAGAATTAAACTTTAGCAATTGTCAAATTATTCACGGGACATTCCCAGAGAGGTTTCCCCAGCACGGATGTGCGTGAATATGATTGATTTTAGTTCGAGTGTTATGGGTGTATGAGTGTTAGTCAGATTGATGAATAGCGCATCGACAGGCCAGCAAACAAGAAATCATCAATATATGCATACCTTTCCCCCGCTGATGTGATAGTCGGACCGCAGCGAAATCATTGAAAATCATGTTGCGGCTGCCACACACATCCCTCCCCCTCCGGCTGTTCCTGCCACATCGGTGATAATTGTGAAGCGGCCGCGCCACCGCGTCAAGCGCCCACGTCAGCGGCAACGCACCGTATACGTGATGCAGCAGCAGCAGCAGCTGCAACAAAGCGATGCGCCTGCAGGCGACACCCAGGACGAGCGCGAACGGAAACCAGAGGCGGAACAGGAGAAGGTAACTGTAGCAACAACAACCAAATGCGATGCGGTGTACATAGAGCAAACATACAGACACGTACACACACAGGCGCAGCACACAGATACACACACACACACACACGCACACTCAGCCACGGATATCGGAGAGGAGAAGGAGAAACAAATTTTTAGCTTTTCGGTGGATAAACTTTCGCTTTGGGGCGGAATTATATTTTCTGCTGTAATTTTATTTGAAAACATTTGCGGACAATGTGGGCGTGGTCAGGTCGGACGGACGGGTCCGGCAGGACACGCGGCCCTCGAAATTACATATTTTCAAACATTATCCGAAATATATTCATATATATTTTTCCCTGCCCGTTTCCCCCACTTTCCGCTTGTTTGATGCATGTGATGTTATTTGCTTTTTGGTGGCAGTGGCAGTGGCTTCCGGCACTCATTCTTTGTATTTTTTATTGCCTTAAACTAACCTGAGTATCTCCGCCCCTCCCACAGTCACCGGCGAGGAGCGATGCGAAGACCGTGGAGGCCCACAAGTACTCGAAGACCGCCCAGAGGCCGCAGACTGCGGGCAATCTCTTCCTGGCAGCCCAATCCTCATCCCCCGTTGGCCTGGCCCTCGACGTGAGTGCAACGACTCTGCAGAGATTTATTTGATCCTTACCTTATGGCATCTTATGGCATTGCAGATTCCCATTGGCATCCTGCGCTCCCTGCAGCAATCGCTGGGCAACCTGGCCGGCGGCGGTGCGCAACCCAACGGAGGGGCGCCCGTTCAGGGCTAAGCCCACTTTACTATCCATAAGCTTCTCTTTATACACAGAGCTAGACCCGGTGTCAATCAATAAATCTTTTGAGCAGGTAACCAAGCCAATCTGCTGGCTGTTTTCCTTCACTGGGTGTTGGTGTTGCCCCCGGGGATGGCAGCGAACACGGGAGATGGGAGGCCCAAGGCCAATCGTCAAGTTGAGACACGTTCGATTGGATTTCAATTCAGAATAATATTGCAGGGTAATGTTACACCAGACATTAAACAGAATTCACTCGAGACTTGAGCCTATTAGCAGCCTCGTGTTGCATATTATCATAGAGAGCGGCTGGAGGGCCTGCTTATCCCTTGGCAACACTTGGCATCCCTTGGCAGTTACGGAGAGGGGAAAACCAACTTAAAAACTTCCGGCTTAGACTTCACTTATTGCATTATTGGTCACCCGGTCAGGACATTCAAGGGCTTCCTGTCAAGTGCTTACTCTAATGTTTCCTCCTCCTTTATTCAACTCTTTTCAAGTCGAAACCCGGCAAGTGTTCCGGCCTGCTCTTGTTGTTGCTCTTGTTGTTGCTGTTAATTTAAAAGGGTCCCTCGCCATTAAATCAAATGCCACAAGAGGGCCAACAGCAACAGCAACAGCAATGTGGGGAAATGAATTGAAATGGCATCCGAGGCATACATATGCGGACCAGGAGCAACTACTGCAAACAGTTCGGCAAACATATTGTTGGGAAATTCGGTGGAAATTCAAGCTGCTAGCAGGAAAATGCCAAGGCATTGGACTTGTTTATTTAGGAGATTGTGTGTCAGTGCGTGAGTGTGTGAGTGAGTGTGTGAGTGGGGTACCATCAAGATCCAGACCTCAGACAAGATATGGCACACACTCACACACACTCAGCCACCGCTTGTGTGAAAGAGCAGAATATTTCACACTCTGCAACCGCAGGCACTCGCTCGTGCGCCCCAAATTTAGATGGTTTGGAAGGGGGGGGTATGCACGACCCACAACAGCAGCAGCAGCAGCAACAGCAGCAGCAACATGCATTGTGTAAATATGATTAAATACTCGAAGGGCTTTTATGCCTTTAACCCCTCTCCGCCATGCCCCTCACAAAGTCACGAATTTCCCACAACGAGAGTGCTGTGTGGTGTATGCGAGGGGGAGCATTATAGGGGGGTCAGTTTGCCTGGGGACCCAGGCATATCCGGTGGCGTTTAGTGTTGGCGGCTGATGATATTTGAATTTCTTAATTAGTGGACTGGCGCGCCTGGAATTTATCGCCATTTGGTCAGCACTCGATTATGTACCCTGAAAGCCCTTAAAGCCTAATGCATTTCTTTTCCCTTTCGGGATGGACAAGAAATGAGAAAAATAAACTAATGCAAAGTGTATGAAAGAATGAAAATAGCCAGAATCCCCCACATCCACATCTGGAGCCTCTGCTGGCAGGGTTTCCCTTCTCAGAGCCCACATTTGCTTTCCATTTATCGATTCAGGGCTCAAGCAGATGCCACCGAATCATCCTCCATCTTATTATGAGAGATTTTTCCAACCAACGCCATAACTTAAATTTCTTTTAAGAAGAAAGAAAGAAAGCCCAGTGTATATATATAGTTGAGAGTAAAACAGAGACCCTGCCGCACCGGTTGGCAGCCAGAGTCAACATCCCATTTTATGTTATTCTTTGTTGCTCTCTTTCCGCAGGTTGCCATGAGCCAGGAACCAGAGGCCAGGGGGGTCAAGAGGCGAGGCAACGCGAGCCCGATTTGTCGGTCGCGTCGTCGCGGTTGCCTCATTAAATTTTACGCACGTGCCGCACAAATTATGTTTACCCACACACACTATGTGTGCTCACCTTGCCGCACTCCCACCCAGTGTCCGACTCCTGTATATATTTAAACATTTTTCTAATTTAGAGTTTCAGTGGAAAAGAAGAACTTAAGTTGGAAATTGAAAAGGTCTTGGCTACAATTTATGTGAGCCGCAAGGGCCGGAACCTAAGCTACTACATATATGTATGTGGTAGAAGGCTAAATCATGCCACAAATGAGCCCACGCATACGACCACAAGGTGCTTGAGTGCGCCCCAAGCTAGGCATCGGAAAATGTGTGTGGTGAGTGAGTGAAAACTTTAACATGGAATGGAACTAGACATTTCATACTGTTGGAATAGGTTTGGCAATGATTTTCAGAGCCGAATAACTTTTATATCAGAATCAAAAGCACAATCAACATTTTAAGTAAATGCTTCCCAGACAACGTTGCGTATGCGCCATATACGAGTGTGCAGGTAAATCCGAAACCCCCTAAGTAACTGACTGTCAGTCAGTTGGACTGTGACATCCATAAATATTCAGTTCTTGAGTTTCTGGAGATCGAGTGCAAACGTATAGAATATAAATATTCATATATTCGAGAACTGGGAGCCCCCCATGTTTAAAAACTTTCCATTTTCCACTTGGGCCTGGCTGCTGTCGCTTTTCATTCAAGTTTTCTTGTACTTGGCGTGTGTAAATTGTACACACAAATGTACGGGAATGTGTATGCGTGTACTATATATATTTTGTTGCCAGCATCCAACTATATGTATGCACGATGTCTGCATTATTAATGAGTCGACTCCATTTAATTGAAGCAATGTGATTGTGGCCAGCAGGCGGGGCGGGGGGAGGGAAACCAGAGTTGAGAGCAGAGCACCTGGCGTGGCCGGAACGCATGCAAATTGTGTGCCGTGTGCTCGTTGTTCCGTGCTAGCCATCAGACCAGGTTGGCAAATGGCACGACTGTCGCCATCAACAGTTCATAAAAACAGGCCTCAATGTGTGGGAGTATAAAAAGTATGCCAATTTTCAGCAATCTTTGAACACCTTGGGGCATGAAAAATGCATATAGAAAAAAACCAACCAACCACCAACATTTTGAATAGCTTTTCCAGGGTACAGCCCACGTGGAATCCTTTAAGACAAGATATTTAAATATTATTTTCACCAAAAACGTAAACAACACAGCATAATTATAATTGAATGTGGTACAAAAACATCATAATTTGTCTGAAAAATACAGCCATCTCAGGAAAGAGAAAAGTTAAGACAAGGATGTAACTTACTACATTATTTAGCACTTTGTCCTGCTCAGATATAAGTCCTGAAGAGTCGTGTTTGGTCCTTACGATTTTCTGGCTGTTTTTTTTGTGGTAACTTTATTTTTGAAAGTAAACCATTTGGCTGCATAAGCAACCGCATTTATCGTGCTTATAATAAGCTGATGTTCATTGGATTATTTTATTGAAATACCAAGCAGCAGGTGCCCTGGTTCTTGTAACCAGAACGACACGGCGGCACGGCGACACGACGGCACGAGAAACGAAAAAAGGAGAAACGAGACTCGGCAGAATCAGATTCAGCAGAAGAGATTATCAGGCAACCACAAGACAGGAACCGCGAAATCCCTTTGAGCTGAATCCCAGAAGAATACACGCTTAAATTCGAACGAAATAAATTAACATCCCGGCAACAGCCGATGCGATCAAATTGCAGTGCGCCCGGCAACAGTTTGGTGGTTCCCGACCTCTCGCCCCCGCACCACGTGGCATCCCACACCCGCCCCTCTGCCTCCCCGCTGTGGGAAGGAAGTTGGTCTGGGAAATGTGAAAAAGTCGTGGAATCAAACAAAAACGTTTCCGCTTTCCCAGGCTCTGCTTTGTCGAGCTCTCGGTTCTCGGTTCCGTGTTCTGTCCGGGCCTGCCTTGTGGTAATAAAATCATAAATCCTCAGACAAAGTTGAATGGCGGATTCGGAGGTGGAGATGGAGGTGGAGATGGAGGGAGTATGGGGCGGGGAAGAGTTGCGAGGCACAGCCGAAAATATAGAGTCTGGGCCCGGAAACGGAAATTATGTTGGCCTGTCTTTGGCTTAACCTTTGTCTTCTCCACTTTCTGTTGCCATTTGAGGATTCGCAAATGAATGATTGCAGTTTAAACTCGGCCGTAATGCTTTTTATACTTTTGCAGAGTTTTCTTTTGGGTCTGGAGCCGGACGGACGGACGAACGGTGGCCGTACCTTTTCCGCTTTTAGCTCGGCTTCCATTTTTAATCCCCGTTTGCCGACTTTCGTTCTCCTTGGATACATTTTTATAGCTGCACCGGCAGAGGCATAATTAATTTCATTTTACGACGAGGCGCGTTGCAAAAATGCATAAAGTCAATTAACTGAAAAAGCAATGAAGAAGAATCAGAGCAAGGAGGACCATAACCAGGAGTTGAAGACGATGATGAGAATGTTGTAGTGGCTTAACAGAGCATGCCGTTAATAAATCACAGGGTCAAGTTGGTGTCAAGCATTAATCCAAGGGTCTGCGCCCGGACAAGTCCATTAGCCGAAGGTTTACGTTCTTAAAATTCCTTTCTTTTAGATTATTTTTCTGCTTAATGGTTACGTTGAAAGTTTGAAGAATTTAAGTACAATCATGGCTTAATCGGTGTAGCATATTGTATTAAATTGATTTAAGAGAGGCACATATTTCATATTTTGTGAAACAAAAGCCCATAGATTAATACTTTTACTACGAGTACTACCACATTGATTTTCGACATGTTGAAATTTGAATAAATGGCGCCGCACACAGCGCTGCCACCCTTTTCACGGCCGTAACGGAATTCGGTCGATTATTATCGATGCTTCCGATGTGTTTTTTAAATTAAATATTTAGGAAAAAAGAAGCAAGATAGATGCAGATCAGCTTCTCAGCTTAACTAAATGTCTTTTCAGAAGCTGTGTTGCAGCAATCTATACAACTTTTTTTGCCACTAATTTCTTGGAAAAACATCGCAGCCTGCAGCAAAACATCGATATTTTCAAGTGTAACAGCTGTTTTGCAAAACAAAAACAAAATTCTTTGCCGGCTTATTTCTCTTAATTTCTTCTTAACTAAGTAGTTTAATTAAGAGTTCACCATTCAAAAACATTCTTAAGCAAAGTGTCAACCTTCCCTTTTTGTCATAAAATGAGGAGGTAGCACGGAGAAAGGAAAGGAAAGCAGTTGTGAGGCGGATGTGAGTATATGGGTGGGTGGCACACGCGGCAATGTTCAAAAAGCTTCGGATTTCATTCGAATGGCGGCCGAGTAGCAGAAAGGACACGCGTCCCGCAACATTTTCAAACTGCCTTGTGTGCCACGGGGCCCAAACAAACCATAAATCGCGTTTTTGTCGCTGTCGTCGTTGTGTGTGGGCATTGAAAGTTTTAGCAGGTTAACTGAGTGAATTGTTGTTGCCATTTCAGTTGCTGCAGCCATGGAGGAGTTTAGCAGCATTAAGCCCAACAGCTCGGTGGTCAAGCTGGCCGCCTGCCTGGAGAAGGTCTACAACAAAATCATCGAGAGCCGGGAGAAGCAGGTGGCCGAACATCAAATCAAGGAAATTGACTTTCTCAAGACACAATGCAAGCACGAGCACATGCAGCTCAGTCTGATGAGCTGTCAGACCCTCGTGCGCCTTGTCGACGAGGGTGTGCTGGATGCCAACAGTGTGCAGAACACACTCCTCTCCATGCTAGGCAATGCAGGGTAAGGACATGCAAGGACCGAACCGACGACCCGACCCACATTACACACGTCCGTAGGGTCGCGCCTCTGAACTTCCGGAGTGCAGTAGCAGTAGCAGCAGCAGCAGCCAAGCCAAATGGAACGCAGCGAATCCAATTGCGAAATTGCTCGCAAAAGGTGCATAAATTACAGAGAGGGGCAGAGGGGCAAAGAAGCAGGGCAGACTGCAATTGGCCCAGAGCACTTAATTAAGCGGCCCGACCATTTAGCGGCTGCCAATGTTCAGATTGGGACTGCTCTTAACATTGTTCTTCCAATTCGCACGCAATCCTTCGCATTTCCGCTTGCCGTGTGCCGCGTGCCGCCTGCCGAGCCGCGCGCTACAAATTAATTGCCCTAGCACTTGGCACGTCATGTGATAAATGGGAGAATGAAATATTACTTGCTGAATGGACTGGAAATCCGAGCTGTTTGACATTGACTTGATTTCCGCTGACCGCAATCCGCGGTGCTCAATCTTCCAGTTCCCAACCTAGATCTGGGATTATGCCCGGGGTGCCATAAAATCTATTAGCCGTTTCCCCACACGCACATGTTTCTTGGACTCTGTCCACACCGCCCACTGGCCACATCCTGCTGGCCTTGCTTCACTCATAAATGTTTCTTTGATATATGCAAAGCGTGGAAAAAGTCTGGCATTGAACTTGAAATGTTTGCGTTGTTGCCCCATCCACTCTGAAGGACGTCAAACGGTCATGTAATGCAGGAATTAGCCTTGATAAGCGGCAAGTGTAGGCAAAAAGGATTGCATATTAATTGGCCTGCAGGGGAGAAACCACAATTACAGGCACCCGGGCGGCCGGGCGGCCGGCCAGACGCCGTCATCCGGTGGCAATCGCCGCTGGCCAACGCGTGAATTGTAATTACCCAGTCAAAGGCAAAGCGATTTACCCGCGTGGAACTCCTTCTCCCTCCTGGCATATGTGCAAGTCGTTAGGGCGTCTTTGCGCTGCAACGGAAGTTGGGCTAAACGCCAGTTAGGGCTGTTCGTTCCCCCTTAATGCTAGCTTACACATCACGATTATCAGAGCTCTGTATTAGCCAATTAGATTCTCTGACCTCCATCGATTCCATGACAATCTTCCATTACAGCCCTATGCACTTTGCCATCATCACGGAGAGCATAGTGGGCCTTCAGCTGCTCAGTCTGAAGCGGAAGACGTCGCTGCTGAAGGAGCAGGAGACGTATCAGTGCTCGTATGGCCTGAAGACGCAACAGCATCCACTGATATCTCTGCTGCAGCACCCCAGCGTCAACATGAATGATGTGAGCAACAAGATCATCGGCATCTGCCAGCACCACGACAAGAGGTGGGCCTCAATGATTACCACACATTCAACCATTGATTGATGTAAACTCTATCCGCAGCATACGCAAACACAGCATTGAGTATTTGCGTCCCGTGTTCCTCTATGTGCTGTGCAATCCACAGACGCTGCACGATGTCAAACCGATCTGGACTTGCCTGCTCGGCCTGAGTAGGAGCCAGCCAGAGGCCAGAAGCCTGATGCAGGAGCTGTTGTCGTGGAGCAAGTTCAACAATGCCAGCACCTGTCTGTCCACCAGCATCCTGGTGATCGAGGCCATCGATTACTTCCTGCAGCAGTCGGATAACGCCCAGTCCATCGATCTGTGCATCTACCAGGCCTGCCTGATCAAACAGCTGGCCAACTACGGCATTGATCCTCGCCCCAGTCTGCTGTGCTTGCTTCGCGTATTGCATGCGACTCGGGAGCACACGCGGGACCACTACCATGTGCTCCTGGTTCTGTTGGCGGAAGTGCTGCACGTATTGTCCCCCTTCTACCTGGCCGACTTGCTGCGGATCATTGTCTTCGTGGTCGTGCAGGAGCGCTGTGGCCATGAATACATTCTGAACATGTGTCTGGATGGCATCATTCAGTGGATGTCTCAGACTGCATTCATACCCGCCGAGGGGCTGGCTCTGGCTAACCAGATAGTGCAGCGTGTGCTCGACCTCCAGCAGTCGGATGAGGGCGAGCGGATATCCACCAGGCAACTGCAGCCGGCCCACATGCGCAACTATCATCCGGACATAGCGATTGCCTTTGATCTGGCCAACCTTGTAGAGTCGTTCGATGCCTCCGATAATCAGGATGTGTTCGCCTTTGTCGACGCCCTGAATGTCAAGTCCAACACGGCCTTCTGCCAGCGCCTGCATCTGTTCTTGCGCGCCCTCTTCCTGTCTCGGGAGCCGCCCGTTGACTGCTGGTTCAAGATCTACGAGGTGATCCTGCAGACCATTAAGGTAAACGAGGCAATCGCCTACGACTTCCTCATGACCTACATCTTCAAGCTGGCCCACGAGAACAATCCTGAACTGCAACTGGAGTTGCTTCGCGGTCTGCCCCACTTTGCCGTATCCAAGGTGAGCTCTCAAATGGACACCACTTGAATCTCCAACTGAAAAATGTCTCCTTTTGCCAAGGACAACGTGCCCATGATTCTGAACACCATTCGAAACCTGTCCACCGAGAATGGCACCTTCTGTGTGGACCTGTATCTGCGCCTGTGGCGCGTGGAGACGCGCACCTATCCCTTCCTGCTGAAGCAAGTGGCTCAGCCGCTGCCGGAGGGGGATAAGCGCTGGGAGCTGCAAGTAGCCCGAACCCATGCCATGAGGGAAATCTGCCAGGAAAAGTAGCCCACAAATGAACACCGATCTTGTACCCTTTTTCTAATCTTGTATCCATCTTTTGCAGGCCAACTTTGCATGGCTCGGAGCTTCTGCCGCACCTTAGCAATACCCTGAACAGCTGCACCGATGAATCGGGGGATCTGGCTACATCTCTGGCGCTGGATGCTCTTTATGCCTTGTGCGACAGCCACACGGTCAATATTGCCTCCACCTGGCATGCTCTGGGCAGCAAGTTTCGCGGCGAACAGCGTCCACAGACCCTCCGGTCCCTGTACCATTTCTTTGGCTTGGTTCCTCTGCTGCAGACACCCACGCTGGAGTATGAGAAACTCGCGGATGATGCCCTGGAGCAGCTGTGGCAGGCCATCAGTCGACCGGGAACAGATGCGGCACAGGTTCGCAATGCTCTGGCGGCCCTAAAGAGCTATGAGCCAGGAACAACGCTCAACCTGCGGCATATTCCGGCTCAGTTTCGTTTTGAGATTGTTGGCGGAGCAGTGGGAGGACTCAGTGGCCGAGAGGTGGTGGATCTGCAGGAGGAGACCGTGCCCGGCGAGGTGTGGGTGCAGCTGCTCCAAAAGATTCGCCCCGAATGTGGTGATGCGGCAGCTGATCTGATTGCCCACCACATAGGCAACGAAATAAACGGCTTTCGGAGCGGAGTCTACCGCCTGCCCGAGGGCAAGCCAGAGCCACGCAAGCTGGTGGGCTTGTTCGCGACCAGTCCGCTCCGTGCTGTTACCAACTACATGGTGAGCCAGGCACGCTTCGGAGACTACGTGTCAGAGCCCTATGCAGTGACCTTTGCCCTCAGGGCGCTGTCCAAGAAGTTTCCCAAGCCCATACCACCGCTCGACTGGAGCTGCCTGACGAGCTTCTTCCACCTATCCTTCGATGCGAGGAAGTACTGCATCATGATAGCCAAGAATCAGGCGTCGAGCTCCGGCACAGCGAAGCGTTTGCTGGAGAACTTCCTGGTGGACTTCGAGCCCAATTGCTTCGAGGAGGATCTGCTGTTGCTGTTCTCACTGCTGCCGGAGATTGCCAGCAGCGTCAGCCTTCACATCATAAAGAACTTTGCCGAGAAAGTGGCTGTCTATTGCTTCAAAGAGTCACAGATAAACGACTTTGTCGAGGGTGAGTTGAGATTCGTTTTGGCTTGCTTTTGTTTCAGGCGATGACCTCGTATCCTCTTACTTGCAGGCTGCCTCTTTGAGAAGTTTTTGGACAGCGTCAAGTACATTTTCACGGGAAAGTGCGACATACCCGAAGTGCTGGATGTTTTCACACTGATTGTGGAGCGCTACATGGACTCGATGAATCTGGACTCGAGGCTGTTCGAGCGCTACACCGAAGTGGTGGCCGTTTTGCATCCGAATGCCATCGACGGGCTGACCACGCCCGCCAATTGGTGGGAGACGCCCGTTGGGAAGCTGAAGAAGGCCACCATCATCCGATGCTATCTGGTGCTGTACAACGACAAGCTGGCCAACCCACTCAAGTGGCTGACGCCCATCATTGATGCCTACGAGAAGCGCACGGAGGAGCGCTCCTTCTTCTATCGCCACTTGGCTGCCACACTGTATGCCTTTGGAAGCGATGAGCATGCCTGCAACTGGATCATGGAAATATTCCTCGAGATCCAGATGCTGCTGGCCGAGGCCTCCAACAAGGAGAAGGTTAACAGGGCTCTCTATCTGCTGGACATCTTCGTTCTGGCCGTGGACGTGCTCTCCGGCTGTGCCGTGCTGCTGGGCAGTGTCGATTTGGTGGCCACAGACGATAAGCAGCGACTCCTTCTCTTTCCCGAGAGCTTGCAGTACCTATGCGACCACATATTCTGGAAGGATCATGAGGCGAAGGTGAGGGAGGATTGGCCAACTATTTATCTCTTGCTTAATCATTCTTGCATTGACTTTCAGGTCTATGAATTCCTCTTTAACCTATACAAGCACAGCTCCATGCCGGCGGAATATGCTGACGTCTTCAAGGAGGCAATCATTTGCTCCCGGAACAAACCGTACTTCGACCACAAAGGTGTATGGACCAAATACGTAGGCCTGCGTAAATGAACACGACGAACACACCGCATTTAACACTCTAACCCACGCCTAAAGTGCACTTACTGGTTAACGATCACCGAATACCGTCAATGTTAGTCAACTTTTGATAGCAAACGCATTCTTTGTTATTTGTATGTGTTTAAAGAATATTAAATGCATTTTTGCGCACAAAATTTGAACTTGAATGCTTCCAGTGCTGCCAGACCAAGGCAGCGTGTTCAATGTTATCGCACAAAAATACCAATACATTGTATTGGTATTACGATAGCTACCAACTGTTGGTTGACAAAAAATATCAACAAAAGATGTATATCGATATATTCATATATCAATATTTTGCATCCCTAATACTAATATATTTATTAAAAAAAATGCAGATAAACTAAGAAAAAAGTGTATTTAAAACGTATTATCAGTGCGTGTCGCGTGCTGCAATCGCAATCGGCTGTGAAGCAACCTTGAAGCTATTATACCACGGATACTGGGCGACTCGAACAAAACGTAAACAATGGACGATATCAAGCTGGCGAAGGTATGTTTATGGCTTATTCAAGTCCAAACAGTGATATTTGCCATTGTAAGTTCGAGGTCAGTGGCATTGTCCAATCTAAATCCTGCACAAGAGTTCTGAGTCATGCAGCAAATGCTTTGTTTGGTCCACCTTCTGCCCTGGCTATTCAAAATCGATGGTCAAACTGGGCGGGCAGCAGAGGAAGGACCGGCACCGCAACAAGGGCTCTCTCCCTCCTGCCGCAGGACACACAAATCAAGTCTATTAATATATAGACTTCTTTTAAACATGCGCATAGGACTGGGATGGGAACGAATCCAGCATTCTGCCTCCTCGCGCTCTTTTCCGCGCACACACCCTCGCAATCAGGCGAGGTTACTTTTTAGCCTTCACCCAAACATCTCGGCCACAAGTGAACCCACTCTCAATTGGCCTTTGACATTGGCAATTGAAATCGATTCAAGAAAGCACGCACCACTTTTCAGCTCTCTTTAACGATATGTGATTCATAGGACGCCTAAAATTTAAATATATTACATCTAAAGCCTTAACAACTCACTCCTCGAAGGGTATCTAAGTATTTGCTTTGCTCCTTTTCACAATAATCTCTCTCTTTTCATTGGATGAGAAAATTTCCCTGGCCACACACTAACCACATCATGCATTTAGGCTCGCATCATTCACAATCCACCAAAGCGTTAAATATAGTCACTCCTTGTAGCCGTACCAATTTTGCCAGCTGGCTGACTGTGAGTGTTGGTAAACATCATTTGAAAGCAAATGGTGCCTCAGATAACCGGAAGACGTGATTACAGACGACTACAAACACTTATTTTGGGTTTTGTCTCTCATTTCATCTCTCTTTTCGCAGCGAATGTAGCGAAGTCGATTGTCGTAGCATCTTTACAGGGTATGCAAGTATTTGCTTTGGTTTTTTACTTTCACACCAGCTGCTCTCTTCCTATTGGTTGAGAACATTTCCCTGGCCAGAAATTTCCCCAACACCAAGCATAGCATGCATTTAAGCGCGCGCCAGCCATACTGGCAGCTGAGTTCACTCCCAGCACTCGTGTCGGGAGCATGTTCTTCTGCGGTCCTCAAACACCCACACGCGCACCCACACACACCCCCCAAAGGAGGGAATAACAAAGTGTCGAAATACACACACACACAGACGCCATACATTCATATTTATACGTACTTTGTGTGCTGTTATTCGTGTGGAAAGCGAAAAGTGAAAGTCTCGAACCCAACCATCCCGTCCCGTCCCGTACCATCCCAGCACCGACTAAACGCCCGCCCGCCCGCACTCACGTGATTCGATTTATAAGCCAAAAGGGCCAGTGCTCTCCCCTGACCGCCCATTCAGTTGCTAATTCAAAATCAATAAGCCCTTGTGCAATAACAACAACAACAACAACATTAGCATAAACTGCAAAACGAAACTATTGAAATGGACTTTACCAGATTCATGAATAAATTCAACGAAATCGAACGCCAACTATCCCCCACATCGGCCCTGCGGCTGAGCTTCGACAACATATCGCCGGAGTCGGAGGAGCCGCCCGACGGCAACAAGAGGCTATGGGGCGTGCCCGTGCCACCCTTTGTCTCCGACAAAGTGGTCTCCTGGATCGAGGAGGAGTTCAACGAGGCGCCCGTCTTCTACAACGGCAACTGTGTGCTCAAGAAGGTAACCCAGACAATCTCCAGCCTGGCCTCAGATCCGTTTCATTGCCTTTGCCATGCAAATCTCGCCACAAACAAATTCAAGGGAAAATCAATCTAATTTTCCTTTTTCCTACGCATGGCCGCCGGCTCTTGGCCGGAAATTATGCAAATACTCATCGAGCTGAAGCAATATGGTCTCTGCGCCCTCGACCCGACCCCACTTGGCCTCCCTCCCGTTTTCCTATGTGGGTCACACAGACGCTCCATTCCGGCTGCATCCTGGCGCCATTTGCCTAGCTATTTCCGCCCACAAATACTTACAAATTGTTGCATTGTCACTGCAGGACTCGAGTCGAGGACTCTACAGGAACTGCTGCCTGTGCGGCCAATTACTATGTGCGGGTTTCCCATCATGGTCACAGATGGAAATGGAATGGAATGGCTTCTGGGGATGGGAAATTGCACTCGTTCCCATCAAAGACCTCACCGCATACTGCAACAGGCTGACGGACGACTGAAATGGTTTCCCAGGCCCCCTTGACGACTGTCGTCTTCGGTTTTCCATTCCGTTTTCAATTTTCCAGCTGTGGATCGCCTGGCGAAGAGTAGAGGATGTTATGCGATGTTGATTGAGTCTGGATGCAATCAAGGGCCCACAATCTTTAAGGAGCCAAGTGTACCCGTAATGATGTAGGTTCAATTTGCATCTTAAATTGAATCCTGCTGGGCTCCTGGGATAATGAACCGACAATTAACTGACCTTATCTATCCCAACAATGGCTCCCTCCGCCTCGCACAGAAGCCCCAGCTCCCGCAGAAGTGACATGAAAGGAAATTAGTCGGTTGATGAGCAGACCCCAGCGGCTGGGGGCCCAGGGGCAAAGAGAACTGCCACAAAGAGGAAACAGGAGATGAATGGGAGTGGGGATGTGGGGATGTGAATGAGAATAAGGGCCATCAACTGCATGAATGGGATGGCTTCCGAGCGGTTTTGTTTAATGCATGAATGGCATTCTTCCCTCGTTTGTGGGATAAATGCCTGACAAAGGGGAAAGGCTGCAAGGGAATTTACAAAAATTGAATCAAAGAATTCCCTTATCGCTATCCTTTGAACTTGCTCCTCTTCCTGGAAATGCAGTGGTTTCTGTAATATATGTGTGTATGTGTATGTGTGTGTGTGTAGGCGGAGTGGGTGGTGCGATTGTGCCGGAATGACGTCAGCAGGCAGCTGCAATTGAAATGAAGATGGGCTTAAATTCCATGTAAAATATTCATGCAAATAACATTTCATATTTCTGCTCTCTCTCTCTCTCTCTCTTACGTTTCTGCAGGTGGAGAGTGTGCGGATGATAGATCGCTATAATAGCAAAAATCCCACAGTCGGAACCCTCTATCTGACGGCCACCCATTTGATATTCGTCGAGCCCGAGAGCAACAAGGAGACCTGGGTAAGTGGCCACCGATATATGACATCATCAATTATTTAATGGCCCTCCTTGGGGCAACTTGTTTGTTATTTTTGTGTGGGAACTTTTTGAATTGAAAAAACCCCGTGGAATGGGCACAAACAATTTAGTGTCCCGACTTCTGAGTCACCTGAGCCGTCGTTCCGTTCTTATGGGCATGGGGAAACGTGCTCAAATGTGTGTTTCCCAGATGGGGCTTGGGCTTGGGCTTGACCTCGCACTGGCAAAAAGTTTGCGGCACTTTCTCCATCTTACGGGCGGCAAGACCTGTGTAACCAGAGTGATGTCTGACAGTCGTGGATGCGGCAAGACGCGGCGCGGCCTGGTCCTGTCCGCACTTCCGCCACTCGGGCTCGGGCATGAGTGCAGAAAAGTTTATTCTAAGAAGTTGCCTCAAGGCCCGTGCAGTTTGCGCTTTGGGTTTCCGCTTAAATTTGCAATCAGTGCGCAGAGAAAAAACCCATGGCGTAAGCACGTAGCGTATACGCCCCATTGCATACGCACAAATAGAATCCTGCCAGCATTTCTATACTAAATTAATTGTGCAAAAAGCAGCAGCGTACACAGCACAGTAGTAGATTCTCATCAGGCATAAGCTCGCAGCGGGGGGGAGGCAGAGATCCACCAAAAGAGGCGAGAGCGTTGGGGCATGGTGTTCTATGGGTGGCTTAATGGAAGGGCGATGCACAAACAGCTTACCCAAGCTGTTGCGGCTTAGCGCTTTTTTGCATTATGCCAGCCAATGCGAGTTGTATGCCTCAAAGCAGAAATATATTTCCTAGAATGAGAATCAAATAAATTAAATAGGTTTATCCTTAAACCACTCGCTGAACATACATACTTAGTACGTACACATTTCATGGCCAACATCCTTTATTTATCCCCACTTAATTGCCACTAAATCCTTGTGGTTCCGCAAATTGAATTGCGGCTGCCGCAGCTCTTGCGTATACGTAATATTTTCAGCAGGGAAGCACGCATGCATCGCATTTTAATTGCCTGGCCAAAAATTGCATTAATTATGCTCTCCACACGGCAAGTGCCGGTGCAAGCGACAAGTGCGACAAGTGCCCCCAAGGCAGAGACAGGGAGAGCGGGAGCGAGAGCGAGACTCACTTGTTGGCCAAGTGAGAAGAGGGTTAATTAAATGTTAAAGGGCTTCGAGTGGGTCTTCCACTGGCGGGCACTTTATGGACAGCATATCGATTTTCGGTGGCGTCTGAAAATTGGTTTCCAAGTCCCTCAAAATCCTCCAAACAGCACTCGCTACAGGCTACTCGGAATTACTGTTTTTACTGCCGCTGAGGCACTGCATCAATAATTGAGTGAGCAAGGAAGTCCGTGCCCGGTCACGTACTCCTGTTGACTCAAGGAAGGGGGACAGAGAGTCGGCGTAAAGTTGGG
Organism: Drosophila helvetica; assembly: GCA_963969585.1. NCBI lineage: Eukaryota > Metazoa > Arthropoda > Insecta > Diptera > Drosophilidae > Drosophila > Drosophila helvetica. The sequence goes on along the minus strand of OZ018404.1, from coordinate 21,400,722 downwards.
GGGGCACTGCCTTTTTTTTCAGTTTTCCCTTTAGCGAGAGTTGCATAATCGCAGCCCTGGGCAATGTCATGGTCAAATGGCGCTAATGAAATTGTTGGCTGTGGTATTGGCTACTTGCAGATACTGCACATGCACGTGGCCAGCATAGAGAAGCTGCCGCTGAGCACAACCGGATCGCCGCTCCTCATACGCTGCAAGACATTCCTGTCGGTCACATTCGTCATTCCCAAGGACTCCGAGTGCCACGACGTCTACACATCCCTGCTGAAGCTCTTCCAGCCAGGTGAGACTCCACTCCAGACTAACCAAAGCACATCCATCGCCATCGCTCCTACTCCTACTCCTGTCACTCCTCTACAGTATCCATCAACAAATTGTATTGCTTCAACTATCAGCCGGCCAAGGATGACTACCCCAAGAGCGCTGGATGGGACTTCTTCAACCTGGAGGCCGAGTTCAAGCACCTGCTGGTGCCCAACGACAATTGGACCCTCTGCTCGATGAACGAGAAGTACGAGCTCTGCGACACCTATCCGCGTCAGATCTACGTGCCCAAGGAGGCCACCACCCTGATGCTGATCAGCAGCTCGCGCTTCCGCTCCAAGGGACGGCTGCCGGCGCTCACCTATCTGCACAACAACAAGGTGGGGGGGTCCACTTTGGCCAGCATTCAGCAACAGCAACAGAAACAACATTTATTCAACAATTACCCCTCCTTTTAGGCCTCCATTTGCCGCTGCAGCCAGCCGCTGTCTGGCTTCAGTGCCCGCTGCCTGGAAGATGAGCAAATGCTGGAGGCCATACGGAAGACAAACACGAACACAGACTACATGTATGTGGTGGATACGCGGCCGCGTGTGAGTAGCATGTGACATACCCTGGAGATGAGTACCATGCAAACAGTCGCCCCTTTTTCATGTTTGCAGATCAATGCGATGGCCAATCGAGCTGCCGGCAAGGGATACGAGAACGAGGCCTTCTATGAGAACATCAAGTTCCATTTTCTGGGCATCGAAAACATACACGTACAGCGCGCCAGCCTGCAAAAGGTGCTGGAGGCCTGCGAACAGAAGTCACCCACCATGAGCGGATTCCTGAATGCCCTCGAGTCGTCTGGCTGGCTGAAACACATTCGCTCCATACTGGACACGTCGAGGTGGGTAAACATTCAATAAGATGGCCGATGGCCGATGGCTATTTGGTATGGTATTTATTTGGTGGCAGCTGAGCAAACAGAGACTCGTCCTCTTTGCAGCTTCATTGCAAATGCCGTGGACAAGGGCGTCTCCGTGGTTGTCCACTGCTCCGATGGCTGGGACCGCACCGCTCAAGTGTGCTCGCTGGCGCAGCTGATGCTGAATCCCTACTACCGCACAATCAAGGGCTTCCAGGCGCTGATCGAGAAGGATTGGCTGGCCTTCGGGCACAAGTTCAGCGAGCGTTGTGGCCACATTCAGACGGATGCGAAGGAGGTCTCGCCCATTTTCACGCAGTTCCTGGACTGCACCTGGCAGCTGATGTCGCAGCGCAGCGAAGCCTTCGAGTTCAACGAGCGCTTCTTGCTCATCCTGCACGACCATGTGCACTCCTGCCAGTTCGGCACCTTCGTGGGCAACTGCGAGAAGGATCGACTGGACCTGAAGCTGTCCGAGCGCACCTTCTCATTGTGGGGCTTCATGGCCAACCACCTGAACGAGTATATCAATCCGCTGTACAAGCCCGATGTGGATGAGGCAATCAAGGCCAATCTGGCGCCGCAGTGCATCAAGTAAGGAGTCTGCGTCTGCCCAGCGGCAGCTAAGCATTTGCGCCCCATCTTATATTCTGTTTCACCCGTAGATTCTGGCGGGGAATGTACTGCCGCTTTGAGAGCGGCATCCATCCGCGGGAACCGCTGGGCGATCTGCTGCTCGACAGCAAGGAGCACACCAACTCTCTGGAGGATCATGTGCAGCATCTTACCAAGCGCATAGCAAGCTTCAAGAGCTACATCTCCAAGTCGGCCAAGAAACTGCAGGATGCCACCAGCACCACCACCAAGGTCAACAAGGAGGCGCCTGTTCCCAACGAGATCAATGACAACAAGTACAAGACAATTGCAGCGTTGAATGCTCCACCTCTAAGATCTGGTTCCCCATTTCCCATTCCAGATACAACTACGACAAGAAGCTGAGCGAACTGTCCGCTGCTGACGACGACCACCCGCTAAAGGCAAACAACATGTCCTTTGCCAGTCTCTCGCTGAATGCAGAGCAGACGAGCCCGCCGCAAGACCTGCCCGACGAGATCAACTCGGTGGCCATTGATTGGAAGCCCATGCGCAACGTTACCGCCTGTTCCTGCTCCACGCCCTTCGACCAGTTTAGCAAAAAGGTGAGGCAGAATTCGGCCAGAGACTTACGAAGCTTATCCCTAACCCATCCCCTCGACAGACACACTGCTGGCGCTGCGGTGACATCTTCTGCGAGCGGTGCATCGACAAGAATGTGTCCCTGCCAGGACACGACAGCGGCAAGCCGGTGCCCGTGTGCCGAGGCTGCTTCCGGCAAATGCAGAAGAACAGCCCGTAGAGGGTGCCAGAACATATAGCCTAATCCATAGTCATAGTACATTGTTGAGCATGATAGCATGGAGTCAGTGTGTTTGGGGGAGGAATGAATGGATGAAAATGCAATTATAAACACCATGAACTCTATTAATTATATTATATTTATTGTTGCATTTGTAGTGGTAGCTGCTTAGAAGCTCCTTCGAGTTGTTGCAAATCAAAAACAAACACAAAACGAAACTAGATCCAAACCAATACCATCTAAATCGCTAGGGATGGGCTTCCAGGCGTAAGTCGGGCACAAATCTGTATATTTTGTTGTTAAACTTAGATCGGCACACACAAGCAAGAGTACAAGTGAAGGCATATTAAAACTATCAAATATGTGTCTATAAAATATGTGTTAATGAGTAAATGTAATAGAAACAGCAGGGGACCGCTGTGAGAATACTTTCTAATCAATTTCATTTAAAACTCCACCCCCTATCTATCCTATTAAGCCGGATATATGATGTGCATTCATTCACAACCGACTCGATTATGGAAATTCCTTCAGCTTCGACCCACATACAGGATGCACCTCCCCCTCCTATGTTGCGGTCCCTTGCATTAAGCATATTCCACTAGCATTAACATGCCTGGCAAAAAACATGGAAAAACATAAGATACTATTCAGAATTGTTTATCGATTTGATCAAAATGTAATAAAAAAATAATATTTATTCAACAGCAGCGGGTTCTATCTGAGCGTCGATTAGTAGCCAATGTCTGGCTTGATGCGCAGAATGACGGGAACACTGGTGCAGGGCAGGATGGCCACCTCGGTGACCACGGCGCTGACCAGCTCAGGTGGCGTTATGTCATAGTTTAGGTTGAGGGGCGTGAGATGGCCCCTGGCTGTCCAGTTCTTGAGGCAGCACTTTTCGTCGCGCACCAGATCGTTGGGATCGCTTAGCTCGTTGTAGACAATGGCGTCGGTCTGGAATCGTTCGCTGAACTTGTGCGTCTCGCAGCAGACCAGAACGGGGACATTGTGCGCATTGGCCACGAGCGCCACCTGAGCCGTGCCCGTACGTGCCATCACATAGCCGTTGGCTAGCAGGGCATGGGCACCCAACAGCACCTTGGTAGCCTCGGCCATCACATAGCCCACGGCATTGATCAGCACATAGGTGCAGGGTATTCCATGGGCGTGCAGGCGGCGCAGCATCTCTTGGCCCTCGCAGGTGGGACGCGAATCGACCACAATGACACGGAAGGCGACCTGTCGCCGCTTGGCCTCCTCGCAGATGAACTGTATCAGCGAGGAGCAGCCAAAGGTGAGCAGCACATCGCCATCGGTGATCTTCTCCTGCAGGGAACTGCTTATGGCCTGAGCCGCCTTGCCAATCTGGTTCTCTATGTAGGTGTCGATGAAGTGGACGAGCAGTTCCTTCAACTGCAATAACGATTTGTCTCAACATTTGTGGAGAAATGACATGGGCGGGGAGAGACTTACCTCCGCCTCTGGCACATCTGCCGGCAGTTGCGTGACCTGACTCCTAAACTGTTTGTAGGCATTGGACACGGAGACGGCCAGCGGACGACACTTGTGCAGATGATCCACGTGATGCTTCACCGCAGCATCCAAGCTGCGGCCGAACTCCTTCTTGGCAGGCGTCTCGAAGTCCTGCACCACCTGCCGCAGGGCATGCAGGAAGGCAATGCACCGCGCATTGGAGCCGACCACCGTGCGTTGAGCATACTGCACGCCCAGGCGCGCCATGCTGGGATGCACCAGCGGATCGTTGATGAACAGGCTGGCGCCCTTCTCTGCACAAACCAAGTGATTGAACAGCTTTACCTTGCACTCTGATTTGGCGGTGCTTAATGAGTTTTTGCTGGGTGAAGCTGATTTAACAGGCGAGACGCTTTCCCGTTTCAGTTCCTTGACTGCCGTGGCCGCGACCTTCGCAGTAGCTGCAGCCGGAGCCTTGACACCTGGCTGGACTTTCTTCACTTGTCCTTGTCCTTGGGCCTTGGCTGCCCGTTGAGCTTCCTGCAGGGCCCGCCGCTCAGCTTTGCTGAGAACGGGTTTCTTCTGTGTACGGCAGAGAATGAGAGGTTTTCGAGATATATTTGTACCTTACCTTTTCTTCATCCGTTGCGGAGGATGGAGCTGTGGTTGCTGCTGGGGTCTTATCTGTCACCTTTAAGTTGGCCAGCTGCTGCACTGGCGCGTCGACCTTGGTTCCACTGGATTTGGCTACCTTTGCCGCCTGCTTGGCCGCCTTTTTAGCTTCTCGTTCAGCCTTGATCTGGTCGCGGGTCTTGTCGCCAGTTTCCGTTCCTGCCGACGTAGTGCAGGTGACTGCAGCAACGGGAGCTGCTGACACTGTAGTTCCTGCAGGCGGTTCCGGCTTGTCCCTGGCAGTGGTTGTGGTCGTGGTCGTCAGCTTGGTGGTTATGGTCGTCTGCTCCACTTCGGTGATGATTTTTGTGGCTGGTGGTGTAGACTTCTGTTTCTTGGCCTGCTTGGCTTGCTTCTTGGCCTCGCGCTCTGCCATGACCTGCTCACGCGTTGCATCCTGCTGGCTGTTGTCCCCTGGCATTGCACTCTCGGTGGGCACTGAATCAGTAGTCGACGATTCTGTAGTACCACTGGTAGTATTAGTGCTATGTTCCACGCGATTTCGTTTGTTCCGGGGTCGATTTCGTTGCCTCTGTTTCTTTGGCTTGGCCTTGGTCGTCTGACTCTCGGTCTGTGGGAGTGGGGTGTGGAATTAGTTAAGATATCATTCAAGCCAGGATCCAGTTCTAAATCAACTCATAAGGCATGCAAAATCAAAGACTACAAGTGCACTACGATGCTAATAAGGCTTAAGTGAGTGAGGCCTGATACCTGTGACACCTGATCGCTCGTTTGAATCATTTTGATAGCTTGCAAGGAGACAGATATGGAAATTTAAATGGCAAAGGATGTGGAAAGCCTGGTGATTGGAGCCCTTAGTGGCGGCACTATTAGGACACACGAAGAGGTTAGCAAATGGTAGAATTCCTCATTAACCGGCTTGATAATTAACTATTGGGAGGGTTTAGTGCCGGGCCAGGCCTATTTACCTTGCGATTTGTTGAATTGTTCAACTTCTTTGCTCACGACGGCAAAAACTCCAGCTGATTTGAAAGGCCATATATCGCACCATCTATCGATAGGGCCATCAATAGTTTTGCAGCCCTAATTTCTATACCAAATTGTACTAGAAATAAGCCGGGCTTGGAATTAAGATTAACTAAGCAAGCCATATATTTGTGTTACATTCTGCCATTACCTAACTATAAATTATTTAAACAGCAAAAGTATTTTTTCGATCATCTCTACGCACGATAGCACAAGTTTGCAGTCCGATAGCAATTTACCCCAGAGTTGCACCGGACGATTTTATTGTGTTCTTTCATCGAGGTGCGTACGTCCGACATTCGTAGGGAAAATTACATAATTTTTGCATAAATCTAAACTTGATATATTTCCTCGCCACAGCAGTATCTAAATCAACAACTACCATGGCCGACAAAGCTGCTCCTGAAAAGCCCGTGGGCCGCCCCATGAGATACCCATACACTTTCTCGGCAAAGATTGCCCAATTCCCCATCAAGCACTACATCAAGAATCAGTGGATCTGGCGCTACTACTTCATTGCGGCTATTGCCTGCGTGCCTGTTTTCTACAAGATCAGCCGCCTGGGTATGTTATCCGGCTCCTGCCGAAATTGCATAAACAAGTGCATCGCCTAATCAATTTTCTTCCAACAGCAAACTCGCCCGGAAACAAGAAGGCATGGGCCGAGTCCCAGGCTAAGGAGGCTGCCGAACACCATTAAATGGCCCAAGAGAGCGATGCTGCCATTAATTTAGTTTTAATATATGCATCTATATTTCAGAGCTATTTTTGTTGGCTTTAACCCTGATCGGCGAATAAATGAGTTGAAAACGGATAATTTTTCTGTAAAATTTTCATAATCTTACATGTGCAGTGCTGCCAACTTACTTTTTTTCCCGTCCATTCTTGTTTTTGAGAAGCAATTGCGGGAAGTGGGAATTCTGGCTTTTTTAAAAATGCATTTACTTTTTGTTGCCACAAATATGTGAAAATATTGGAATATTTTTGATAAATCTGTGGAAAAAGTGCACGAACGAGCTCAAAATATAACAACTTGTACGGCTTGCGAACACCGCGAAGATTTAGACGACCTGATGAAAATATAAATAAAACACATAAAACTAAGACTATACAAAAATCGCTTTTTTCAGAATATTTTCAGCTTTTTATTCTTTCTTCCCAGTTAAAAACTGCTTTTTTTAAAATCAAAAGTAGGCAATACTTTACATGTGAGGGTTTTCCAGGGATGGAGAAAGGTATCGATAGTTGTATCGACAATTTACCGTCCCTACTGTTGTGACTGGCCGGTTGTAAAAAAACGAGGATTGTTTTACTTTTTGTTTATCTCTGTTTTATTAAATGAGTTAAGTAGAGGTGCAGTGTCCGCATGCCGCATTGCTAAGAGATTTCCATAGTGTCAATAGATATGCAGTTTACCGCGCAGGTCCATTCAAACTAAGCGTTTATCCAGCGGCCCAACGTAAACACGTGAAGTGTCACAACAAGAAGGAGGAGGAGGCGCCATGGCCATGCCGGAGAACCTACAGTTTGCCGAGGTCAACATAGATCAACTACTGGGTCCGTCCGCTCACGAGGGCACGTTTCTGGCCCCGTATCGGCACGCGTCGATACCCAAAATCAACACAAACGCCCAGACGAAGCGTCGCCGGCTGTCCGAGCGGATTTGCGACAGCGATGAGTTGATACGGAAATTGAAGCAGTTGCAGAGCCACAATCAACAACTGATCGACACGCAGCGGACAGCCAAGGAGGTGACCGATCTGTACACGAAGGAAAAGCAGCTGAGGATCGAGCTGGAGAAACTCTGCGAAGAGCTCGGAGGGCGCTGCAGCCAGCTGGAAATAAAATTGGATGCGCAAGTCACCAACTGTGAGAATCTGGAGGAGGATCTGAAGGTCAGGGCCCTGCCGATGGATGCCAAAGACCTGGTCGAGGCCTACCTGCAACTGGCACACAGAGTAGGCGACGATGCCGGGCTGTCCCGACGTGAGCAGAATATAATGAAAAAAGTCAAAGACTACTGCAAGTCGGCAAAGATTGTTGTCGCAGAACCCAAAAGTCCTAACCCAAAAGCAAAGCGAAAAGGCATCACCCAAACAATGAAAGTTCAATCCACGCAAACGTCGAGTCACAAGCCGCAGACTACCACGAGTTCCCTTGGGGTGCAGGTCACGAATCTGGTGGAGACCCGCAATCAGGGGACGCAGCATAAGAACACCACGACCACAAGAAGCACCACCACGGCCTCCTTCATCAAGTACCGCGATGTGGGCACATGCTTTCCAGAACCGAAGCCCGCGCCGAATGTGCGCCAAATCCTAGATGAGATGCTATCCTGGCACAGCCCCGCTATGGCCAAGCCCCTCAGCCCCATAATGGAACCGCCGATTGTGGTGGAAGACATCGTCCCCAAGAAATCCACCATGAATATGGGCACCTGCACGATGCTGTGCAATGTTCATCGAGAGATCGACTTCATGCCGGTGGTGCCGTCACAGATCAAGGTCTCCACATCTCGGCCCCCCTCGCGCGCCATGTTCGAAAGTGTGAAGGATGAGGCATTGGCGGGGGGCGCCGTGCTGGCCGGAAACAACAAGGAGTTCCGGGAGATACTCAACTTTCTGCCTCAAAGCCAAAGCTGCCTCGCCAACCTGCCGCCCCAGGCCTTCGATGAGCTGTGGCATGTTATTGGCCAAATGGTTCTCTGTCTGCTCCACAGGGGAACGAACCCTCCGCTGTCACCGCCGCCCAGCATTAAGCAAATGGACTTTACCAGTTGGCTCTACGCGCTCTATGAGGGCACACTGAGCCACCCGGTGATCGAGAAGCAGCGTGAACCCGAGCATGCCGCCAGCACAAGCAGCAAGAAAGGTCTCCGTGCCATATTCTTTCGATTACACGATTTAATTCAACGCGCTTTCTTTACAGATAACTACGAGTCGGGCACAGATTGCATGGGAATGGATGTTGGCACCGATCCCATGGACATAATTGCAGAATCATCCAACATCAGCATCGGAGGAGAGCTCACGCCGATTCATCTGCCACCGAAGCCACCGAAAGAACGAAAGAAAAAGTCGAAAAAACGCAAAGCGGCTTCGATCCTGAAGCCAATCCCCAAGCGAAAGCTTGTGGAACTGCCCCCGCATGATGGAGTAGCAGAGGAGCAGGCACTACCCCAAGTGGCCAATGCACCAATGGAACTGCACCAGGAAGAGCAGTCCCCAGCACCAGAGACGGCGATTCAGTTTATAACCAATCTGAGCACCTTCAACATGCCCTACTGTGATAATTTAGACTTTGATTTGGACTTGGAAGAGCGATATCTGCTTCATTGCTTGTCCACCGATGACCATGGCATGCGAGTGACAGAGGAAAGAGATCAGGACGTGGAACATTCTGAAGAAAGTCCTGATGAAGAAACTTGTCTGGAACATCAGCAGCCATCGCCAAACGAAGTCGATGACAATGAGGATGCTACGACGGACACAGATGCCTTGCCAGCTGAATGCAATCCTGAAGTCTTCAGTGCTGAAGAAACATCTCTGGATGAGCCGCAGGCAACGCAGGAAAAACTCGATGAGAAGGAAGCTAGGTCGGACACAGATTCTTTGCCTCAAGTCTTCAGTGATGAAGAAAATTCCCTGGAACATCCGCAGCCGTTCCATCAACACGAAATCGATGAGCATGAAGAGGATGCTATGAGCGACAGTGATGAAGAAACTTCTTTGGAACAGCTGCCGCCACTGCAAGGCGAACTCAATGAGAATGATGACATTCTTAAGTCAAATTTATTGCCAGTGAAATGCGTCAAGGATAAGGATATGCCATTTTTCGAATATGACAAAGAGGAATGGGCAGATCCACCAAAACCATCAGCGCCAGTGCACATCAATTTAAATTTGGATCTATTCGGCAGCGAGTCGGACTCGGAGGGAGATGCAAGTGAGGCGCAGCTGCCTTGGGATGAGGAATCGGAAAATCTAGTTATAGATGAAGGAAGCTCTCCGATATCACAATCCCCGCTATCGCAGCCCCCTTTATCAGAATCCCCGCTATTACAATCCCCGATGGCACAAGCGCCACTGCGACCGGCGTTTAGTCCGCTCAAACGGAAGGAAAGAGCAAGCGAGTCGCCGCAAAAAGAAGTTCGTTTGACTCGTTTAAGAGCCAAGCAGATCGAAATGGCAAAAGATATGCATCCTAGAGTGGAGCAGACACCGACACAGGAAGATGAAACGAAAGCGGAGCGAAACGAGACGAAGGAAGTGGAGGAGCACACGCAGACTATTTTCTATGGCATGGAGTCTCCAGCCTCACCCACTTCGGAGTGGACGGACCAGAGCGACAGTCCACCGATCGAGATCCCATTGGAGCTATCAGGGTGCCGCCAGAGTGACAGCGAACCCAAGACTTTGATTATGCATGTGATGGATGCGCCCAAGGATAAAATGCCGTCTACGCATCGTCTCAACGAGAGGCAGAAGGATTTGCTCTGCTCTACAATAACAAAATATCTCATGGACACCATTCAACTGGACTCAACGTGCAGGGACTTCTCGAAGGAGGTCTTTAAGATAACGCGCGATGTGGCTGTGATTGTCAACGTGATGATTACAGCCTTCTGCCAGGGGAACTACAACTGGATGGAGCCCCAGCCAAACGACACGTTGGATCGCCTGCTGAGTGCCCTGAGATACTTTGAGGTGTTCAGACTCGACCAACCCTCCTACACACAGAGCTTCCTGTGCGCGCTGGAGAAGCGTCTCTTCAAGGTGACAAAGGAGAGAATCCAACTGGACTGGGCCATCGCGTGCGTCAAGCTCTACCTGGAGGTGGGGCGACTGCAGGGCAGCCATTCGAATCCGGAGACATACGAGAACCCGTCGCGCTTGCTGCTGGCCAAAATACTGTATCATTACGACAGGGATGTGCCGCAGCTGGTGTACGAGGTGCTGTGCTTCCATCCCACGGTGTTGCCGCACCGCGAGGTCCGGGAGTACAACAACTTCGATCCTCTGATTACTGTGATCAAGCATCTGCTGATGTGCCGGAAGTACGATGTGAGTGATCCCAATGGATGCGAGCGATTGCTGCTCTCCAAGCTGCGCTTCGCGTATCACTTCATGCCGTTTGAGCCAACCAGAGAACAGGTGCTGGAGAACCTGGTGGAAAAGCTGAAGGCGGGCCGCGTGGAGCAGCTAAGCTACGCCTTTGCCCTCTTCTGTCGTCGCAGCCCGCGAGCGTTTGTGTTGAGCAATGTGCTCGTCCAGCACCTGATGCCGCTCGCCTCCAGCTACTGTGATCTAAGTGCCCAAAGCGATGCCTACGACGTCCGACTCGAGGGGATCCTGCAGTGCATATCGGTGGTGCTGAAGCCGCTGCCTTTGGAAACCGACATCTCCAGCTTTATGGGGCTGTTCAAGCGTCTGATCGTGGCGGTGCCACGGCCCGGCGTTCAGCAGGCAGCCGTTCAGGCCATCTTGCGGCTGCAGCGGTTCGGCTTCAAGCACGTCCTCGATGCTCTCCAAAACTACAGACCCGACTACCAACTGGCGCCACTGACACGCGCCATGCTGCGCAGCTTTGTGCAGCGGCGTCGCGTCTACCATATCCAGATGAAGCACGCCCAAGGAGCGGCCACATGAGGTTCTCTTTGTATGAATTGCAACTATTTATTTAAATTATATTGTATATTATGTATAGATCTGGGATTAAACTAAATGCCAACTGCAACTGCAATGAATCTTAATCGTTGCTCTTTACAATATTCAACTTAAGCTAAAATACAGAAATACGATTGCACTTGGGGACGGGGCTTAGGGGAGGGTAGATGTGTGGAGCGCGAAAGAAGCGAGGAAAATGCCAATAGAAATGTACATACAATAGTGCACAGCATGCGAGACAGTGGGAGGGACAAAAGTAGCTAGAGTTCAACAGAGGACTGTACAATAATAACATCGATAGTAACATATACACATGTATGTGGGTGTCGGAAATGAAATGCTTGGAGGCCAGAACCCATTGCCATATTTCATGCCTGCTCAACCCAGTTGCCGGAAGGGTGAGGTATAAGGTACTTGTTGTGATCATGGGCTGCTAACCATTCGGATTCTGATTCAATTTGTAGTCTAGAAGCGTGGCTGGGCATGGCTCCCACCAGCCGCTGTCGTGGAGAGCCATTAGTTCATGCTAGATCAGTTTATTCAACTGCAAAGAAGCCAACACATCCGCGAATTAGTTAATGAATGTTGAGCGTGTAGTTTGTAGATGGAATGGTCATACCAACGAACGACGCTGATGCTCCTTCTCCAGGGCCACCTGCGACTGTTGTGGCGAGAATTTCAGCACAGCCGATATCACCTTGACCAGAGTCTCGTTGTTCGTGTTGCCGGTTAAGTACTGCCAATCGGGGGATAGAGATTTAAAGGGTGCTCTAAAAAAGTTCAAATTTGTCAAAGATGTCTCGACCCTCACCTGGAACATAATGTTGCGCAAATACTCAAACTCCGTGTTGGCCGGCACAGACTCGCTGTGCTGCATGGACACCTGGAAAAAGGATTCATGAATTAAAATGTCATCGACGATGGAGTCAATTCATCCATTCTTACTAGTGTTTCATCCAGTTGGCGCGAGAGTTTCGCATTCTGCAGCTTCAGGCGCTCGTTGGACTGTTCGAGTATCAGGAAGTTTTCGCACTTTTGTTCGAGGAACAGGTTTCGATTCGTCACATCCTGGACCTCGTTCATGATCTCCTTCAATTTGGACTCCAGCACGGCCTTCTCGCTGGTGGCAGCCGCCTCCTGGACGTGTTTGGGGGCCATGCTGTTCAGAAGTTGCTGAGCCTGAATGCCCGCCCTCAGGGTCTCCAGTTCATTGATGCGCTCGGCCATCTGTTGGTTGTTCGCCTGCAGTTCCTCGATTTCCTGCTGCATATTCGATTCGGCGCCGTTGCTCTTGTGCTTCAGGCCCTCCAGTTCCCGCTGCAGCTGCTCGTTGAGGCTGCGCAGACTGTCGGCATCTGTGACAGCGGAAACAGTGGACGCGGGCTGCTCCCTGAGGCTGGCCACCTCCTTGTGGAGCTCCGCAATGGCCGCCTGAAGACTGATCTGCTCTTCTTGGGCCTTGGCCAACTCGCTTTGTCTCTCCTGCAGATGCTGCTGAGCCTGAAGCAGCTCCGTCTGGACAGCATCGCTCTGTTCGGTCACGAAACTGGCGTGTTCCCGCTGGCGGGTAAGTTCGAGTGCCTGTTCCTCCAGCGCCATCCTCAGCTGATCTGCCTCCGCCTTGGCCGTCGCACTTTGGATTTCCTTTTGAGTCACTTGAGTGGCGTGATGCTCGACCTGCTCCTGGAGGACATACAGCTCGCACTGCAGCGACTTAAGCTTCTCCTTGAGCTCCTCATTTTCGGCCAGCTCATGCTCCAGCTGCTTCGTGTGCTTGTGGAGATACTCGTTTTCGATTTGAATTTCCTCATATTTGGCCAGCTTTTGGGTGGAGTCCACCGTCTGCTCCAGTTGACGATCCCTCTGGGCTAGGGTCTCCTGCAGCTCCTCCAGTCGCTGACTCTGCTGATCCATCGCCAGCTGGAGGGCGTCGTTGGCCTCGTGCAGCCGCTCAACATCCGCATTGGCTGCGCTCCAGCGTGCCTCGAGCGTGGCCATCTGGCTGGCGTGGGACTCGCTGGTGGCCTGCATCTTCTCTTGGATGCCCTGCTCTGTCAGCCTGAACGCATCGATCTGCTGGCGAAGATTCTGGATGGTCGCCTGCAGCTGGGACTCGCTCTCCAGGTGGCTGGCCTCCAGCTCGGTGCAGCGTTCGGCCTGGTCTTTCACCTGCTGCTCATGCTCGCGTTGGCGCTCTCGCAGCTCCAACAGATGTTCCTGCTGCTCGGCCAGATCTCTCTCCAGATTGGCCTTGACCTGCTGCAGCTCTTCACTGGCTGCCTGCAGGCACTCAAGGGAATCCTTGTTCAGCAGCGTCTCCTTCTCGTAGGCATCGCACTTGTCCTGCAGCGTGCGGTGGTCGTGATCCATTATCTCCTGGGCATTCTGCAGCTTCGAGTGTTCGTCGAGCACCTGCTGCATCTTCGTCTGAACCTTTGCCAGCTCGTCCTGTTTCGCCAGCAGCTGCAGCTGTAGGTGATTGGTCTGCTCCTCGAGCAGACAGTTGCGCTCAGACAGCTTGGTGTTTTCACTCTGAATTTCATCCATCTGGGCCGTGGCGCGCTCGTCCTGCGCACCTTTGGTTTGCTGCTCCCGCTGCAGAGCCTCGATGCGGGACTCCAGTGTTCGGTTCTCGCCCTCCAGTTGGCCATGCGAGTCCTGAACTTGCTGCAAGTGCGCCTGCATGCTGGTGATTTCCTCCACTATAGAGCTAACGCGCGTCTGCAGCTCCTCCTTCTCGCTCTCCACTTGCCTGACGAGACCCTGGCCCTCCGCCAACTCTTTTTGGAGCTGCTCTACGCGGACTGTTTGTTCGCTTGCCTTGGCTTGCTGTTGCTCGTGCTGCTTTTTCAGCTTGTTCATCTTATTGCCAGAGGCCTTCAGTTCTTTCTCCTTGGCCAGGAGGCTCGCCCGACTGCCGGCCAGCTCCTGGTTGAGTGTTTCAAGCTGCGCTTTCAGTGCAGCAATCGTTTCACTCTCTGTGCTGGCATGCTGATCCTGAAGCATTTGGATTTCACGCTGCAGCTGCTCCAATCGCAGCTTGTGCTGCTCTTCTAGGGATGCCTTTTCGGTGCTCAGTGCGGCCACAGACTCCCGCTCGATCTCCAAGCTCTTTTCGAGTTCCAAGGCCTGCTGCTCGCGCTCCGCCAGCTGCCCTTCCAGCGCAGCCACATTGTCTTTGGTCTGCTTCAGTTGACCCTCAAAGTCCGTCTGCTGGGAGCGCTGGACAATTTCGAGCAACTGATCGTTGTGCTGGCGCAGGTCCTGCAGGCTCTGCTCGCTGTCTGTTCTGAGCGCGTACACCTCCTTCTCCAACGCCGAAACCTGCTCGTTTTTGGCTGATAATTCACCTCTCAGGGAGATCAAAAGTTGTTCGGTGCTGAGGAGGCTCTCCTCTGCTTCCCGTCTGGCCGATTGCAGTTCTTGTAGCTGGTCCTTGGCAGCGTTATTTTCAGACTCAAGATCCTTGTTCTCATGTCGCAGTTTTTGCAGGGTCTGATCGCTTTCCGCTTTGAGAGTTTCCAGTTGCTTCTCTAGTGCGACCACCTGTTCTTCCTTTGCAGAATGCTGCATCCTTAGGGTATTCAATAGCTCCTCTGTGGACAATAGTTGAGCTTCTGCAGTGTCTTTGGCCACCTGTAGCTTCTTCAGTTGCTCAGATTCAAGCTGCTGGCTCTGCTGCTGCAATTCTTTGAGTTTTGTTTCGCTTTCCGCTTTGAGAGTTTCCAGTTGCTTCTCTAGTGCGACCACCTGCTCTTCCTTTGCCGTGTGTTGCGTCTTCAAGGACTTCAGTAGCTCCTCTGTGGACAATAGTTGAGCTTCTGCAGAGTCTTTGGCCAGCTGCAGCTTCTTTAGTTGCTCAGAGCCACGGCTCTCGCTCTGCTGCTGCAATTCTTTCAATTTTGTTTCGCTTTCGGCTTTGAGAGCCGCCAGCTGCTTTTCGAGGGCCACCACCTGTTGCTCCTTGGCAGAATGGTCGCCTCTGAGGGAGCTCAAAAGATGCTCCGTGGCAATGAGCTTCGCATCGGCTTCCTGCTTTGTCTCCAGCAGCTTCTTCAGCTGATCTTTGACGTCGCTGTTCTGTGACTCGCGCTGGGTGTCGTATTGCTTCAGCTTTTCCTGCAGCTGCCGCACCTCGATATCCTTGTGCTCCAGCTCCGTGTGAATGGCCTGTTTGGTCTGGGCCAAGAGCAAAACATTCTCCTCCTCCTGTTTTCGCAGAGCTGCGTATTTCTCCGTCATCTCTTGAAGCTGCACTTGCCGCTCCTCAAGCAACTGCTGCAGATGGGACAAGTCCTCAGTCGGACTGCCATTCGCGGGGGGCTGGGACCTGTCTCCTGATTCCTCCAGATCAATCAGCTTGTCGCTGTCCAGGCCTTGATTGACCCGCTCTAGGGCAGCCGAAACGTTTTCCGGATTCTCGCCGAGCAACTTGAGCTTGGTCTGGTAGGCCTGCATCTTGCAGCTCATGTCATCCATTTCGATCCGTAGCGCCTCCTCCAGATGCGCCTTGGCCTGCTGTTCGAGTGTGCATTGCTCACGCAGTTCGCTGATCCTGCGCAGCGCCTTGTCTTGTGTCTCCACCAGCACCGACTGCAATATAATTTTATCGGCAGCATAAGCAGGCGCTTATCAGTGATTGATAAAGATAAGATTGATAGATACCCTTGCCTTGGTGCTGTCACGCTCCAATTCCTTGTACTTTTTGGCCAGATCCGTGTAGCGGCAGCGATACTTGTGGTAGCGATCGAGGGACTTCTTGTACGCATCGTACAGCTGATCCTTGGTGATCACATCCAGGCGGGCCGTCGAGGCGGAGTCGTCAAACTCGCTGCTCGTCTCATCCAGATCCGATTGCAAGTGATATACCTAAAATAATCAATTTCAAATCGTAATCATGTGTGGCTATTCTATTCCATCGATATTTACGGCTGGAGCATCGTAGGAGGGCAGGCGAAAGGACACATCGCTGGCCATGGACGAATTGGACAGCTTGCGGCTCCTTGGTATGGCTCCGCCGCCCACTCCATTGAGGGATTGTGTGGAGGAGCGTCCCCTCAGCGAAGAAGCGCTCGTCGCTGGCAGCTTTTGTATGCGGTACGGCGAGTTCTGAGGCGTGTCTGTGTGCATGGCATGGAAAATGGGCTGATAAGAAACTCAAAAATAACTGGCAGAAAGAAAAAGAGAGCTCACCCTCCTCCGTGATGCTGAAAAAGTTCTCATTGGTGCCGCTGCTGGTGTTGGTGTCCGAGCTGTTGGGTGTTGTGCCCGTCGATGAGCTCACGGCCGCCTGCAAGAGTGTGGGTTAGTACAAGGATTTCCTGGGTGCTAGACCAGCAGCTGGCCATAATGTCTATTATGATCGTAGAAATGGGTCAAAAATGCATTTTCATGCCGCGGAAATTGCTCAATTTCACACACACACACACTGAGATTGCTCTGGTATGCGTATGTTTTCATCAATTTGCATTTTTCGCTCCCCCCTTCGACAACACCTAGTCATACGGTACCTGTGCAGCAGTCGCGAATTGTTGGAATTTGGACGGTGACGCTTTCACCTCCTCGATCAGCTTATTCTTTAGATTGGCAAACATGATGACCCACTTGCTGCACTACTTGTTCACGGCCTGCGCTACCTGGTTTAAACACTATTTAATTTTTAATTAAAAAACATCCAAAGTAAATAAATACGTGTCTTCCAGTGTGACCGCGGACCATCTTAGCCCACTTAAGCCCCCTTTATTTAAACACAAGAACAACTTGAGTTAAACCGCGGCAAATAATGCTGATATTAATAATAATCATTCTTCTTGTAGATCCATACTATCCCCTTCATCTTTAATACAAAAAAACACCATGTTTTCTTTCGCCTTAATTGCGCAACAATTATTCAAATATCATACTTTTCGTGAAGTGTGTTTTAGTACCCACTGGTCAGCAATGGGTTAATCGTGTGATTGAAAAACGTATTCCTTGATTTTTATATTCGGTTAAATATTACTGGCTAGCTATGACCTTCATCCCTGACCACATCATTTTATCCGATTAAAACATCAATTTCCTACAAGATTGGCTACTTTAAGGACTCCCATTATTGAATTGTCTATCAAATTTGGTTTAAGCAGATAAGGACATATACGTATGTGAACACTTGTTGCTTTTAGTTAGTTACTGCTTTAGTTTTTTTTTTTTTTATTGAAATGTTTTTTACCTATTTATTGAGATGCTTTAAAACAGAGAAGTTTTTATTCATTGGAGCCTGGGATAACAAACATTTCCTCAATTCTATAATACCTTTTCCTAGGGTAGTACAATCGACATGATGTAGATGTTGATGTAGAATGTAGATTTAAGAGAAATGGCAGAGCTGCCAGATCATTTCTGCCCTAAGCCCGCCTACGTTCAATTCAAATTTAAAAATTCACTATAAAAAAAGTTTCAAGCGAAAGGCCTTGGAGACCCGAACAGACATGGTGAAAGCGTGTGCGCCATGTGTGCGAGGTTTAATCTAGGAATTAGTGGGAAATAATTGAAATTCGGGCTAAAAATAACAATCGACTGCGAAATGTTTACGTCTTAAAAAACTGAATGAAAGCTGAGCCAGTTTGCTAATTAATGGATGACTCGCTTCTTTATCAGCGCCAGCTCAAGCATGTGTTGGGCATAATTTGTATTTTGAATTATTAAAATACCGCATCTTAAACACTCTGCAGCCACAGAGCTTGTTGAGCTACTTAAAATATTATTTTTGGTGGTTTACAAACTCAGTTAGAATCCGGAGATACCCATTCTGATGAAGAGGGACGTATACATAAATTAGCGTATCAGTAGTATCAAGCCCATAACCAGTTGTAGCACGTCACCCGATCATAGGATGAACTTAAGTGGCTTCCGAGTTGACTATTCTGTACCTGCGGGTGGGCTTCCCACTAGAGTTAGATTGATGTTCAATTAAAGCCTTTAAAATATCTGTGTTTTATTCATGTAGGTTCTACAAACATTGAAAAATTGGTGAGTGTATAAACTGCGCACTGATCGGATAGGATAGGACAAACACAATTGAGTGAAATGCATTTAAGTAAATGTCTCGATTTATCACGTGTCTGTGTGATTTGAGAGCTTCCTGCGGGGTCCCGCTCACTTGTGCAGGTTCTCGAGGAAGTTCTTGTGACGCTGGATGGCCTCCTCGTGCTCCTTGATCTGCTGATGGTGGAACTCGGCCTGGTGGATCTGGTCGTTCTTCAACTTCTCCAACTGGCCCTTTTGCTGCAATCAAATTCAAACAGGCGAAACAAAAGATTAGAATTTACCTATTGTAAGTCGTAAAAAAGCTAATTACGGGTTAGCAAACACAGCTCCGCCCCCCCACCGGCGCCGCTCATCAATTATTGACTACGCTGCCTGTCGTTATTAGCCAGCTATCAGGTCCCGTCCCTGCTTCGGTCACAATATAAGCGGCTTTGGCTTTGGTTGCTCCACAGAGTCTACGATTCCCCGCTTTGTCAATGCCACGAGCAAATATTTGGTAGAACACATTTTTAGCACGTCCGGCTAATGCAAATTACCGTACCCTTGGCAGGCCAAAGCTCTGGCACACACGAGAGGAGATCGAAGCGAAGCCACAGTGCGTAAGAGGAGGCTTGGGATAAACCCTCTGCCGCGTTTAAGAACCTGAATCAGCCAGGTGTGTATCTGTGTGGCTCGGCATCGTCTGTAGGTGTCGTGAAGTATCTCATTCTGCGCGTGCCCATCTTCTGAGCCAGCTTTCAGTTTATAGTTGGCCGGACGACAGCTGACAACTGTCAGCGCCGAAGCGACGAGCAAGAGAAAAGGTGGCAAAGAAAGTGTTCGGGAAAGATTGGGGTCAGTGTATAATATTATTGCGCATTTCAGGCCGCATCTGGCCAAATATTAAATACAATAAAATTCCGTATTCCGTGGAACCCAAACAAGACTAATTGAGAGACAACAACAGACAAAGCCCCCTCCCTCGACACATATCAGGCCCCCGAAAATATTCAAAGTCAAGCCAAAGCTGATAAGAGGCCCCTCCCTAGACGGACGAAAGCATTTAGCCCACAGCCGAGCTACAGAATGGAACATCTCCGGCTCTTGCTGATCGCCCTCTCGCTGACCCTGGCCCACTCGGCCTACAACAGCGCCGGCGGACCACAGCCACCACGGCCACAACGTCCAGTGCGCACTGTGGAGCCGCTTGTGCAATGGCAGCAGCTGGAGTACGGCTTCCCGACTGCCCAGGATCGGCAGAACGCGCAGGCAGCCGGGAATCTGGTGCCGGAAAACGGGACGCCCATCGATGTGCAGGCCCAGCATATGGCCAACGGCATGGTGCGGGTGTTCACAACGATTCCGAGATTCGTCACCGGCATCCCCTACACGCTGGCCACGGTCTCCGATCAGGCGGGACGGAATGGCCCACTGCTGCAGCCCTATCCCAGCTACTCCTGGCACAACGGCCATGGCGAGAACTGTGACCTGATCACCTCGGCCTTCCGTGTGGCTGTAAGTAGGATCCCCCACTGCGATGCATGTGCGTTAAGACAGACACCCCTCTCTCCACCAGGTCACCGAGTGCAATCAGATGTGGGTGATCGACTCGGGCGTAATTGGAACCGATCAGCTGTGCCCACCGCAGCTGCTGCAGTTCGACCTGAACACCGACCGGCTGCTGCATCGCTACCGCTTCCCCAACGACACCTACATTCCACGGGGCTCGCTCTTCATCACGCCGAGCGTCCTGGTCCAGGACCCCCCGCCACGCGGCACCTGCAGCCGCACCATGATCTACATCGCAGATGTCGGCTACCACGGACTGGTCGTGTACGACCACCAGGCGAATGCCTCCTGGCGGGCCGAGAACCGCTTCATGTACCCCGATCCGGACTACGGCCGCCACACGATTGCCGGCGAGAGCTTCGACCTGATGGATGGTCTCTTCGCGGTGAACAACGACAAGCGCAACCTATACTTCCATCCGCTGGCCAGCGTTGGGGAGTATGTCGTGCCCCTAAGTGTGCTCAACCGCAGGGAGAACTGGGCTGACGGAGTGGAGGCCATGGCCGATCAGTTCAAGCTACTGGGCAGGCGCAAGAGCGAGTGCGCCGCCTCGGCCGTGGACCGCATGGGCAATCTCTACTGCGTCGCCTTCAATCCCATCAAGCTGTTTGTGTGGAACGTCAACACCCCCTACAGCTCGCGGAACTTTGGGGCCCTGCCAGCCAAGTCCGAGGATCTGCAATTCGTCAGCGGCATGAAGGTGGTCCGCAATCCGGCCGGCCACGAGGAGCTCTGGCTGCTCTCCAACCGCTTCCAGGTAAGTGGATAGCAGGGCCAACTCCTGTGGATGGACTAAACTTAACTTTCTGTTGCAGAAAATATCTGCGGGCACCCTGAACTCCAACGAAGTGAACTTCCGGATTTTGCGACGCAAACTGGACGATGTCCAGGGGGACGTGTTCTTTGCCAGCGATGATGAGCTCACCAACCGACTGGTGTTTAATCCGTGAGGGCTAATATAACCCACTATACCTATTATTTAACTCCTGCTTTGAATGCGTCTTAAGAACTATCATTAAAACATATCCCTAATGAAATGTTGTCCTTAATTCGAAAGGAGGAACCCAGAAGCACTTTTCAGTCTAAAATGGAAAAGATTCGATGGGCGTGGGATCGGATAGGAAACGATGCGACCCCTCATCACTTTTAGAACGCCAGGAGCATATTTCATCTATGAGCACTGGAAAATACTACTATCCCGACTGGTACTGATTGATTTGTGTAAGAGTTAAAGCTAGCGGAAGTATCCTCATAGCCCCATCTTTAAGCTCTCTATAATCCTGAGAAATGATAAACTACAATTAATATAAGCACCTGATTTGGTAATGCCAGACTCCACTGTATGTACTCGCACTATCCAATTACGAATCTCTTGCGGCACAACAATTGTCGCAAAGTTCAGGTTCGTGGTTATCGCCAGATGATTATGCAAGGCCCACTGTGGTTCGAGCAGCGGCGTTGTCTCAGCATGAGTGGAAAAGGGGTACCGATTCTACTGGCACCGCCGCTGGTCATAGCCGTTCCAGATTTGTGCGATTTGTCTGTCGACAAACCCGAAACTGGATTATAAATCGAATTTAGTAATAAATGGACAATTGATAACACTTAACGGGCCAACGAACCGTTTGGACGTCATGGCGCCTGGCCAAAATGGGGTGGAATGCATAATTAGCCAGCACTAGGAACTCGTTTTCTGAGCCTCTGAGCCGGGGACACAAATAAAAGGCAGCAAAAAGCAGCAACAAGAGCTACACTCGAGTCAACGAGAATTTCAATGCACAATGTTTGTGTGCAATTAAACCAGTTGCAAAAGCTGACCCGATTGGCCTGCTGCTGCTGCGGCTGCTGGTAGACGGAGACGGATTAGAAAGACATGAGCCAGCAAGTGGCGGCGCATGCGCAGTCTCTGTTTGGAGCTTAAGTGGAGCACACACATCTCGCGAAAGTGAAAGGATTACAGCATGGTACAGCATTTGATTACTTTCGGCGTCGGCTTCTGGTTCCTGCTGGCTGCATCCGCACAGCCCGTGCAGGCCCAGGCCTTGGACAGTGTGTTTCAGGCATACAACCTGGAGCTGGCCTTTCCCTCGGACCGGGAGCGGGAGAGAGTGCTCCGTGATGGACTCTA
Source organism: Drosophila helvetica (assembly GCA_963969585.1). NCBI lineage: Eukaryota > Metazoa > Arthropoda > Insecta > Diptera > Drosophilidae > Drosophila > Drosophila helvetica. The sequence continues at coordinate 21,378,646 of OZ018404.1, read as the reverse complement.
CGATCCCGCCAATGTGATTCCCATCGATGTGGACGTGTACTATAAGCGTAAGACCCAAGACACAGTTCCCCAAAAGCAGTCGGAAGACAGCATCTCTGATTGCATCTCTTTTGTTCAGATGGCGATCCAACGCCCTCGATCTTTGTGACCATCCCGCGCTTTGCCAAGGGCGTGCCCTATTCCCTGGCCTACGTGACCAACGAGATGAAGCCAAATGGGACCCTACTCCAGGCCTATCCCAGTTACGAGTGGCACAAGACTCACGGCGCCGACTGCAACGGCCTTACCTCTGTCTACAGGACTCAGATAGACGACTGCGGACGACTGTGGATCCTGGACAGCGGCGAGATCGACTTTGTTCAGCTGTGTGCCCCACAATTGTATGCCGTTGATCTGGAGAGTGGCCAAGTGGTGCATCAGTACCGCATGCCGAAGCGCCTCTACAAGGAGGGCGTCAGTCGCTTCGTCACGCCCACCATTGAGCTGGATTCACACAATTGCGATGTGGGATTTGTGTACATGGCGGACTCTATCGGAGACGGCATTGTGGTCTACGATGTGGCCGCCCAGCAGTCGTGGCGCATCGAGAACAAGTACACCTATCCGCATCCCGATTTCGGAACTTTTACTATCGCGGGAGAGAGCTTCCAGCTGTGGGATGGCACTGTGTCGACCACCCTGACGCCGCATGCCTTGGGCGTGAAGCGAATGATGTACTTCCACTCCCTCTCCAGCGACTGGCAGATGGCCATTCCCCTGGACGTGGTCAACAATGGCAGCAACTGGCGGCTGAACGACGTAAGCGCCGGCCTGGATCAGTTTGTGGTCCTGGGAAAGCGGGGCAGTCAGTGTGTGGCTGCTGCCATGAGCGAGACGGGAATGCTGCTCTGTGGCCTGGTCAAGCCAGCCAGCATTCTGGCCTGGAACACCCAAACACCCTACACGCATCAGAATCTGGTCATGCTCATCGAGGATGAGGAGCGACTCCAGTTCACGAGCGGCCTGAAAATCGTGCGGAATCACGAGGGCAAAGAGGAGCTGTGGGCCCTATCGAATCGCTTGCAAAAAGCATTTGGGGCCGGACTCAACTTCAAGGAGATCAACTTTCGCATACAGAAATGCGGAGTTCAAGAGCTGCTTAGCGGCGGAGCCTGCTATTGATTGGGATTGTCGTTAGTCTTGCTACCAAATAAAAATGATAAGAATTCGCTTGTTTGTCTCGCTCCACTCACCTTCTTGTAGAAGTACTCCTCCTCGCGGGCGGCCTCCATCTTGCCAAAAGCGCCGCCAGCCTCGCGGATGGAGCCACCGCCGCCACCGCCCTTGCCGGCTCCACTGCCCAGATCACCCAGCTGGCTGCTCATTTTGGCCAACCTGTAGGAGAATCCAATGATTGTCGAATCAGTTCTTTCAAAGTGTTACGCAACAAATGAAGTAAGCACCCACACACAGACAAACACACACACACACACACCCATCCGGACAAAGCCACCCGCTGTTGCGGGTCAAACGTTGAGCCATTTGAATCGAAATTGTTTATCTTATCGCATATTGACGAAAACCGCCACTCGGAGCATACATAACAATTAGTTGGGAAATCTCCTTCCCATCCACCCAGAACATGTACATATATTAACGTTGGTATGTCAGCTAATTAGCAGTTTAGAAACAACTAAATACTTACTGCTGGCCGGCGGGGTAGAGGCGGGAAACGCTACGACGTACGACGAACATTCTTAGTTTTTATTGGACGATCTGAAACAGTCAAAAATTAAAAAATTCATTAGTAAGCGCGATGAGTTGCAGTTTACTCCAAAGCGGCGGCCATCGAAATTGGAGTGCATTCAACTTTGAAAAGAGAAAAGTTGCACAAAGACCGCACACGTCTATAAATAGGATAGCGAAAATCGTTGCTTTTTGTTTACACAAAAAGACGAGTGCATATATGCATAAGCTAATATTTCACAAACAAATTGCACACATATATATATGTACATATAAAGTAATATGCCGGGTACTGCGCCGCAAATTTCTTACTTGATTTTTCAGCCGACAAAAATTTAATGGGCGCAAGAATGAAAGCTGCCGGCGCTATCGATATCGGTAGGGGCCTAGTGGTGGCAGAAAGTTGAGTTACGGTTGCGTTTGTTCGATTTTCAGCCCTGTTGTGCCTATTGTGTGAACTATCACCACTAGAAAAACTAGCAGATAAAAATTCAAATTTTGGCGCATACAAATTATGCTCGACAAATACTTTAAATTAATTTTATCATTAGATTAACCATTATAGCAATGTGGTTGACTTCTCGAGTTTTCAAGTGTATCGAGACCCTTGACATATTTTCCAATAGAAAAAACTCCAGGGCAGAATTGTTTCGAGGTGCACAGAATGACCACCTCTCTGAGCCCAAATACTACATACGAGTATAGAAAAGGCAGTCCAAAAGAAAATGTACAAAGCGAATTTTTTACATTTATTTCACCACTCAATTGGATATATGAATTACAGGGCAAACTTGCTAGAATTCTAGACTGCCGATGATCTTGTAGAAACTGTCAATCGTACTCGACCTTAGCACACATAGGTGCACGGTGCTACACTGGGCAGATCCGAAGTCAAAGTCCCCGAATCGCTTTAGTATTTCCCGGCTATCAAAGCTGTTGGGGCAATTCATTATGCTCCTGCGATAGCGATTTTTCAGCACGGTCATGTGCAGCCTGATGGAATTGCGATCCTTTTTATGCGATGCGGATAATCCAGTCGTTTGGAAATGGGCCAGGACTCGGTCGGCGAACTTCTGCAGCTCAGGAGCCTCAATGCAGCCGTACAAAATGCGGGTAGAGCTTGGATCATTGTTCATGATCTCCAGACCCTTGACTTTCATCTCGAATGGTGTAGTCAGATCTGCCAGGATGGCGCGACAAGACTCGAGCTCCTCCAATGCCTTCTTACGCTCGTTGTCATCCAGCAGTACATAGGAACCCAATGTTATGTGGATACAGCACTCATGAATGAAGAGTTCCTTATCGATGCCCGGAAGCTGAGCCTCCAAAATGCTTATCTGGAAGGTGAATACACAATAAATGGCTGCTCGGGTGTCATATCGTCGTTGTTACCTTTAGTTCCAAAACGCGATTATGCACTTCGCCAAAGTTCAATGGAACACACAGGAAATGGGTGGGACGCATCTTCCTGCGCTGCGAGACAGCAAGTGAGCGTATCTGGCGCAAAGCGGCGCACACCTGGCTGCGCTCCTTGGCCTTGATCGTCACATTTGAGGACTCCTCGTGCTTACGTGGATAGCGAATTTTCGATCGTGTTTCTTCCTCGATGCGCCATAAAATAATCTGCAAAGAATTTGATTCTAATTAAACCTTGTCCATGTACACCTGTTTTTCCACTCACTTGGACACATGGAATGAAAGTTTATAGCCGCCAGAAACATTCTCTTCTATCTTGGCCGCGTCTGGGTCCTCCTCGTCATCATCTTCGCCGTAAAGATCTGTGAACGGGAATTGTAATACTGCCAAACATTCTACGGTTGTCACATACCGGGCTCCTGGACTTTGTCCACTGAGCTTCCTTTTTTGTCGCCGCCATTCAAATTGTCGCCACCAAAAACTTCGTGTACGACATTCACAGGATAACGACGGTTCTGGCTCATGATCAGCTCAGGAGGCTCGAGAACTTCGCGGCTCATTTCGTTGGAAGATATCCAAAGGAAAAAGCGGCCTCTCAATTTCTGGGAAAACCCGAAATCAAATGGAATTCTCGCGAAATAAACCAAGATATGCAGCAGAAGGGGATACCATTGATTGTATCGATGTTTTTCAATTGTGCGATACATCGATGGTTTTTTCGATATCCCTAAACGACCATTGCTGCAAAATAGCTAGAATCATAAAATCAGTTGCATTTGAAAAAAACAATGTTGATTTGTTCTATGTAATTTTTAAGCATATAAGTGGCTCGGCTCTCATAAAAGTCTACGATGCTGCGACGCTACAGGTTTCAGGCATTGAAATGTATTCATCCCTGATTCGATCGATATGTATCGATGCATCGGTATTTTTGGGCAATAAGTGAAACTTATCGGCGCTATATTTAAAAAAAATATAAGAGCCGAATGTGATGAATATACACATTATGTCCGTCTTGCTCGAGTTATCCATAAATATCATATCTTCAAGTCTAGAATTGTGCTGTTTTTTTTGACCCGAATACAAGTGATATGGTGTGATTATATACCTCTATTTGCACTAATTTCTAATTTCTCTAAGGTCAATTGCTTCTCAGATGGGTACAGTAATTTCAAGCCAAATGGTAGCCAAGCCACCAGAAACGACGAAACCATTTCTTCAGTTTGAGCTGATTCTGCTTCCAAGGTGTAAAATTTACCTGAACTATGGTAACTACCTCTGCTATATACGTGGTGAATAGGCATAGGGTAAGAAGAACAAGCAATCTAAGCCTAACGTCCACATTTGAGTAGTCTACATTTTGTGCTCTTGGGAAATTAAGAACTACGGATTGGAGTCCAAGACAGGAGTAGTATTCTAACAAATTGTACGTTACTCCGTCTGTCGAATTGCCGTGCACATAGTTTGTGCCTGGCTCTAGGAATTGCTGGATTGGATTGTACGCCGTTGTGGTAATAATGGCCAATTAAAAACGAACAGTCTTGCATATTACAAACCACCAGAGGATAATGCTCCTCTGTAATTCGTTTCTTGGCGCAGGTGTTACACAAATTTCCGATTAATTTTTTTTTGCAAACTCACACTTGAGATACACAAATACGAAAACAAAAACACTACACATTAATTCCGCACTGAAACGTTCCAGTTTCCGTTTTTTCAATTTATTTTTGTGGTTTTTGTAAAAGTTAAAGTAGAATCATCGATCTCACTGTGGGGAACGTTGGCAGCTTACTTCTTCTTGGACACACCCACAGTGCGACCGCGACGACCAGTTGTCTTGGTGTGCTGACCACGGACACGCAGGCCCCAGTAGTGACGCAGACCGCGATGGGAGCGGATCTTCTTCAAGCGCTCCAAATCATCACGCAGCTTGGAGTCCAAGTTGGAGGAAGTCAGCTGCCAGTACTTGCCATCGATGATGTCCTTCTGTCTGTTGAGGAACCAGTTGGGCACTTTGTACTGCAGAGGGTTGGTGATGATGGTGACAACCTTGTCGACCTACAAGCGAAATGACGAAAATTCAATTAGTTGGCGTTCGAGGAGTATACGGTTTTTGCTTACCTCCTCCTCAGTGCATTCACCGGCACGCTTGGTGAGATCAACATCGGCCTTCTTCAGCACAATGTTGGAGTAACGACGACCCACACCCTTGATGGCGGTCATGGCAATGCCAACTTTGCGCTTGCCATCAATGTTCGTATTCATGATACGAAGGATGTGCTGGAACTTCTCTGGGATGACGAGCGACTGCAAAAAACAAACGCGAAAATTGCATTACACGAAACACAAACAATGGAAACAGAAATTGGCAATGCATTTTCGCAACAAAAATATTGCCATTGCTAGGCTGTTTTAATGCAGCATAAACTTGTCATTGCATACTTCATGCTATGCACTGAACAATTTCACTTCAGCCTAATGTTTTTGTGGTTTGATGCACCGAGATATTGCATATTTTTTCGACGACGCACCATTTTTGCCGTTTGTATGAGACAAATTCTCGAATCGGAAAGAAAGCGGATGACGTCTTGACGTTGGTTCGTAGTTTTGACAAGCAGTGTTGTAAAGTGTTGCATCACAGAGTTGTATTTAGATACGACTGGCTTAGCCCTGGTTTTCTATTAAGTGCCGTTATAAGATCGTATAAAAATGCCTAGAATGAATGGTAAATTAAATTAGTGATAATAAATGCACTAATCCAAGATGGAATATTTTAGCTCTCAACTGCGTTGGACAAAACGATTTGGTGTCCTTGCGCATCATTTGCACTATGGCGCGCAAGCGAGAGTGCAATGTGGAGGAACTGGACAAGTATGGGAACACGGCCTTGCTGAAGGCTTGCTATTTGGGGCGCTTTGAATGCGCTCACATACTTTTAGAGTTTGGAGCTAATATATACGCGGTTAATTACTTTGGACAAAATGCATTGACCTTGGCCACCTACTCTGGAAATTGTCCTTTAGTTCGTGAGCTACTACAACGCCGGTCCTACAAGGATTTTAATCTGTCTTCGCTAATTCCTGCCTCTTGTGTAGCTGCAATGCAAAACCATGTCGATATTGAAGAACACTTTATGAAAGTGGATCCAAGTGGTGCGCATGATCAGACGGTGCACGGTGAGTTGATAGCATGTACATGTACATCGATCTTCATATGCTTACTTTTTAAAAGGTCTTGGCGTACACGACTTGCACGAAATGGTGGAAAAAGTTAAGAAGATAGATAAAAAAATGCAGTCGTCTCAGCCCACCTTTATACATCATCGCTTCCGATAATCTGTCTTTGAAAAATTGTAAAACTATAACAATAAATTTGTCAATTAATTATCCTATAATTTAGTTGAAATATATGCGCAGTGCGCACCAGGGCTGCTGTAATACACTTAATGATCCTAAATATCGATAGGACCTTATCGATATTATCTCTAGCATTGTACATCCCTATCCCGCTCATTTTTGCCCGCCTGATCCATATAATTTTTTGCAACGCGTTCGTCACTCGTTTTAAAGACACTGCGTCAGCAACATTATACAGATTTGCTTGTAAAATTGCACAGCAATTCCATCAGCAACCAGAGCCCTGTGAAGCCCATACCAAACACTACATAGATTCGCATAAATTGCATTCCGTGCTATAAAACTAAAGACAACATCATGTTCGAGGCACGTTTGGGTCAAGCTACCATTCTCAAGAAGATTCTCGACGCCATCAAGGATTTGCTTAACGAGGCCACCTTCGACTGCAGCGATTCGGGAATTCAGGTACATTGACACACTAAAACAATGTTCGGAGCAACTGAACTCATTTTAAAACGCCCACCCCACAGCTGCAGGCCATGGACAACTCGCATGTGTCTTTGGTGTCGCTGACGCTGCGATCCGATGGATTTGACAAGTTCCGCTGTGACCGCAATCTTTCGATGGGCATGAATCTGGGAAGCATGGCCAAAATTCTGAAGTGTGCCAACAACGAGGACAACGTGACGATGAAAGCGCAGGATAATGCGGACACAGTTACCATCATGTTCGAGTCGGCTAATCAGGAAAAAGTCTCCGACTACGAGATGAAACTAATGAATCTCGATCAGGAGCATTTGGGTATCCCGGAAACGGACTTTTCTTGTGTAGTCCGTATGCCGGCCATGGAGTTTGCTCGCATTTGCCGTGACTTGTCGCAGTTCAGCGAATCGGTAGTCATTTGCTGCACCAAGGAAGGCGTAAAATTCTCGGCCAGCGGTGATGTGGGCACTGCCAACATTAAGCTGGCCCAAACTGGCAACGTGGATAAGGAGGAGGAGTCGGTCACCATTGAAATGCAAGAGCCAGTGACGCTTACATTCGCTTGTCGCTACCTGAACGCCTTCACAAAGGCCACTCCATTGTCCACCCAAGTGCAGCTGTCGATGTGCGCAGATGTGCCGCTGGTAGTGGAGTATGCAATCAAGGATCTGGGCCACATACGCTACTATCTGGCGCCCAAGATCGAAGACAACGAGACATAAGGCAGCATGATGCTGTCTCCTCTCATATTTATACCACTTAATGAATCATCCACCCACGTACAACCTCATACCTAACTTTTAAGAATCAGCAAATCGGCTTCTTTTCCTCAATAAAAACCAACCTGTAATAATGTTAACCAAAGTGTTTTCACTCCTGCCTCTAGTTCACTATTTCAGCCTGAAGTTGCTTATATTTAATGGCAATAACCGTTTATTCGCATACATGTATAACAATGCACTGGGGTATAGTTTAGAGAGAGATTACAAACGTATATAAAGTTGGAGTTCGATTTGTAAGATTTCCCGTGGGATAGGCAAAGAATACTAAGCATATCTCCAGCATATTTCAAATATATATGTATATATAGCGTGCTAGCCTCCATAGTGTAGAATATATGTATGTGAATGCACAAACTATTCGGGGTTGTGAATGCATTGCTTATATATATATATGTTTCGTATCAGGCACATATTCGGCACGTTTTACATTAAATGAACCTTAGCGAGTGCAGCGTGTGCCTGGGAACATAGGTTGTATATCGTACATACATATATGTAATAAATATTGCATGTTTACATGCTTTCAATACTTGAATAATTGGCTTGCTTATTACCAAAAGCCTTAACCTACTGTCTATATTTGTATGTGTATAAAAACATAACAGAAATCTGTGTCAAACCGTATAAAAAGTGTATAAAAAACGCTTGAGATTGCAGAAATAAAATATAAAGCAAGTTAAGTGCGTATAGCAATGAACATAATTGGTTGGAAAGACCCGACCGAATAACTCTTACGTGCTAATATATCCACAACACTGGATCAAGTGGAATTATATTCAACTTATAAATCTGTAGAAATTGCTATGGGCTCTGGGACTGGACTGGTGGACTGGACTCCTCATTGTCAGCTGCAGTGTTCTTGTCATAATATCTGGGCTTTTATATGGGCTTGAGTAGTGCCTGCAATGATTTGATGCAGTGCTTGGACCCATCCATGGCCTCATTCGATAGCTAAGAAAAGAACAGCATTAATTTGTGGATTTGCCGGCAGGTTGCAGTTGCCAGAAGTTGTTAAATACCATAGTAAAATTAAGAAATCCATGTGGGAGACCCTCCAGTATTTCCAAGTCTACTTGGCGTCCCAGCCGTTTAAGCTTCTTAGCAAACATGACGCAGTCATCAAGGCAGGGATCCATGTTCAGGGTCTGCGTAGAAAATAATATAACGTGGATCAATCATAAATATATTTAGTGCTGCAAATTCTTTTATAAACTTACGAGAATCTTTGTGTCTGGCAGTTGGGATAGCCAATCGTCGGTAGCCCAATAGGGCGATAAAAACGGATCCTTAGGCACGTCGAAGGCAAACTCCTCGCTGGGACTGCGGGCTATCAATGCGTCCATATTGCGCACATCCTGCGGGCTAATAGAACTGCTGCCATGAATTTCGTAAGACCTTGTGCACCGAGATAGGGTGTTGGTTATGTTGTTGACGGCTTCTTGCCACCGACCCTGCAGCGTATCTATCGCAATGAGGTCACGTCCTGTCTCCACCAGTATGTCTTCGTCAGAAATAATCTTGCCAAGGCCATTGGACTTCACTTGTGGTTCTGGGAGAGTTGTCTCCTCGGTCGCCTCCACGGTGGCCGTGTCAATGAGATATTTATCCAAAAACTGATCAATATAAGCTGCGGATTCGAGATCCTTAGGAGTGTCTGCTGAAATCTCAACAGGGTAATGGACAATGGGCTGCGAGTCGTCCTCGAAGGACACGCACGAGCTGTTGTCGCCCTCGCTGTTGGGCAAATCGGTTCGTTCCACGGTCTGGCTGTGGTACGAGGCCGAGGCACTGGCGAACGTATCACTGCTCTCGTCATCTTCATCGCGGTTTGCTTCCAGAGATGTGAGTGTACTTCTGGCCAGCGAAGTGCGCCGACTGGAAGTTGCACTTCCCAGTGACGACTTGGGAGCATTGCGTATTTGGGCCACCTCCTCCACATGCTTAGCATTCTGCTGCAAAGTTTCTTGGCCGGGAGCTGCATAGGCGCGCAGACACCGCATCATGAAGCCAAAAGGCAGCAAGGGATCCATGAGGCACAGCAAACGGGCTGGACTCGGCACAAAACTGACGAGGGTCGGGCAGTAGGCCAGAAACAATCCATCCGGGATCCGCACACCCTGCTCAATGCACTTCAGAGCCACTCCGATGGACAGATTCGCACCAGCGGAATCACCTGCGCACACAATTCGCTCAGCCGTCGTCCCCAGGAGCTCGGCATTCTTCAAGAGCCAACAGTACGCATAAAAGACTTCCTGAAGAGCACGCGGAAAGGGAGCCTCCGGTGCTAGACTGTAGTCCACCGAAAGTATGGGACAGTCCAGAGCTACAGCCCAATCGCGAAGATAGAGCTCGTGAGATTTAGATGATTGGGCCACGAAGCCGCCACCATGGCAGTGAAACAATATCGAACGACTGGGTGGAGTGGGCTTGTGCCAGCCGCGATAGCGTCCTTCGCCTAGCATTCCAGAACGTCGCTTCGCACTGAGCAGACGCACTGAAATGGGCAGACCCGGTCCCAGATGCGCACTGGGAACGGGTATGTCCACAAATTGTATGGCATCCTCATCGTTGCCTTGGTTCTGGTTTACATCGCTGCTGGTTTTAGCACTGGCCTTAAAGTTCTTTCGCCGCGGTAATTGAAACGGCTCTGCCGGCAGCTCGATGACCCGATTCACCTTAATGGAGGTGCCCACGATGCTTGGCAATTTCTGCACCAGCTCCGACTCGGCCAGAAACCAGAAGGACTTGCAAAAGTCAATTTTTGCATTCTGCGAGATGTTTACAATACGCCGGGCTCGTAGCTCTGGGTTCATCAGGTACTTGCCACTGGTCCAAAGGCTGCGCGTGGTTTTCACAATGGTCCCATCATCCGCCCGTGAGTAGTAGGACTCGGAGTAGCTGGCCATGCTGATGCCCAGGAAGCGTAGAATACCGCGTATGGAGTCGCCGTACTGGAATCCCAAGCAACGTCCATAGAAACAATACTGATTGATGGTGTCGCCCAGCTCGAAGAGCTGCTCCGCAGTGTGGGTGCCGCAAGCGAACAGATCTCCGGTATTGGCCGACCATTGACGCAATATGAGCAGATACTGCAGGCAAGTGCATATCGAGGAAAGCAGCTGCGAGCAGGCCTCTACTTCCTTCATGTAGACCTTTTTGCGGAAAAACATAGTGGTGCGTGTTGCCAGCAGCTGTTTGCATATGTTGTTGCCATGCGAAATGCATGCATTGGTCACGTACACGAAGCTGCGATACCCATTCCCTGGTGTCTGCTCATCAAAGTCGTACTCATGGGCAAAGGACTCGATTTGCAGGACCAGTCGATTGGCAAGCACTACAAAGTCCTGCCAGGCAATGTGGGCGGCATGCAAGCGTTGTCCAAACTCAGTGTGATCTTTGGCAAAGAATGCGGCGTGTTCTTGGCAAGCGACAAACAGACTTCGATACGATGTCTGCAGTTCGGCGGGTACGTCCGATGAAGGTGGTGTGGGTTTTGGCGCCTCTTTCCCATTGACATGGTTTATTTTCTCCTCTTCGTGCGCCAGTTTCAGATTGTCATCAAATTGTGCATTCAATTTGTGGCTGGGCAGCTCGGCAGACGCCGCGTCAATCATTGTGCACTGTCGAAGGAAAATAAGCTTTATTAGCTATATTTAATCATATAGATAATCACTACTGCTTCGATTACAATCATTTATTAGCGGACAAAGGCTGTCCAATTACTTGTCTTGCAGAAAGCGACAGAACTATGATTGAACCGAGTTGGTTTCCACGAAGGTCGTTGGCTTAAATGGTTATTAAGGAATGGGTCACATATGAAGTCACCATGTGGTCTGCACGGACTATACTATTTTGACTTAATATAAAGACAGTATTTGGACTAGAAATGCATTGTATGCTCAGAAAGAGCATTGAAAACTTTCACTTGGCAACTACGCACTTCGTTAACCCACACAACAATTTAATTGTTGCCCTTTGTCTGTATTTTATGTTTCACGGGCCAATTCACTTACAGATTATGTGCTCGATATTTCCGGCCTATTTCATTTTTAAATTTTGCACCTAAATCGGTTTATAAACAATTGTTAAACTGTTTTTGTTACAAGACGCGACACCCCCGCACAAAATTAACCGAATTGCAGGCCAGTGTTAGTTTCTGTTGTGCTGGTTCATACATGAACGAACAAAAAGAACAGAAGTTCACTGCAGTGAACGAACTGAATAATTTTTCCTTAGATCGTTATTTTCTGTTCCTTTTAACAAGGACCATCTAAACAAATGCATAAAATAATAAAAGTATAAAAATTTTATTGCATTATTTACAAATAAAAGAAAGAATAACCAACAAAAATAAAAACAGCGATTTAAAATGAACGAAAATATGATTCAGTAAATGGACGTTGCACAGCACTATAACGAATATTCGATACGAATTTCGCAACAGAACAGTGTAACCGCACATCTGGTCACACTGGTAACAAAACAAAATATAGGCAAATTTCTTGCGCAAGAAAATTTTGCTCGTACTAGGCTCAATAAATGCGAAAGGAATGCTTGCACTTCGATCTGAGAACAACGAATCATGAGTGCCAGCATTGTGCAATACTTTGGAAGCCAGCTCGGCAAATGCGGATACTGCAAAGTCGTAAGCCGCAGCAAATCCAATGGTAAGCACAGAACACCGGACCAGGTGCAATGACTCAATTTTGTTGTTGCTTTTAAAGGCATGCACGCATATCGCCTGGACTGCCAAGACTACCAAGATCTGATTGATCGGGGCTGGCGCAGATGCGGGAACTACTGCTATAAGATGGATAACAAGAACACCTGTTGCCCCTGTTATACCATCAAATGTGATGCACTGGAATTCAAGCTAACGAAGTCGAACAAGCGAATACTTCGACGTATGAATCGATTTTTGCGGGATGGCAAGCGTGACCCTGTCGAGCAGGCGGCACGCGCAGGAAATGAGGATGACGTAACTGAGGGTGTGGATGCACCCGTCAGCGAGCCGCAGCCTCAGATGCCAGATAAGAGTCCAGCTGTAATCAATGTAGAACACGCTGTGTCACTTGCAAAGGCTCAAAAATCAAAAGCAAAGCCGGCCGGAGCTGCACAGGTGCCAATAACCCAATCGCCATCGCTGGGATCCAACAAATGTGGGTATTATTTCACTTATCAAATTGAGATTATAATATTCTCTTCAATAGCTGCAGCGGCGATCTCAAATAAGCCGCGCAAGAAAGCCAAGCAAATGCGCTTGGAACGCCGGCAGGCTAAATTGGGTGATACCACACAGCAATCCTCACAGAAAGCTGTTACGCAGGAGAAGAGTTTAGCTGCCTTTTTGTCGGCAACCAGCGAAACAGACAAACATCATCTAAAGGTGAGTACATGCGTAAAGTATTTATTTAACCGCTTGCAGAACTTAGCTGGTTAGCGTGAATTTTCTATTTTTGTGCTATGTATTGTTTGTTTATTTCGTGTCTGACCCTGAGTATCCGATTATGAGTCTCCCTATATGTAGACACACTGTGTTTGTGCTGTTTGTGTTCTTGCAGATCGTTTTGGTCGATTCCTCAGACACACAGCGTACGTGTGCCGATCCAGTACTAGCTTTGTATCGAAAATATCAAGTAATCATACACAATGATAATCCCGCACGCCTCACCCTAGCTAGTATGCAGCGGTTTTTGATCAAATCGCCCCTCAAGGTAATTATTATATATGAACAATTCATCCGCAGTTGAGTTTGGTACACGTCTATGGGGAGGAATTCAAACGGACCCTACCCGAGAGCTATGCGCTGTACAGGAAGTACCAGATATCGATACACAACGATCCGCCAAAGGATCGGAGTGCCTACCAGGATCATCTGCAGGTGTCGCCCATGAAGGTTGCTACACAATAAATGATTTTAAATAACCTTCATACATTTATCAATATATTAAACTTTACTTTACTGTGATTTACTCCCTCGTAGAACGAAAAGCCAGAGGATGGGCCCGAGATGGGCTATGGATCGTTTCATCAACAGTATTGGCTTGATGACAAGTTGATTGCCGTGGGCGTTATTGACATATTGCCTGCGTCGGTTAGCTCCGTATACTTCTTCTACGATCCAGACTACAGTTTTCTCTCTCTGGGAACATATGGCTCGCTGAGGTAAAATATTCCAGAAACTGAATGACATGAAAACTGTTATCAATTTTTTTGTGCAGGGAAATCGATTTCGTGCAGACGATTGCCGCCACCACGCCTGCCCTGAAATATTACTATATGGGCTTTTACATACACTCCTGTCCGAAGATGCGCTACAAAGGCAAGCTGTCTGCCTCATATTTGCTGTGCCCAGAGACTTACTGCTGGATACTGCTCACCGACGGTAGGTTGCATACTACCATCCCTCTCGCCGCCGATAACTAACGACAATTGCATTCAGTCATTCGTTCAAAGCTAGATACAAACAAGTATCAACGCCTAAATGAAGATGCAGCTGCTAGAGATGTGAACGAGTTCTTAGTTGAGCATTTAGATGAAGTACTGCTTCTGGTGGATGAAAAAACCTGCATGAAGTACAAGCAATATGTCCAGGTACTTATCTTTTCATTATGAATCCTCTGAAAGCAATCTTCTTGTTGAGTAATGCTTTGCCTTACTCTTTTTAACAGATAACTGGCACTGACAGCGATCGCGTCGAGATTATTGAATACAGCGAGTTAGTGGGAAAAGTATGTGCGCATCGCATGCTTTATGTTAACATGGCCTGAGAGCCATATAGTTTAGGCACTTTCATTTGTTAAATCTGTCTGTTTTTAAATCCAAATTTATCAGTCAAATTGCCACCTATTTCTATCATTTTTGCATAAAACCAACGAAAATTGTTAATTAATATGTTTTAAGGCAGGCCATCATATATTTTAAGATTCGACGGGGTAGCATTTCATTAAAAATGAATCCTCGTCTGAAAATCGATTTAATAAACTTGGTATTCATTAGGAAACTGTGTACCTTTGCATTTCTTAAACTAAAATGTGCCTGATATCGTTGGTAAACGCCGGAAAATAACAGATCTTATCAGAACTCATCTTTGTAGCTTATCTGAAACCAGCAGCTAAATGCATCAATTGAGTTTTATGGGCTGGCAACACCAAAAACCCTGTGATGGTACATGACAAGTGGATAGCGCCAGGAGATAATATTTACTTTATGGCGCGCACACACCCACACACCGTGAGATAGGCGGCCAGGAAGCTAAAGATCGCAATAAAGCTTAATCTTTGGGAAAATTTAATTATTTGGCAGACACTACACTTTGTTCAGAACGAGTCGGATTTATTGTAGACTGGAACAGTCCCTCTGCCGCATAGAAATATATTTATCCGAGTTGAGTTGGTAACGGCAAATATCTTCAATAACAAATAAATTCGTGCTAAAAGTGTGAGTTCTCTGCGCCTCTCTGGCTTTTGGCTGGCATTTGTCAAGTGCGCTAATTAAACAAAATATTTAACAAATGAGCGGTTAGCTGAATTTTCACAACAAAGCAAAGGCACGTGTGTTATAAAGGTATTTTTAAAATTTTCATTTGGGCTTAGAGCGTTTTGGTTGACCAATTTATTCGCTATAATCAACTGCTTAATTTGTAAAGTAAATAAACCATTCTAGCGCCTACTCCTGAATTTTGACAACGTATGGATGGAGTGAAATTGTTGTTCCTACATGTTAGTCATCATCATGTTTATTGATTCACAATTTAGCACGATTTTGTGATTTTTCGTTAACAAATTTCTCATATTTCAGCTTTTGCACAAATAGCATGCGACTTTTGGCACGCTATCAGCGAGCGGAGCGTAAAGAAAACAGCAAAAAGTCACCAACCGTCAACAACAATTTAAAACGTTTTTAACCGTTTTTTGTACGCTGCTCTGCTACTGCTACTGCCACTGGCGCTGCTCAGACTGAGACTGAGACTGCGGGCTGCGACTGCGAGTGTGACAGCGGGCCGGGCCGGGCCGGGCTGCGGGCTGGGCTGCTGGTTGAGGTTTTTGCTCAAAAACGTCGTCCAAGTATATATGCCATTGGCAGTTGGCAATTCAGTTTCATTAGCTCCGCGGCGTTCTCAGCTGACGGCGTTACGTTACAGCAGCTTGAATCGGTTGGAAGTCGAGTCGTTCCAAGGAAGTCCGTAAAATGTGAGTTTAGTTTGAGTCCAGGAAGATAATGGTACAACAAGAAAGTCCAGTTTACCAGCCACCAAACCCCAGCGGCGACACCCCAATTTTTGAACACTCTTTTGTCTCCCCAGTATTTTGGGGGGCCGTCATGGAAAAATTTCATACGAAATCTGGTGGCGAATTGGTGCCACGAAGAAATACAAAATAAAAACTTAGTCAGAGCCATATAGAGTGCCGATGTGTGCAGATGATCGCGTATCGTGTTGTGTGCACGCGTGAGATTTTTGAAGAAATTTAAACAAAACAAAAAATGGTCAAAGTCGGTTACAAACAGTACTTAAAATCAGTTATGTATAGAGCACGGGCTCTTTGGGGTGGACACACCACCACGGACACTGAGACGTGCCCCTCTTCGGTCTGTCTTTGATTTTGCGTGCGTGCCGAGCCCACCTGTACAGTGGAGCCTGAGCCTATTTTCGGTTGGCCTGTTTTCTATTTTTATTTGATTTACTAAAATTTGCATTTTAAATAATAACTGGTTTCGTTATTGGGGTGCGATTCATTGAACCGCGACCCATTCGACCATTCGAAACAAATTCAAATTGCTCTCGGACAAGTGATCTTTTGTGCCTTGGCAACAAGCCGCAACGTTTTCCGAGATAATTCATAATTCAAGAAGGATATCAAATCTTTAGCCGTATAAAATATTCAAAATATTCAAATCTACTTGGGTTAATTATTCGGTAGCGTTGGACGTTGCTTTTGGCAAATTAGCTCCTCTCCTCCGATATTTGTTCATTGTTTTGTGTTTGTTCTTTACTGGCATTGGCATGCGCGTGCAGTTTGTCGAAAAAAGTGACATTGATTTAGCATTATGGAATACGCTAAGTCAAACGAGAAATATTTGCAATCCTGACACAATATATTTCACGTTTTTTTTTTAGTCAGCCACGTAATTAAATAGTGTTCGTTTGTTTCATATTTAATTACCACGTGCAAAAATGCACAAATGCTAAAATTCAATGCGAATTGGAGCCTTTCGGCTATGAGAACCGAAATTCCACAGCAACAATGATCTAATCTACAACAATAACTGCCATTTCACTGGGTTCATTACATAGATATATGTATTTAGATTTGTTTGCCAGTTACGGTTCAATGCCGTCGTTGAATTCGTTTGCAGAATTCGACAAAAAACACAACAACCGATGGAACAATGTCCCATAAAAGAAAGAGAACCCAAAGAAATAGTGAGGAGAGCAGAGCAGAGCAGGGACACTACGAAACCATGTCAAGTGGATGACCAACCAGCCACCACCAGCTCTTATGTAAATAGCACGCGTGCTGTGAATACACAGACGAACTTTGGTTCACTTCAACTATATTTCGATCCGCTACATACCTGATCATAAAGCATTATGGTTGTTCGATTGCGTGTATATTGTACTGTAAATCAAATCATTTATCGTCTCCATCGATATTGCCGCAGGCCAGTAAGAATAGAGTCCACTCTGATTACGGCTAATTGACGATTAACCTGACTCTAATGATCGTGTTTACAAGCAGCTGATGGGCTCTGTTATCGCATGGCCACATCCACATCCACATCCATACACTTCCATCCTTTTATAATACACTCTTTATGGCCCATCCCATAAATTGTAGTGCTGCTTTCGTAGAGTCAGTCATTGGCGGGAAGGGCAAGGCATGATAATGATGATAAGACGACGCGTTCCAGATTAGAGGAAGAGAGAAGAGGCTGACGTTTTGTCAACCTACATATGTGTATTTGTAACTGACTGAATTTTTATGGAGATATTGTTCTGTGCTGTGCTGATGATTTGTTTCGGCTTTTAGCATTTTTAAAAACCAGATTGCCAGCAACTGTAACGAGCACACACTAATTATAACTGGGAACTCGCGTAAATTACTTTCTTATGCAAACGAAAACATTCGGCTAAAGGCAATATCGGAGGTCGTTAGCTGGCTGCGTTCCTTGATCTGCCTTGGATTATCATCGAAGTGGCGTAGCTTTCAGTGCACGTATCGCCAGTCCAGTCCATACGGATACGGCTACGGTTACGAGTATCACTGATCTTGTGGTCACTGTTTTGGCATATTAGTTTTCCGAAAATTGTCCATTCACATCCATGTCACGCAAGCACATGCAAATAGTACCCAGCTGTAGCTGTAGGGCCTATTATATAGGATTTCCAAACTGGTCGGTAGACGTATGTATGTATGTATATGTATATGTATGTCCTTTTCCGAACCAGCTGCTGTTTAAGCACCGATCCGATGGTGCTTATGATTGTGATAAGATGGCGCTTGTTTGAATTTCCTTAGTTCCATTGAGAATCAGGAATTGATTGGGTCCGTTTAGATTGCTTATCGCGACAAGCATAAAGACTGTTTATTGGTATTGCTGAGAGCAATCAAATGGTTATTGGCGTTTGTTGATTTAGAGGAACAGTTGGATAATTATTGGAAAGCACACATTCCCAATGGCAGAGATGAGGATTGGGTGGGGTGGTGGCTGGCACGCCAGTTGGGAATTTACCTAATTTCGGGCCCAAATGAGTTGTGTCGAAATATCTGTGTCATATCAGCAGGCGATAATTACGTTTTCTCCGCAAGTCAACAACTGTGCGAGACTTTAATTGAAACTCTTTTAAAATGCAAGGCCCTATATGCATACAGATATGTATATGTACATATGTACGTGTAAATGCACATGTTATGTACAGTAGAGCTGTTGTAGAGCAAACATTTCCTTTGTGCATAGTGAAGGGCAGCTGTTTAAATGCTTCGATTACCGGTAAAATGCCTTTGCTTTGATGTGACAAGGTACGGGTATTATTAAGTCTAAAACTATTCCGATTGCATTTGCCGAAATGTTCAGTTTTGTTAGAACAGAACGTTCTGAATGGGAGTGGAGTGCATGTTGCAATGCAATTACCTTATGAATTGGTCACTCGAATCGGATTCCGTCAACAAAGCCCGATTCCGACAATGCCATTGATGGGCAGAAAGCTCTCTGAGCACACGATCAGTTCTCGCATTTGATTTATGTACATATGTATGCAGTTTCAGTTTATAGATCTATTTAACCGAAATGCAGCTCTCACGTGCCTGCCAGCCAGCCAGCGGCTAGAGGCAAGAGGCAGCCGAGACGTGCTTATAAAATTTGACAAGTATTCGATAAGCTCGGCAAAACTGCACTCACTACTGATACGGATAGCGAATATGTCGTCAGGGTGTGGCAGGCGTACTATTTGAAGTGGAGGCTACACTTGTAACTGAGATTATCAATTTGTCAAGAGCTAGCTCTTGGATTGGCTAATTCGCATTAAAAACTTGATAGACACGTTTGGGACTCCTGCCATGAAGCAAAATTAAAGAAACAACCTGCCATTTTTTTTCCATTATATTAACCCCGAAAAAATTGAACTTTTCCTAAATGTTTCGCGTGTTCTCTTTTCAGCTCCGACACCTGAAACGAGGCACCTGAAAAGGCCATAAGAAAGGCAGCCGAAATGGCCGTCATACCGTGCTGTAAGTATCCCCCCAATCGAATAACCGATCGCCAAAAATATTGCCACACGTTTCGATTCCGCGGAAGCACACGATTCACGACGGCATACTACACATATGTCTCATCCATAACACTTCACTTCACGTGATGTGGGTCCCCGAAAATCCCCAAATCGCAAACATTGAAAGTTGCGCATGCGCAGCTCATTAGATGGCTTCGTCAGGTGGAACGGACACTCATACTCGTAGTAGATGTCGTATATGATCCGCTAATTGCTCTAATGCGCCGCTAGGGGCCTGTGCCGAAATTGAAAATTAAATAATGATCTGTCAATAAAAAAACCAATATTTGGTGTCGCTTTGCAGTCTATGTGCCCAAGCGGATCAATGTGGCGATCATGCTCTTCATGGCCTGCCTCCTCAGCTATATGATGCGGGTGAATCTCTCCATCAATATAATAGCCATGGTGGAAGATACGAGCAGTCACGAGAACGGCACTGTGGAGGCCCTGCCCGACGTGAGTATGAGTTCAATCATGTCCCCATTCTTTCGAATCATCGAATCCTTCTGTTCAGTACGGTCCACGCTACAACTGGACGCAGTCGGATCAGGCCCTGCTCCTGGGTGCATATTTCTATGGCTACATGATCACTTCATTGCCAGCAGGCACCTTGGCCGAAATGCTGGGAGCACGAAACGTGGCGGGCTACAGCTGCCTGGTGGCTGGGATCCTGACAGCCCTGACTCCGGCTGCCGCTGCTTGGGATAAATACGCAGTGTTTGCTGTGCGATTCCTCGTGGGGTTCCTCAATGGCGTTGTCTATCCCTGCTGCCACAGCCTGGTCTCCAAGTGGTCCCCGCCGGACGAGAAGGGCAAGTTTGTGGCCTCATTGATGGGCGGTACCTTTGGTACAGTCATCACGTGGCCGATTAGTGGCGTTATTATCGAGAACCTTGGCTGGGACTGGGCCTTTTACATTGTTGGCATTTTCGTGCTGATTGTGGTGGCAGTTTGGTTCTATCTGGTGGCCGACACCCCGGCCCAGCATAGCTCCATAGGCATCAAGGAGCGGGAGTACATTGAAAACAGTTTGGGCAACACGCTGAGCAATAAGAAGGTAAATGCGGAATCAATATACAATGGTATAGGTACTCATACTCCTCGTATTGCAGAAGTGGCCACCATATAAGGAGCTGATCCTGTCCATGCCGTTCTGGTCTTTGATGATGCTCCATTATGGCAGCATGTGGGGCCTGTTCTTCCTGATCACGGCCACACCCAAGTTCTTGAGCGAAGTGCTCGGCTTCAATCTGTCCTCCGCCGGCGTCCTATCCAGCCTGCCCCATGTGGCTCGTCTGCTCTGTGCCTTTGGATTCGGGGGCGTGGCAGATTGGATCCGCCGCAGAGGCTGGTGGACGGTTACAAAAATGCGAAAAGCATTCTGCTTGCCCTGTAAGTTCATTTAGTGCATGGGAATGGAAGTCGTGAAATAATGTTTAATCCGTTTTCCGACAGCTCACATCTTGCCGGGCGTTATGCTCATCATCCTGGCCTACTTTGGCCGCGATCCCTATGTGTGTGTGGCGATCATGACGATATCGCTGGGCTTCAATGGCGCTGCGACAGCCTCCAATTTGGCCAACTCCCAGGACTTGGCTCCCAATTATGCGGGCACGCTGTACGGCATCATCAATTGCGTTGGCACCACGCCAGGAATCTTTTCGCCTCTGATCGTGGCTGCCTTTACCAAAGACGAGGTGAGTATTCCAAATACCATTCTATTGAAATCGATATCATAACACTCTCGGCATCCCTCAATCATTATCTATAGAACACGATCGATCAGTGGCACTGGATATTCATCATTGGTGCAGCAGCCTATATCTTGCCTGCGCTATTTTTCTGGGCCTTCGGATCGGGAAAGATACAAAAGTGGAATGAGGTGGAGACGACGGAGTCGCGCGAGGATATCGTTAACACAAAGTTGTAGTGTGTGTCCTGTAGCCTGTTTGTATTCTTAGTATTAATGCCATAATTACGATGTACTGTATGCTTGTTAGCGGAGAGTCCTATTAAAGCTTTAGCTGTGTATTTATTATTACAAAATGTATCTACAAAATCGAATGTTTCTCAGTGTGAATCATAGCTCAAAATGTACCAGAAACTCGTTTTTCTCGGCTTGGCGCAACGACCTTCTTAGATTTGGCGCAGGGGGAATCACCGCCTCAGCTGGTTGCGGCACATTGCAGAAGTTAATTCAATTTTGCAGTCGATGAAAAACAAACCGAATTTGACGCCCATAATTAGTCAAACGCTAATCAAATTTGAGGTCTGATTAATGATTATTAACGCCAGGGCTCTACAATGTTAGTGTGTCGAAATACAATCTCGATAATAAATTTCAAATTTCCTGCCAAGATAATCCGAAGATTTCTTTAGAACAGTACATAAAATATTAAAAATAAATCCATATTATCTGATAAACTAATGATATCCTGATGATTAATTATTTTTTGAAGTCTTTACAGTATATCGTGATTAGAAAATTGTCTGCAAAGTTCATATTATCATAGAGAGCTGTTTTTAGTTTATTTTTATATCTTATATAAACAGCTTTAATCTCCTTATTTAAACCATGCCATCAATGAGTTTTATATTGTTGCAATATCATGAGATATGGCAGAGAAATGCACCTGAGGTCGGCTGATATTAATCTACGAGCGGAATGCTTTGAAACTATAATCTGGTTGCTATGAAACTATAAGGTGGCGGCTAAGGAACTATAAGATTGCTGCTAAGAAACTCTTAAGGGCTGTCTGGTCTTGAAACTATGCTGGCTGATATATTAATATTATATTATCGTGCATAACCATAACCGCCACATAGCCGCAAAAATTGTGTAGAATTAATTGTTTTAACAGAAGAACATAAACAAAACACAGCTCGTTGACTGCTGCTCTGGTATCTTTCTGGTATTTTTCGAGCCAGAAAAAATGTAACCGTTTTCTGGTACCAGACCAGCTCAATTTCAAAATAGAGTTAACTTTTTGTTGACCTTATTTTAGGCGCAATAAAGGAGTCCTTATGGCCAATCCTGTAAAAAATATATATTCATCGATCGGATAAAATTATATGTTTAGGGCTGGGAGTCCTAGTTAGCTAGTAATATCAAACCGAATATCAAAATTGAGGAATATGAATTCCGATCATGGGCAGAGAACGATTAACCCATTGTCGACCAGTGGGTATTAAACCAATCACCACGAAAATTTTGAAACTTGAAGAATTTAAGCGAAGTTCAGGTGAAAGATATCGTGGTTTTTATTTAACTAAAGAGAAAAGGTATTGTGACTATATAAGAAGAATTTACAAAAAGTATTATATTCCGCGGTTTGGCTCAAGTGGTTACCCTATTTAAATAAGGGGGAGTTCAGTGGGTTAATTCGTCGTTGGCCAGAGAGTATATTCTATCCGCGGTCACACTGGTTCGGGTCCCGTCGACTATATTTTAATTTGTTTAACTAAGTTTTAGCCCAGTACGCAAAGTAACGCGGCGGCGCTTGATACATTTTTAGCACAATCAAAACAAAACGCACACAAAATGGCCGATGTTGAAGCAGTGCAAATTATTGCGGAATCGCTGAAGCAACAGGTAAGAGACCGTCCTGTCCCCCGCCGCGCAAGTCTGGGATGCATTTTCTGCATTGTAATCTGCAGCAAATGTGCAATCTCCATGCGGTCATATCCAAGATATTAACCTATGGACGCTGATTAAAATAACTGTGGGTCGTCGGTCCAGTGAATATGGTAGCAGCAAGAACAATGGAGTCTTATCTAGCACCTGTTTGTTGTGCAAAGTTCAAAAACACTAAGTAGTTGTTGTTCTTGCAACCTCCTGATTATTCTTGTTAATAAAAGTCGAACGGATTTTTGATAAAGACAATGTTCCAAAGGTTTGCGAACACGACCCAAACATACTGGCGGTGCACATAACTCCGATAATCTCCTTGGGGGCCCAGATTAAAATCAATAAAACCTTAACCGGATCCCAAACATTCAACTTGAAAACGTGTTTGCATTTTTGGTTAAGATTTCGATGTAGGGAAATAAATTAGAACATACTTGCAATCTAAACAAATAAGGGAGCGATAAATGATTGTCCAAACTAGGTACATATTTGGATTTGCAATTGAAAGCCTAAGAGGCAATCTTATCTCACCCAATCCTCGAACTTTGAACTCATCCCATCATCTATCTGCTCTTTGTTAACAGGGCGTGGACTATGTGTTTGGTATCATTGGCATACCTGTCATCGAGCTGTCCATGGCCTTCCAGGCCGCTGGACTGAAGTACATTGGTATGCGGAACGAGCAGGCCGCATGCTATGCAGCTCAAGCCATTGGCTATCTCACGGGCAAGCCGGGCGTCTGTTTGGTGGTCTCTGGACCCGGACTCCTGCATGTGACAGGTGTGGAAAACAGGGGAATCCGCCATGGAATTTGCTAATCACACAAATGTACACAATGCATTTTTTATAGGTGGTATGGCCAATGCCCAGGTCAATTGCTGGCCTCTGATCGTCATTGGCGGAGCCACAAATCAGGATCATGAAGGAATCGGTGGCTTCCAGGAGTGCCCGCAGGTGGAGCTTTCTCGCCCGTACTGCAAGTATGCAGCACGCCCTCCCACCGCTGCCCTTATCCCCCTGCATGTGGAGAAGGCAGTGCGATATGCCACCTATGGACGGCCAGGAGTAGCCTATTTGGATTTCCCCGGCAATATTTTGCAATCGAAAGCCCCCGAGGCTCGCATCTACAAGGCATTGGCTCATCCAGCTCCCCCCGTGGCGTACCCACCCCACGATGATGTTATTGCCGCGGCTCGCCTTCTGCGACAGGCCAAGCGACCGCTCGTGATTGTGGGCAAGGGTTGTGCCTATGCTCACGCCGAGAATACGCTGAGGCATTTCATTGAGAACACAAATCTGCCCTTCCTGCCCACTCCCATGGGCAAGGGCGTGGTCTCTGATACGGCTCCACAATGCGTCTCTTCCGCCCGAACCCTGGCCTTGCAGAAGGCGGATGTGGTATTGCTGCTTGGCGCGCGCCTCAACTGGATTCTGCACTTCGGACGCTCGCCTCGCTACGACAAGGATGTGAAGTTCATTCAGGTGGACATTTGCCCCGAGGAGCTGCACAACTCCGTGATCTCGTCGGTGGCCATCCAATCGGACATTCGTCCCTTCGCCGAGCAGCTGTTCGAGCAGATGAATGCCGTGAACTTCCGATTCGGCTACGAGCAGGACTGGTGGAAGCAGCTGGCCGTCAAGTGCAAGCAGAACAAGGATACAGTGCAGCAGATGTCGCTGAACACCTCGACGCCTCTCAACTACTACGCCGTTTTCCATCATTTGCGAGAGCTGCTGCCCAAGGACACGATTATCGTCAGCGAGGGCGCCAACACCATGGATATTGGGCGTTCCATGCTCCTGAACGAGCAGCCACGTCATCGGCTGGACGCTGGCACCTTTGGCACCATGGGTGTGGGTCCAGGCTTTGCAGTGGCCGCTGCCCTGTTCTGCCGTGACTTTGCTCCCGGCAAGCGCGTTCTCTGCGTTGAGGGCGACAGTGCCTTTGGCTTCTCGGGCATGGAGATTGAGACGATGGTGAGGTACAAGCTGCCAGTGACCATTGTGATTGTCAACAACAATGGCATCTACGGAGGCTTCGACAAGGACACCTTCGAAGCCATCCGCAGCGAGGGCGATCTGACCCAGATGTGAGTGAGAAGATCTTATCGTACTATATCTGGTCTGGGCTGTACTCAATGCTAATCTTATCTCTTTCAGCACACCACCCTCGGCGCTGGGGGTTCAAGTGCGATACGAGGAAATGATGAAAATGTTCGGCATGCAGGGCTACTTCTGCACGGAGATCGAGCAGCTGCAGACGGCCATCAAGGCGGCCAACCAGCTTACGGACAGGCCAACCATCATCAATGTCGCGATCAGTCCATCCTCGGATCGCAAGCCGCAGTCTTTCAACTGGCTCACAGAGTCCAAACTGTAGGATATAATCGTCTAGATCTTAAGCACAAGTTTCACCATTCCGAAAATTTTATTGCCACGAATTTTTCTGTATATACATGCAATTTTGATAACACCGACGATGGGTCCTCATTGATTGGCGCGCTTCAGCTCCTCCTCCAGGCCCAAGAAGTCCAGGAACCAGGTGAAGTCCACCAGGCGGCCCTTGTGCAGGAAAGGCAGCTTGGGGCACAGCTCAAAGGCGATGTTAAGGGGCGCTATGTCGGGCACCTGATCGCAACGCATATTGAAGAATCCCAGAATATCGCGCACTTCGATCTCGCCCTGTCCATTACGCTGCAGCACCTGCAATATGTCCTCCACTAGCTCCAAGCTGAACGGCAGACGACAGCCCTTCAGAGTCGACCTGACCTGGGCCTCACTGATGTACGGCTTGGATGTCGGATTAATGTGGCTCAAGTGCTCCGACAGCTCCTCCACATTGTTCCACAGGGCGCGCTTCAGCTCCAGCTGGGCAGCGGCCCGCACCTGGTTCCTGTCGCAGCTGGGAGGCATTGCCTGCTCAGCCGAGAAATAGCGACACACGGTCACTATTTCGTGGCTCAGCAGGCTCTCCTTCGACAGATACGACAGCAGAGTGGATCGCATGGTGTCAAAGTCGATGGTGGCAAAGTCCCCGAGATCGCCATCGGGCTTGCAGCGCAGCACAAACTGCTTGTACTCGGGTCGCACTGCAGTGCGAATCTTTTGCATGATCGCACGGATGTCGGCAACCGGAAACTGAAAGAGGAATCGACTGAAGATCAGGTGAACAGCCGTAGCTCCCTTTTGTGCACTCACCTCGCTGGGATGCTGTTCCATGTAGAGCAATGTGAATTCGTCCGCTGAATAGATGTGGAACACGTGATCCTTTAGGCTGAGAGTGCGGCCAATGTAGAAGTCATTGGCCCGATAGTACTCTGGCCGTGCGGCGCTGAACTTATCCTGTCCGGGCAGCGCAACGCGTGCCCGCTTGAGGAACTCGCCGCCCAGGAAGCCAGAGTTCCGTCGGGAAGATTCATAGACCTGGAGAGTGTCGTCGGCCAGGAAGTAGCTAACAATAAAGACGCGTTCGCAGTTGTCGCGAATGGCGGACACCAGCCTGGCCCCGAAGCGCAGGATGCAGCCGTCGTACTTGATCAGCTTCTTGAAGTCGGCCTGCGGTGGTTTCGGCTCCACGGTGATGCAGTTGCCCTCGGAGTCCTCGTAGCTGCCCCATCCGTTGTAGGGCGGCAGCCGACGCACTGTGCCCGCACCCTGGGTGTGCGGACGCACATCACTTCGCTCTGGAACGGGCTGCGGTGTGAAATCCTTGATGCCGTACTGTTAACGAAAATGGGGTGAAATGTGAATCGTTTTGGCCTGAACCATGGTCTCCTTCACCCACCTTCTCTTTGTAGTAGCTTTGGGTGAACTGATCGCATCCGGTTAGTACTACTGCGCGTCCAAAGACATTCAAGACGGCGCCGATCTGCAGATCCTGGTCGGTGTAGTAATGCACCTGTTTCTGGCCCGTGTTCAAGGGATCGGTCACGTAGCGCACATCCCGCATGTTGGTGCCCAGCACATTGAGCAGCGTCACCGATGTCTGCTGACCCGGCTGCGCCAGCCCGGAGAACTCCTTGGGCAGCTTGCCTCGTTTCAGGAACGTACTGGGCCCCTCGCGTCCCGAGTTTCGGGGAAACTTCTCCTTTATATCTATGGTGTCGTCGGCCAGATAGTAGCAGATATCCAGCTTCCGCACGTCCCCAAACTCGCTCCGATCGTTCCAGTAGCCATGGAACTTGAGCACACGTCTGTCGAACTCCAGGAACTGGGCAAAGGAATGGCGCTTGGGCACGGCACTGCTGCCACTGACTGTTTGCTTCAGCCCAGAGCGTTTCCGTATTTCCGTGGTGGGGTCACTGGGCTCCTGTTGCGCCTCGGGCACATAGATTCCGGCTCGATTGAGGAACTGCCTGGTGAAAATGTCACAGCCGCTGATGCGATAGACGCGATCAAAGATCTGCACCTCCGTGTCCACGTTCAGGTCGAAGATCGAGATGAACTCCCGATCCCTGTTTGGCGCCTTGGGTATGCGCTGGCGGTGCACCAGACAGCCCTGCGGAATGCCCGAGTTCTCCACTTTCGGTTCGGTGACCTGCATGGTGCCATCCTCCAGATAGAAGTAGATCCTGACCTTGCGCACCTGGTACGGGGCATGGTAGATCTCGGTGAGGTTCTCCTTGAAGTAGGCGTTGAAGCAGAGCACCTGCTTGTCGTAGGCCAGCCAAGGTGGCAGCTTCGTGGTGACCTTCGGTGCCCAGAGCGTGTTGATCTGTGCGGGTATTGGCGGGCATTTGGGATCCGCCACAATGCCATTGGGCTCCACCAGCTCCGGCTCCCGGCGATCGGAGAGCATCTGTATGCCCTGATAGTGCATCAGCGTCTGCTGCCGGGGATGGCGACGCTTTCCGTACTACGGGGCAGAGAAGGGGGGAAGGGGGAGTAGTCATGCAGCTGATGGCAGCCTTTGTGGGCGACCTACTCACATCATAGAACTGTGCACCTGGCAGCAGTGGCATCCCTGGCAGCCGCAGCATAATTTTGGATCGCTTCTGGGATATTCTACACTCGAAATTTAGAGAATTTTAACTAGCGAAATCTTTTGCCGAAGCGTTTCGGTTACATTTGTGTCGAAAAGGAACTCAAATCAATGGCAGTTAAGGCTACGCAGCTGAGATTGCACTGGTCCTCGACATTTCTCTGCTCTACCGCTATTCGATAAATGGAAATGGAACAAACAATGCTATGGCAATGGTGGGGTCGGGGTCTGGGTCGGGTCTCGTCATGGCAGCGTTGTATCCATGGTATCCAGCTAGAACCCAACCCAACCCAAGTGGCATATGGACTCTTAGGGGGCCCGAGTATTCTTTATTTAATAAGCATCTGAGGTCACCCAGTTAGGGGACAAGCACTAAACATTGATAGCAATATACGTATAAACATCCATATAAATTTTCGTTGATTAATATTTGGTTTGGTTAAGTTATCGCTGCCATTAAACATTAAAATTGAACATGCAGGTTCTTGTTTTGTCGAACGGACGTAAACACACATCACAATTAGTTACACAGAGATCTAAACGAGATTGGTTTCTATATTCGGTGGATTTAGTATATGTATGTAGTATTTATGAGGGTTGAGAGCTGTTCCACCTGTGATTGTGATTGATATTGATACCATCCATATTGATAACAACTTCTGGCGCTAATCGCTCTCGGCGCAGACGTCGCTGTGTTCGCTAATTAGTCGGACATGCGAAAGCAGGAAACCCACCGACAGCACGTGCTTTCTCTCACCTTCCATCTTCGATCTTTCTCTTTTGCGTAAAATTCTTTTGAGAAGTTGACGTCAAATCGCAGAGCTACGCATTCGCTGTCCAGAGTCCAAGCGGACAGCACGGAAAGCGGCAGAATGAATCTCATGTGAGTAGATCAGATATACCCACACATTCATGGGATGTGCAATGAATGGATTCATCTATTTTATAGCATGATTCTTTCGATGCTTCTGCTGGCTGTGGAAGGTGGGCGAGCCATGAGCGCCAATCTCACGTCCTGGCATCGTCACAGGCGGCAGAAGCGCTTCCTGATCTACCAAAATGGAGGGGTTGTCAAGGTGAATATTTTCTTAGGGGTGTAACATCAATGAGTAATACACAGTTATCTTCCCAGCTGGTCACTGGAGCCGCCATTCCGGTGCCGTTTCAAGAGAAGAAGGCCTGGCGCCAGCTGGTCTGGCTAATGAATTTCCATTATCAATTCAGTGAGCCCCAGACGCCGATCTATTGGTGGAATCTTTGGAACAGTGCTCGCGATCTAAAGGGGTCTCCTCCTCCTCCTCCTCCTCCGGCTGCTGCTCCTGCTGCTGCTCCTGCTGCTGCTCCTGCTCCTTCTGTTGTGGATGAGCCGCAGCTTTTGCTGTTCAAGTTCGCCGAGGACTATATGTCGCAGATTGGGCAGAACGGAACGGCCTGCCTGGAGCGTCTGATCTGCGAGAATGGACAAGTGCACGAGCACAGTGGCCTCTACGCTCAGCTATTGCACAGACTGCTGAGGTAAGCACATTTACAGGCCTCACTCTAATCCAATCCAATCTAATCTAATCTGTCATTCCCCATAGACCCCATCGAACGCTGGACGAACGATATCTGGATGCGTATAGAATGGGACGACACGGAGCGAACTGCCGCCGAGCATATCCGCAGGCGTCGCACTGTCTCCTGGACGACTACATCCACCTGCATGAGCGGGGCCCCATGCAGAGTTTTCCCTAAGCTTAGACTAAGAGTTTGTAGGTGCGGGCGCTGGTTGCCCAGAATAGTATAGTACACAACATTTACACAGCTAATTAAAGGTACTAAAGGAGAGTAACTAAACCATTCTACATGGAGTATACGAGTGCATTTGTACAACATTTAGGCGAACGTTCGTTCTGTCCAGCTCTACTTCCTGGGATAATTGTCGACGTCCTCATCGTCATTGCCAGAGACTCGCCAGGGTAGTTGGAAGTACCTTCTGCTGTTGGCCGCCAGCCATATGTTGGCACAGCGGTTGGTGCAAAAGTTACAGGTGAAGAGTTGCTTGGAAGAGCTGCCGAATCTGTAAAGATGCAGGGCCAATGAAATGGTTTCAGACACAGATACAGACCAGTGGCCCCAATCCGCACTAAGGTTCGATTGCCTAGTCTAGAAAGCGTCTGGTACCGGGACCGGGACCGGTTTGGGTTTCAGATCAAAACATTGACGCAAGCAGACATGCCCCACCCCACCCCACCCCACCCCACCAAGACTCACCTCTTGACAACCATGAAGTAGTACGTGGTATACAAACACCTGGAGCATTGCGTGGTCGTGCAGCGAGCGATGGGTCCGTTGTTGATCTGCGAGCTCATGTAGGGCTCGGGGAGGAGGCGGTGCAGAGCAGTGTTCTCGTAGACGGGCACCTGACGGTTCAGCGTTTGGATGGCATGCAGACAGTCGTCGTAGAGGGTGATCCGGTTCTCCTTGGAGGGCACTTCGAAGACTTGTCGCGTGCCCACCGGCAGCAGCAGGCGTTTGTATGTGGCCAGCTCCCGCACCCAGAACAGGCCCTTGTGGCTGATGGTACTGTGGCATGGGAACGGAGGATAGAGATGCAGTCATGTAGGGGCTCTGGGACTTACATGGGCGTGAACTTCTGGCGATTGTCGTAGAAGTTCTGATAGAACTTCTCATAGATCATGGGCAAGTAGTTGATCGACGTGTTGTGGAAGATGCGCACATGGTTCATGAACTTGGAGAGAGCAGCCGGCAAGTAGATGAGAGCGCAGCCTGCAAGAGAACCCAATACTCATCTCTCTCTCTCTCTCTCTGTGTGTTTGTATTGGCAGTACTCACGATCTGCTGCGAGGGACTGTAGCATGGGTAGGTTGGCAATGCGCTCGGGTATGTGCAGCAGATTCTCATTGTCGCACACGTTCAGCTCGTTGAGGCGGACGCACTCGCTCAGCTGTATGGGCAGCCGGCGGAACCGATTCTTGGATATGTTCAACTGTTCCAAATTGCGCAAGTTGCTCATCTCTGAAAGGGTTGACAGTGGACAGTTGACAGTGGGTGTGGGTCATGGATATCGGAGTGGCTCTTGGGGCCTTCTATCACTCACCGATTGGTAGTTTTGTGAGCCGATTGCCGGAGACATTCAGCTGCTGCAGACGGAGCAGCAGACCCAGTGTGGGCGGCAGCTCTTTCAGCTCGTTGTTGGAGACATCGAGGAACTCAAGGTTCTCCAGCATATAGATGTCCGTGGGCAGTTCGGTGAGGTTATTCCCCGCCAGATGGATAAACTTGAGGGTCGTGATGCTCAGCAGCCATTGGGGGATCGCCGAAATGAAGTTCTCCTTGAGGTAGACCTCCTCCAGATCCTCATACAGGAAGAGGTCCATCGGCACATCCCTGAAGTTCAGATAGCTCCAGTGCAGTATCGTTCTGTTCATTTTGCTGCCGTTATACAATTTTCGTTTGGCTTTCTTATTCGAACATCGAGTGAAGCGAACTTGTTTGCTTTGAATTTGTTTCTGTTTCTCGGTTTCAATTATATTTATACGTATTTTTACGCGGTCATGATCAACATTTGGCACCGTCACCCACCAAACACAAACTGCCACCAGCAGCCAGCACCCTGGCGCCCCAGCCACCAAGAGGTACAACAACAGCAGCAGCAGCAGCAGCAACAGTTTGCTCGGGCGACCAAAAATTTTCTTCTTTCCTCTGGCTAAATTTGTCTCATTTCGCTGTCGCAATTTTCTCGCTCGCGAGAAACACTCAATGGCTTGCCCCACCGAATCCACTTTTTCGTTTGTTCTCCGTTTTTTCCTTTATATTTAGTTATTTCGCTAATAAATCGCTCGTTTCACTGGCCACCCATCGACGTACGTATGCGTAATGCGGTGCCCGCCTCCGAGTATGCAACGGATACAGACGAGCCAAACTGCACGAAAGGGAAAATTTTTGCCCCTGACATTGAATTTTCCCCGGTCCCTGGCATTGATTTGCAGCGGTCTACTGCTGCTGCTTGTCGTTGTTGCTGTTGCGCTTGTTGCAGCCTTCAAGGTCGTCGCTGCTGCAACGTACGAGCATGTGCATGTGTGCGGAAGGGGGTGCTTTTTGGGCCCATGTTAAATAACATTAACAATGAATTTTTAACAGACAAAGTGTATGTCATTAACATCTCAGTCCTGGACTGGCCCATGTTAAATAACATTTGAATTTTTAACAGACAAAGTGTATGTAAATAACCTGCCAGTCCTGGACTGGCCCATGTTAAATAACATTAAAATTGAATTTTTAACAGACAGAAAGCTCATGTATGTAATTAACATCCCAGTCCTGGAGTTTAAACGCAAAAATATATATTAATATCTATACTATGGATATAGGACCCAAATTTGTTTTGTGTCTTGTTCAGCCTGAATAAGCGAGTCGATATAGTGCTATCCGCCTCTTTCGATGTAAACGAATCTACAATTTCAATCAATCCCTATAAAATATTCTTCTTTTTATACATACAACATAGATCATTTGTCGGAATCGGTCTTGCCATAAAGCAAGTTTTAATTGGAAAATATTTCTGGTTTATTAAGATAATCCAACCCAACGTTCACATTCGTATTACATAACTTGTAAGGATTTTGTGACAGCAAAAGCCTCGCCATAGTGTTGGTTTACAAATCCGTAATTCTGTCATCAATTGGGGTATTATCCATAGTGGTTAGGTTTGTGCCCATAGCCATAGCCAGGCGAGTGATGGTGATGATGGTGCGGATAGTACGGTGGGGGCGGTGGCCGTCCAATTGGCACTCCCAGTGGCAGGCGCAGGGGCAGTGGCACTGGCACAACTACTAACGCTGGAGCGGGAAGTGCTCCAACCAGGCCCAAAAGGAGCACAATAAATGCGATCACAGACTTCATGTTGCTGGCAAGATTTCTCAATGAACTGATGAGAATTTGGAGGCGTACTTTGGCTTTAAAGCAAATCCGCCCAGCCTATGGATTTGGGGGATTTTGCCACAGCGGTGGACAAACAAAGAGGGAAAACAAAGCAAATTTCACCCAGCAAATGGTGTGAAACGACTGGAGACGGGATTTACCCCTGAGTACTCGTATTTTTTGTTGCCTTATTTGCTTTATTTAGCATAGCAAACTTCGGACAATTAAGCGATGCTCTTCACCTGGTGAAGAATGAAGATGGGGGAGCACCAACAACCAGTATTTGCAGTACTGTGAGCTGCTTGAAGAGATCTGGGAGACCTTTTGGCACTGGGAGATCTGCAGCGTCTCAGTGGAGACTTGTCCACGTATGATCTATGGAGGAATAAGGTGTTAATTGAGAGAGAGAGAGATCGACAGAGCTATGAGCTATCGATACAACGATAGCAGCAGCGGTATCGCCTTTGAAATTTATGTCAATTCAATTATTTAACTAAGAAATTACGAGTCAGTGAGAAAATCAGTTTGTGACTGGCTTCAGTCGGGTTCGGAACTATTTGGAAAATAATAAATCAAACAGCACATTTATTTTGCCGATCAAAAATTTTCGTGAAACAAAAAATACAAGTCATGTTGTCTCCTAATATTATTGAAAAATAAATTAATGGAGAGAAACATGCAAAGGCAGCTACGTGGAATAGCGCGAGAGTCCTCGTCTGGATTCCGCCGGGCTGGGGCGAAAATCTTTTTTCGGGGCAACAGCTCTCCACTTCCAGGGCGCTTGAAAACTGCCCTAGAAAAAAGGTGAGTCAACTGAGGTTTGGCATATGTAAAGATGATTGAGAACGATCCAGTGCTGGAGTTTGTCAAAATAAGGGAATACATAACATTTACTCTACGTCCTTGCAGAGGTGGTGCGCAGGATTCGCGAAGAGTTTAGGCAAAACTTCTGGAATATCCGTGCTCCCGCGGACAATGTGGAAATCGAGTTGCATCTGCTGGACTTTCATATCGTTGACAACAAGGCTTACATATGTGCTATGCCGCTGGTAAGTAGTGGCATTGGAAAATATGTCATTTTAATTAAACAATAATTGATACTATTCCTAGCTGTGGCCAGTTCCCAAGAGCAGAGCATGCTTCTGCAATGAATTCTACAACGCCAAGACCAAAGAGGATTGCGTCCGCCTTCGCTTCATAAAAGGGAGCAGCCACATGCACCTCTACATCCCAAGGGTCAAACGCCGTTCCCGCAGCCGAACTTGGGGCGGAGTGCCGCCGTCTGCAGTCGCCTTGGGCCAGATAAAGGCTGTCTCCGTGTACCACCTGAGGCATAATAACAACATGGAGAAGACCCTTATCGGGGAGCCCCATTCCAAGTGGCGCACTGCACCCTAGGATGCCTACAAGTAAGATGGGTATGAACACTTGAATACTATTAGCTATTAGTCATCACAATAGCAGAGGACTTGGCCGAGGATCTGCCCATCGCCAATCCATCAGTTACGTGACAAAGCCCTTGCCCTCGATCAATTTGTCTCATTTCTTCATGCCAGCGGAGTTGGGTAGAAGGTGATTATTATTGTTCTTCTTATTTGGATTTATTGAATTTATCTGGCAGCCATTCTTTCCGACCATTCTTTCCATACCCTGCGATAGTAGCGTGCTGAAGCTGACCAGTTTTATTTTGTCCGATATAAGCGAGAAAATGGTCACTGCCAGGCTATATTTTATCGAAAAAATAGTTGGGCAGCGACTATTTTCTCACTTATATCTGACAAAATAAAACTAGTGGGCTTCAGGGCCCTACTACCGCAGGGTATGGCATTGAGCTGGAAGGAATGGTTGCGCGATAAAGTCAATGCATCCAAATAAGAACAATAATAATAATCACCTTCTCCCGAACGCCGCTGGCATGAAGAAATGTTACGAAATGTTCAAACGCAAGAGTTTTGTCACGTAGCTGATGGATCGGCGATTGGAAGATCCTCATCCAAGTCCTCTGCTATTGTGATGACGATGCTAATGCAAATGAAAGTATTCGATAGCTAAGAGTATTTTTGTAAAGGATTCAAGTGTTCATACCCATCTAACTTGGAGGCATCCTAGGGTGCAGTGCACCGCTTGGATCGGGATCCCCGATAAGGGTCTTCACCATGTTTTTATTTCGCTTCAGGTGGTACACGGAGGCAGTGAAACGGAGTGATCGAGGCCAAGGGTCTTGTCAGGTGGCGGATGGATGATTTGCATGGCGCGTGAGCTTCATATTTCGTATTTGGCCAAACTACCAAATGTCATCGAACATGCCATCGAGAACCTTCCCTTGGAGTTCGGGACACACTCAGCCGCCTCATAGACCTCAACCTGCGCTATGGTGCCCAGCGCATCAGTGAGACGGAGCTAAGGCAGGAGCTGCACCAGCAAATACACGAGCTAGTGGACTTGGTGCTTGAGGGGCGCAAGAGCTGCTTGGATAGTGTTCGTGGATCGGAAAAGGCAGTTTGAGGCGCAGCGCAGCGAGCTCAGCTCAGACCTACGTAAGAATGTTTTCAGCATACCTGGGGCTGTATTTCATATTCGCTCCTTTTCCAGTCAAGGATCAAAACTACGAGTACGCCGCGCAAATACGAAGTGTCCAACTTCCGGCAGTTCGCCATAAGCTGGCATCTACGGCGCCAGCGTCAGGGCGAGATATTCGAGCGCTCCAAGGACAACCAGGTAGCGCAGCGTTGCCACGGATCTGAGTACTAGGCTCTAAGTACGAGAAAAGATGTATCCCTTCTCCTGAAGATTGACAAATAATCCCACGTGATTGATGGTGCAGCAGCTGCAGACGACTTCATACATATTTCGTAGCAGCCAGTAACTGAAACAGTACATTTAGAAAAATGGCCTAGTGGTGACAACAACCTCATAAGGAACTTAGCAGATACACAAACCATTTCTACATCTAACCATTTCAAAAAAGCGCGCGCAAATCATCTAAAAGGAGATTGCAAAAGTAAAGGAGGAACCATCGAGTCGCTTGCCGCCCATGTGCTGGCCCAGAAGAACGGCTGGGGAACCACCAGCCAGATCAAGACCATGGAGACCATGTCGCCTCCTCCATGCCTCTGATGTTAAGTTAGCCGGCAAGAGCTGCAGGAAGTCCCAGTAAGCGTTGCTACTTCCACATTCCAACCACAATCCAGCACGAGTCCGGATGGAATGCAGGATGCAGGAGAACCCCTCTACGGGGGTGGTGCTGATATTTTGTGGACTTGCATTATTATTTATGTTAAACTTGATTTGAGATCTGTAAGATTAAAAAAAGCCATTTCCGACGTGGACCTCCTCTTGTAATGGTCTTTGATCCGCCCGGGCAAAATATTCAAAAAACAGTATCCATCCCCTTTGACATTCTCATTAACAGTGGCACCTAATCGTATGCGCTGACCATTAGTTTCCCCAACTTGTTATCCTTCTGCTGGCTGCTTTCATTGTTGGTTAAGTAAATACAAATAAACTGAGCGTAAATACTTAAGAAGTGTATGAATGCTGCAAGAGGAGTTGTCCCTAGTCGTAGTCCTGGCACCTTTGCCCTTTCCACTAGCCAAAGAACAATTGACCTTTGGCTGGCTGTTGCGCAGGAAAAGGGTGAGGGGTGGAGAGGGGGGTTTCGTTGCGTTTTAGCCTATTTGAAGCGTCTGTCGTTGTGGGAGAGTGTGTGTAGGAGTGCCGTGTGTGTGTGTGTGTGTGTGTGTTGGCTAAACTTTAAATTGTCCAAATGCTACGTGCCCCGAATGCGGAGTTCATAAATCCAAGCGCTAAATGTAAACATCAACAGTTGCGCGTCCCTGGGTGGTAGAGGGGGAGGGGGAGGGTCTTTTCGTATGGTAGCGGTATCGCACCAACAACAAAAGTGGCAACAACAATAAAGGCAACACCAACAATTACAACAACAGCTACAACAATGATGATGGGGGAAAACTTGCAAAGTTCAAACACAAACTAATGCAGGCAGCCAAAGTGCGAGAGTGGGAGCGGGAGCGGGGGCGGGGGCGGTTAAGGGAGGAGAGGAGGAACAAAAGCCAAAAGCATGAGGGAGTGTGAGCCCAGAGTACCCTCTATATCCTGCACTACCCTCCACCATAGACCACTCTTTGCCACAGTCTCCTCCCTCGACTTGGGGCCACTTTCACCGTTGCGGTTCGCTTTTCTCGGGGCTATTACTATTTTCATCCAATTGTTAATGTGCATACCTACATATGTACATATATATATAAACCATCTTTTTGTTTATTTCCACTAGCTATTTATCCAAGTTAAACGTTCTGCAGATCCTTGTGGGAACGATCCATATTGAAGGGTATTCCAAGCTTCGCCCACCGAACGCCATCCTTCCTCCTGTTTGTTCTGGCTGTTGTTGTTGGGGCGCTTAATGCGCGATAGCCAAATGCATGTGTGTGTGTGCGTGTGTGTGTGTCTAGGTGTTGGATCCATGGGCTTCCTGCTATACCATCTCCTGCTCCTATCCTCCAGACCTTTCGCCCTTCCGTCCGATCCAAGAAAATGAAATAAAATAAACTCGAGTTTTGTTTTCGTTTGTCGTATAAGCAACGGCTTCAAGCTTACGCCTTCGTCCTTCGTCCTGAGACCCTCTACGCATGTGGCCAGTGGTAATGACCTCGGCAGGACCACACTAGAAAAGCCCCCAGACACACATACACCCCTCAGCTACACACACACACACATAGACAAGCGCTGCTCGTTGCAGTTGCACAAGTTTGTTGGTTGCTGGCCAGCAGAGGGTTAAGTTCCGATAATTATGGATGAAAAAGTGGAGCAAAAACGAAACGAAACGAAATGAAACTGGAAGTGGAAGTGTAAAAGTGTAAAATAAGCCACAGAGCAGCACTTAAAGCTATTTACCTTCTTGCCAGCACCGTTTTTGCCCCATTTTGACCCATTTTCCCAGTGGAATTTAATTGTGTTTCGTAGCAAATGGCAAAAAAATAACAGACTCGCATATCATTTAGGATAATTGGGATATACATGTATGCATGGAGATTGAGAGTGAGATATTATCTTTCGTTGGGGCTAAATGGTTTTATGGACATATATTCCTTCATCGTGAATATATTCAATCTTTGATTGGAATCGTCTCTGTCTTTCAATATTCTCAGAAATCAAAATGGAGCAACAATCTACTTCTCAATAGGATATTTCCATTCGAATCACTTGAAACACCCAACAAAAAGAAGAAACAAACATAAATCGTAGGAGTATCTAATCTTGACGGGGAAATGGGTTCGATGGGTCCCGCTCTTCGAGTGCCTCTTGAATGAATTACGCCTCTATCGGATCTACTCGTAAAAATATAGATAGAGAGTCTGCTTGGAATTAAGTCTATGACGGCTATAAATCAAGTTGAAGCACCATATTGATTAATAAATATATTGATTATGCCGATTCGCGTGGTGTAAATGGAATTTTTACGACAATAAAACTTAATGGGAGGAAAACTGCATTGATTGGACTTCTGTGTTTTCAAATTTAACATGCTTTCAGGGGAAAACGGGAAATGCAAGGAATGCACAAGAATTCCAACAAAAATGTATTCAAAATAGAGACAGAAACGATTCAAAATTCGTATAGTTTCCTGGACAAAGGGGTCATAGTTGTTGACCTTTTACTTTCGTGTGTTGAGTGTTGTTCTTGCCATAGAAAATATGAAATTCCATTGAAATTGATTTGGGCAATGTTCATTTGAAGCCTCTCCAGGCCAGCATTTTCCTGCTTTCCTGGGGACTTTAACAATGGCCTTTGTTCTCCTAATTGACTGCCGGCCCACACTATTCCACACTATTCGATTCAAAGGATTTCTCCTGCTTGGGCATGCACTTTCATAATCCACTTCGGGGGATAGTATTTTCCGGGAGCCCCTCTGCAGCAGTTGATCTATCCAGGGAGGTAGACTTAGCAATGCGAGTATTTCCCAAGGACAAACAGGGTGCCAAGGACAGGGCTGAAAGGAAATCTCCGCCTAATTTAGACAGTGTGTACAGTAAATATGCAAACAAGCCGCTAAATTGGCATAGAACAAACACAAGAGAACAGAAACTCTGGCAACAATTGAAGTACTGAAGTACCGAAGGACAGCGGGACACACACACACACCTGTAAATCCCCGATACTTGAACCTGCAGTCGAGTGTTGGAGAGTGTCTTTTGTGTTGGCACTCGACAAATATCAACACATAAATATTTCAAAGACAACAACAAAAAAGTATGATTGGAAACGTGCAGTGGATCCAGTGGATTCTTTACTTGATGATAATCTTATCTATAAGGGGGTTTCCTCTGAATTAAATTAATTGAGTGGCAAATATAGATTCAGTTGGCAAACAGGAACCAGAGGGGCCACCAATCGTTTGAAAGTTATGGAAACAGGCCCCGGATTAGTCGTCTATCAGTGGAGATTGGCTTATCAATTTGGCACGCAAGCGGACAGGGGGACAGGGGCACAAGTGGACAGGTGGATAGGC
This sequence comes from Drosophila helvetica, assembly GCA_963969585.1. NCBI lineage: Eukaryota > Metazoa > Arthropoda > Insecta > Diptera > Drosophilidae > Drosophila > Drosophila helvetica. The sequence continues at coordinate 21,339,056 of OZ018404.1, read as the reverse complement.
GGATAGCCGGACACAGAGGGACAGACACTCGAACAATCATATACGATTGCTCGTTGAGGCGAAAGCTGTGACCTTCCCGCTGGATCGTACTGTGAATGAAGGACACTGCGTGGATGGGACTGAAAGACCCTAGAAAAAGGCGGACACTCTGGAGAGTCTAGAGAGAGAGAGAGAGAGAGAGCTAGTGCGGTGCAGTGCTGGGACAAGCAAATACCTGTTGTTGCATTTGCATTCGTTTCAAGTGCACCCGCAACATCACAGCAACATGGCCCCAATGTTCCCAAGCAACATCCCAAACCTCAGCAACATTTGAAGCACGAGCGCCACATCGGTTCGGGGGCTCTGGCTTTCTGTGGGCGTTCGGCTTTTGGCGCTTTTCGTTTGGTCGTTTGGGCCGTAGTGTCTTGGCGCTGCCTCTGCTGCTGCTGCCGCTGCTGCTGCCGCTGCTGCTACCGCATAGTTCGTTTCTGTTACTCGACCGGTGAACAACGCGGCGCGCTTGCGTCTCTGCCTCTGTCCATTGCATCGCCAGGCTGTCCGTGTCATTCGAAAGTGTCGTCGTCTCGTCTGGCTGTGTTTCGTCTCTCGTGCAGCGAACCGATCTTCCAATCTTCCAAGTAATAAATAAACTAAGACCAAAGGCATATCAAAAGCCAAACAAAATCATTAAAAATTTATAAATAAATGAGCGGAGAGGAGGGGAGAAAACCTGATTTCGCACAGGGCGACGATCTGTGATCCCACGACGATGCCAGTGAGTGCCAGTGAGAGGCTCGTCCGACTGCATTCTTGCATCACGTGCGACAGAAACTGCAACATCGTCCGACCACTCGGCCATTCGCCACCCCACATTCAAGGCGAAATTTTGCGCGGCGATCTGCAGGCAGAGCAAAAGCCGAATTACAGTTGTTCTTTGTCTCTTCTCTTTGCTCGCTTCCCCTTTGAGCGTTAAGTGATTTGTTTTCGTTTCTCAATTGAACGGCTCCCAACGGCCCCAAGGCGTGGGGAACAGCTGGGATCGAAAAGAGTGAGAGAGAGAGAGAGATAAAGAGAAGTGCACAAGAGTCCAGAGAGCGAGGGAGGGAAACTAGACGAGAAGGACAGTGGGACAGTGGGACAGGAAAGAGGTCAGTGCAGAAGTAGAAATGCATGAAAATCATGCAATTGATCGGTGGCGGCCAAATTTCCATTGAAACTTTGGAAAAGTTTGATTTCTATGGGTTTTCTAGTCGTTTAGATGCTTGCTATTGCTAATTCTATTGCAATTCTATTGTTCCTGTTCGAGTGGGGGCTGTTATTGGTGCTGTTGCCTCTGAAATTGATTAATTAGAAGTGCAAAACAATGCAAAATAATTTAAATGGCCGCTTGCCTGCACACAAAGTCAATTTGATTGACTTTTTCCCTACCTACGTATTAGGGAGTTTCGTTGCACTATATATTTTCCCGTTTAATTATGCATATTGGTTGATTCTTATAAATGCATAGGGTATGGTAAAAGCATGCCGCTGCTATCACTCAGGCTGTATCTGTGATCGATTCTATAGATTAAATCGTCATTATATGCCCACAAAAACTAGTCTAGATCAAAAACAAGTTCTCTGGAAAAAATCTTGCTTAACTTGAACGTTTCTGCAGATAGAATTAAAAAAAAATGCACTTGTTAAACTCAGCCCAAAGATTCCATAAAAGCGATTAAAAAAATTCCATAAATTCTGCTCCAAAAAAAACATAATAAATTTAAGAAAAATAATAATAATAATTGCCTTCAGAAAACATATCGCTATCGAAGAGCATCCAAGCTTCAATTATTTCTAGTATTTTTTCTAGTATGATTTGCCATCAATATTGGCCAAAACAAAAACCAAAACCAAACCCTGACCTTTGCCCCGGTATGAGTACGGCTACGAGTATTTGCTGTTCCCATCAATCGGGCAGGGCAGTCAACGGGCATTTGAAAAGTGTTTGCTTGGGCATTTATGGGCATTAAATGCATCTGCCACGGCTTTCATCGCTCTCATGCGATATTTATTTGCATTTACATATTGCAAATAATAACTTAAATGCCGCACATCAGCAGCATTTAAATCAACACGGATTTTCGCCATTCATTTTTTGTGTCTCCTCTTAATGGCTAATGAATAGGCGTTGATTTGGGGGGGGGGGGGGGGGGGGGGGCTTGTGCAGTGGTGGCGGGATAATGGGTAGACGTTGGGGCGTATCAACTATGTGAATTCGCAATATATTTAATTGAATTTCAAGGTTTCAAATTCGTAAATATATGGGAAATATTATTTCGCTACAAGAACTACCAACCTTGCAACGGCCACACCAAGAACAATAATTCATCAAGCGATTTGTTGGATCTGCCCCAACGGAAACTACATTCCGCCCCGTCCACGGCCCATTTGCAGCAATAATTGGCGACAAAAGGGGTAAAGAAAACCCCGTATAAATAAATGGTGTCTGCAGCTAGAAAGAACGAAAGAATATTAGAAGGCAGCCCCAGACTCGGGGACCCAGAGACGAACCGCTCCGCTCCGCTCCCATCGAAAGCAAAACAACCTCTGACGCTGTGCTTTCGCTTTTCGAGAATATTTTTAGATCAATTTTGTTGCTTTCTTCTTTCTTCTTTCTGGCTTTTTGTTTTTGTTGCCGTTTCACTTGCTGGCCGAGTAGAGCAGAGTCTGCTCGTTTACTGCGTCTCGTCTCGATCGGGTAGAATCAAGAAATGAGTAATGAATAATGAATAAGGCCAGCAACATATCTGCAAAAGCAAAGCTGCAATTTGTCATAAATATTTGAATATTAAAAAGCTCTTTCCCCTTGATTTATTTCCATAACAAAAACCAGTTGGGTGACGTCTAAAGTGTGACAAGAATTGCATTCAAAACTCGAAGAGCAAATCGTCGGCGAAATGCATCGCAGTTGGAACTGTAACTGGAGCTGGACTCTGCTCTGGATGTCGGGTGAGTGAACTTGTGGAATGATATAGCTATACTACATACATATATACCTATATTAGAACTAGTAAGAAAAATCATCCGACTGAGGGGGTTATCTTTCCGTCAAAACCTGACCCGATCTGTCAGTTGGGCGGCGAATAGATTGCATTTCATGGCGAATGCCGGAATAAAAAGTTGGCGAAAAATTTATGAAATGCCAATTTCACTTACGCTTAACTTTATTACCCCTGACGCACATTTGCAACTTTGTTGCAAGTGACTGTTTGTGTGTGTGTGTGCTGCTCCTGCTCCTGCCACCCACTGGCTGGCCAAGAGTCTCAGATTGCCTTTTAGCTTTCAACTTGAGCACTATTTCAATGTTTCTGTTTGTTTATTTGTCTCCCACTCCAACACTCTCTGGCACTGGCACTGGCACTGGTGCTCTGCTCTGCTCTGCCCTCTGCTTTTCCCTCTGGCTTTTCCACTGCTCGAATTTCCAGTCCTGATGCTGGCGCTGGCCGTGGAGGTACGGTCCGAGGAGTGCGGCCAGGAGGAGTTCACCAAGTGCGCCGAACCACTCGAAATGCTGCATTTAACGCCAGAGTTCTCGATTGGCCCCGCCAAAAAGGAGGAACTGGACAAACTTTGCCAGTAAGTGTGCTCCCGGAAAAGGTTTTCCCCTAACCCATCCCATCCGATCCGATCCGATCCAGAGATAATCTCCAATCATTTTCCAGTGAGCTGCGCAAAGGAGTGCGATGCATCCAGAGTTACACGCGACGCTGCATGGACCTGCAGCAAAGGAACCAGTTCAACAAGCTCTACCACGGCACCAACCAGTTTATCCGCGATCTGTGCAACAAGGGGGAGTTCCAGGAGGGTAAGCTGCAACCCGAAACCCACACCACAGATCTCTCTGAGCTAGACACACTATAACACCCATGTAGAGTACCTGAAGCATGTGCCCTGCTCGGAGATGGCCAAGAAGGAGTTCGAGGTGTGCGCCACGCGCTACAAGGAAACGATGGTCTTCCTGAAGCCCAACAAGAACCAGGAGAATCCCGAGAACGGCACTCTCAATGAGAATATCAAAACCATTTGCTGGTGGGTAGAGATCTCCGTCTTTCCTGGTCTATCTTTCCTATATAGCTGAATCCCCTCGCAGCTCCATCAATGAACTCGTGGACTGCTCGGAGATGGCGGCCCGCAGGATCTGCGGCAATGAGGCGGCCAAGTTCACGCGGGAGCTGGTCGATAAATATGCCAACAGTTTGACCAAGGTGAGTGGCATTACCTCTCTACATAGGAAAAACTTGATCTTCTCCCACTTTTCGCAGACCTATTGCGAGGACTTTACCCGTAATCCGGGCATCTGTCGCGATGAGGCGCGCAACGGTGCCCCTGGGGTCCCACAGCAGAGCAGTCTGGTCCTGCTGATGACCATGACCATGACGCTGATGCCACTGCTGGTCAGCAGGAGCCGAAGCAGCAGATAAATACTAGGCCGCAACTACAGTTAAGTTCAAAATTCTAGAACCAGTTCACACACACAGGAAAAACAGCAAAACAGCAAAACAGCAAGAGGAGAGCTAAATAGTTAAGGTTTCCCCCAAGCACACAAACACACACAGCAAGAATTCCACACCCGGTCACATACTCTTGGGAGTCAGTGTGGGCCGCAGAGCAGACAAAACTTAAGCTAAAGCGTAAAATTAGCTAAATGTTAAGTATGTTATGTATACCAGTATGCAGATACTATGATATATAGAGGATAGGAGCGGAGAGTACTATGTTATAGGGGGTGTGTGCCTCTAGTTAAAGGGTGTTGTAGGCTAGCTGTGGCTACCAGCTAGTCCCAGTGTTGAGTGTTGGGCCGCAGAAAGAGTTGCTTGTTACGGGCCCCCCGCCAGCATTACTTTTCCCCACCCCCCCCCACTTAGTCGATCGTGCAATATATAGAGTTGAGTTTCGTTGAGTTTGTTTAAGTCTTTAAGTGTAGGAAATCATTTAGTTTCTAAGTTCGTAAGTTCCTTAACAATTCGCCACTCTTCCACCCGCACGCCCCAGCAAACGCAAATAATTATACGTATTCCTCCCCCACGAAATCCAGCAAACAAAAAGTGCATTTCTTTGAAAGGAAACTCTGCGATTTTGTAGATTATCGATAGACCTAGCTAGTGGTTAGCGATTATTTATTTCACACACTGTAAATACCTTCGGGCGTACTCAAAAACTGATAAAGTTATTGATAAAAGCATATGGAAATATACAATATAAATAAATAAATATTAGTTTAATATTGAACACACACACACACACACTTAAGCACTACACGCCCACGCCCACACCCACACCCACACACCCACACCCAAAAAAACTGTGAATATATATATTATGATTAAAGAGTAACATTTATTTTAAGTAAAACACACACACAAACACACACACACACGAATGCATAAGGAAAAACACAATAAAAAAAAGAGAAAATAAATTAATAAAAATATATATGTATGTATATGTAAAAGAGAGACGGAGGGTGAACAGAGAGTGAGAAAGAAGAGCAAGTGAAATAAAAGAGAAAACGAGAGCGTGCCAAAAATGCTTTTTACTGCAGGATAAAACCAAGCGCCGCGAAAAAGTATGCAACGCCACGCCACATCCCGCCACCCAAAAGTATGCTGCGCAAATATGCAATGGGGCTTTTGACGCTGTGGAGGGCATGGATGGGGAAGGGCAGCGAGAGGAACCAACCCTGCACTGAGGCTGGCCATAATTTATGTTTATGTGGTGCGTTCGTTCATTAGACCAGCGGCGTGGACCAGGAACCAGGAACCAGGAACCAGGATCCAGCACCTAGGAGACACGAGAAGTTGCTGGTTGACTTCTCGCCTGGCAGCTAATTTATAAGGTCGCCACATGGCTCAAGGACATGGCTGCTAAGAGAGGGGGGGGGGGGGGGGCCGAACGAAGCCCCGTGGAATGCAATAATTATGGTTATCATTGTGGGGCCAGTGGCGGCTCCATTTGCATTTGGCATTTGCGACCTTGTTGAGGCATCGATTTCGATTCGGATTTAAGCGGAATTTGAATGGTTCAAAGGAGAGGCCTTTAAGCGGTTAAAAGGAGATGCTTAAACCAGCTCAAACTGAGGGCTGAACCTGGTTTAACCAGGGTATTAATTTCCCGAATATATGTACCTGGATGAGGTATCAGTATGGATTGACCATCAGATTAGAGTTCAATAGGCTGACAAGGTGTCTTCTAATTGGTTGAAAGCATCCTCAAATTACGTTTGCTTTTAATCAGTCTTTTTAAGAAGAAAGCCAAGAGAAAAATGGGCTTGGTTGAGGGCTTTAAGATTAAGAAATTAGGAACTTGGGAACCATTTTCCATGCCTAACAAGTTCCGAATTTGATAACCAATTTCTCTAAAATGTTTGCCATACTTTGCCATACTTTGTCACCGTTTCTGCATCTCTCTCTACATCTCTACATCTTTCTCTCAACTGCTTGGCTAATAAATGTCCTTTGCTTGGCCTTTTGCCTTGTGCCTTTACCATCTTTTACCATTAGATCTCCCCAATTGCATTTCAATAAAGACGATTTCGAGCATTTTTGGCCAGTACCAAATGCTTAACAAATCAATAGCTGAGTGCGGCGTGGGCGTGGGCTGTGGGGCTGAGGGGCTCTGGGGTTCGGGGGGTCGGACACAGGTATCTCGATTGCAGCTCAAATATTTACGTTTCCATTTAGAGATGGCAGAGGAGATGCTACGGAATGTGGGGAGGATGTAGATGCAGGTACTTCCAGGCGAACTCTTCCTCCTCCTACTCCTCCTCCTATCCGGAGTCATTTTCAACTTCATTTGTTGTGCAAATAGGCGAAACGCATTGCCATTGAGTGGCGTAACCGTAAACCCCCACCCCTCCCCCCCTTTGTCAGTGGTAGAGCTCTTGGCCCTCTCTCTTCTTCCGTTTTAATTTGAAGCCATATTTTGTTGATTTGAGCAGACGATCCAAAAATGTTTTTGCGGCTGACGGAAGCATCCTTCTGACCTGCCAAACTCCCGCAGAGTCCTTTGCTTTTCGTACTGTCAATATTTGCTGAAATCGGGAACATCGCGATCTGTTCATTAGATTTATCTGAAGATATTCCCACGGGCAACATTTGAACGAAATACATACGCAAGTACATATGTACGTGTCATATGGTAGGGTATCTAAAGCTGCCAGTGGCATCGTTTCTTTTTCGTTTAGTTCTTAATTAATTGAAAATATCCTTTTTGTGTGTGTGTGTGCCAGTGTGCACTTTTGCATTTATGTGTGTGCGTATGAAAGGGGGAGGGGGGCAGCAGCAGCAGCAGCAGCAGTGGAGAGTGGCAGAAAGTGGCAAACAAATTGACAGCCAGTTGCCGTTGCCGTTGCCGCTGCTGTTGCCGTTGCCGTTGCAGGATTCGCATTCATACGGCAATTGTCGAGTGGCACTCATGCTGTTTTCACTCTTTCATTCATAGTCCCCCCGCTCCCCCCGCTCCACACTCTCCTCACTCTATCTCTGGACTCCGCTGCGGAATCCCTTGCCTGGCGTCCTTTCACTCATGTTTAATCCTCTTTAAGCGGCAACAGAACGATTACAATTTGATTTTTTTTCCCCCTTTTCTTCGCTTGTGATTTTGCTTTTTTTTTTTGTTTTCTATTTGCACATTTCCGCTGCGACTAATCTGCAATTATGTTTTACATAAAAATCCTATCACATACAACAACAGAGCGTGTGGCAGCAGGAGGGGGGGGAGGGGGCGACCGAAAAAGAGCCAGTGTGAAGGGAAAAACTTTTCACAAACTTTGTCCAGGCGCTGATTGTTTTCCCTGCTCTGATAGCCAGGGAAATACAAATATTTAACAACAGCAAAAAAAACTAGCAACAACAACAGAACAATACACTCGAGTGCCGAAGCATTTGATACCCTAGAAGATTCAGTGCCATTAGGAAAGCGGCTGCTCCGATAGGGATGCTATTTGATGCTTTGAAATACTTCCTTCGAAGCATGGCAAATATTCGTCTAAAATCAGAATACCCTTGGCCAGGACATAACAATGACGACTGGGAAAACTATCAGAGACAGAGCAGCGCATTAACGGAGAGGCAGGAGCAGCAGCAGCAGCAGCGTGCAGTGGCAGTTTTCCCTCTGGCCAACGTTTCGTATACGCATTAAATTCGTAATCTCAATCTGAATTCGAGAGAGAAGACAAAACCCGAACACAAGTTGGTTTCAGAATATGAACTGAATGCAGTAGTTACACAGATTAGGGCCATAATACCTACTAACTAGAGGGTTTGCCATATCGAGAGAGCGAGAGAGAGAGCCATAGAGAGTGGGGAGTAGATTGGAGTGGACGATAGAGAGCAACAGGTGTGAGCGAAGGAAGGTGTTTTCAAGGCTGCTAATTACGTAATGAAATGCAAATAAATCGTATGGGAATGTTAACGTTTACTGACGACCAGCAGAGAAATCTCCAGGGAATCTAAATCTCCACAGCGGATGATTTCCGCAGAACAAAATAGGCGGCCAGCAGCGGCAGAACAATGATTCAAGATGCGGAGCGCTCCTTGATTAATGGGATATATTTGCAAGCAAGCAGCTCCAATTAAAACTAAAGCATACGGAAGACAACTAATTGGCATATTAGTCACAGGCCAAAACAATAATTTCGGGATGTTGCAGGTCACCAGAAGCTCTGGTCATTTCATTCAATAACTGAGAGCAGCAAACGGGTAATAGGTAATGGGAAATGGGAAACGGGAAACACTCCAAAGCCAGCCAAAGCTATTCGATGCATTTAGAAGCATTTACGTGTCGTCCTGGACCCCCCTCCCACATCCCACATTCTACATTCTACACTCTACGTCCCACATGATATTCACTTTGAGATATTTTCGTTTCAATTTCAATTGCAAGTCACTTGGAGAGATTAAATGGGGTAAGGTAACCTCCCGGTCCTGCATCCTGGATCCTGATGGCCATAAATGCGTTGTGGTTGATAGGTTCTTGCCACACACAGGGGCAAGAACTGGGGCTGGGGCTGGACTGGGGCTGGTGGTGAGGCACCAGCATCAGCAGCCATGTCAGCTGTTGGCCAGCAGCTGGATTCGGTTCTCGAATGCATTTCGTACATTTCGTACATTTCGTACATGATAATGATGTTGGTTCTTGTTGCATGCGTTGCATGCATTTTGCAATTCCGGGGGCAGGCTGGCCGGCTGGCTGGCTGGGCCGCATAGGCTGTGGCCCTGTCTCGATGCCTCCTGCTGTGGCTTGTCGTGGTGTGGTTTATGGCAACATCTTGTCCAATTTATTACCACTTTCATTTGGTAGCATAATAGGCCATGCACACACACACACAAATGCACTTGCGGCTTGCAACTGCTGCACACACACGCACACAAACACACACAGACACAGACAAGTCGTATGCATATATCTATAACACGTACCACTCAAAAATACTCAAACATTGGAAAATTGTAGTTCTCGTTTCGGACTCTCGTCTCTCATCTCTCTGTCTGTCTGTCTGTCTCTCTGTCGGTCTGTCTGTCTGTCAGTCGTCTCGTTTCTGCTTCATCAGTTACATGCTTTGAATAATTCAAGCGCACTCGGATTCGTGTCCTTCGTGTAGGCCTTTGCCGAAAACCAAATGTTTTTTTCTCTCCAGTCATCGCCTATACCCCTCGCTGGAAAGGATAAAGCCGCTTATGCACGTTTGTGCTCTCAAAAGTAATTAAAATATTTTTGTAAATCATATTTTCTTCTTTTCATAAATGTTTGTGTATAATAAATGTGTGTTTGTGGTGGAGCATGGATAGAGTTATGGTTAGAGTATGTTGGATTGACGGAACTATTTTTATTTGCAAGGCAAAAGGAAGAATTTCCCAAAAGGAATATAAGTACCGACATATACATATATATTAAGAGCTAGAGAATATTAAAAATCAAAAAAACACAAGGGTATCTCCTCTCGATAGCCTCAAGATTAGATATAGCTTAGAAGAGCATCCAAAAGTCGGGTTATTCCTTATGTCGTTCTTACATTTTCCATCTCTTTGAAGCCATAAAGGCAGACGCTTTTTTTGTAGATTTTCCAGAACATTTTGCAGCTTTCCCATCCACTGCATCCCCTGCTTTTCCCTCTGTGTCCAGTCAATTGACTGCTGATTGTTGCAGAACTATCGCATAATAGTTGTATATTAAGCGGTGCTTATTAGCATATTTCAGCAAGGATAGCGGCCCACTCTGCTGGATGTCCCGTGCCACGCTCCACAGGCTGTTGCCCCGCCATCACATCATCACACACTACGTATACGTAATGCCTGACGCGAGCCATTTCTGGTGCATGTCCCCAGGCGCAGTTAGCGGAAAAATATAGAGGGACAGACGGAAAAGCGTAGTGTCAGTTTGGCGGCTGTTAAAAAAAAGCAGAACAGAACTCAAGTGTTGGTGGCAACCACACCATGCCACTCGCTTTGGCTCTCGCTGTGTTTGTGTGGGCGGGGTGTCTTTTGTGGCCTTTCAACAGCAGCGGCAGCAGCACTCGAGGGCGGATAGTGTGGCAGGGGTGTGGCAGGAGTGTGGCGGGAGTGTGGCAGGAGTGTGGCAGGAGTGTGGCAGGAGTGTGGCAGCAGTGTAGGCGCTTTTTAATTGCACTGAAAACAAAATGCTAAACACTTGTTGGCTGTCGCCTGGCTGCCTTCCAGCTAGTTTCTGCTGTTGCTGCTGCTGTTGCTGCTGCTGCTGTTGCTGCTGCTGCTGCTGCTGTGGCATGCCTCCTATGCCTCCTCGCGGACGAGGAGGTGTCTCAAAGGAGGCTCTCTCAAAACAGCGAAATCCGTGCAGTGTCGTGCCATGCCCGTCAGCAGCAATTGCTGTGCCATTCGCTGTTGATGCTGCCCTGGCAGCGGCTGTCCCAGTCCCAGTCCCAGTCCCTTTGGCTGTTGCAATGGCAACTGTTTTGATTGTGTGCCATAACTGAAGGCAGTTTCTATGTGGCACTTCCTTTGGTGTTGTTTGCTCTGTCCTCTTCGAGTGCCTGGAGTTCTGCTTTGATCGCACTGCAACATTCTGCGACAGTTTTAGGATTGTAATGGGCTCCCAGGGAGGCATTGTTGTGTCAAAGATGGTATGCAACGGTAGAGGATCCCATTGGGAAGGAGTCGCTTATTCTTTTGAATGAAAAGTATCCCACAATTTACTCTGCACTTTGATCATTTTCCTTGTGGCAATTTTCGATTGATTTGTGCGGGATTAATGGTTGCTTTGGATGGGAAACGCCTCATTACATTTCCCCATTCGATCGGATAATGCTGTTTGTATTTTCCGTTGCAGTGGATTCGATTTATTGAGCGCTTCATTAGCCGCGAACCATGTTTAATTAACGAGCACAATGGAGGCGTATGTCACTGACGTTCCTCGGCGGGTGGAAGGGTGAAATTTCCGACTCTCTGGTGACATTTGAAAAGTTTAAAATAATATAATTTTCAACGCTCTAGCTATACAGCTATATGGCAAACTAACAAGTTCGACTGGTCGGGCAGGGCCCTGCCTGGGGATGGCTGCGGATGACTGTGGGGCTGGAGCTAGACGGGGTTTGTCTTAGCCAACTTTTCCACCCGAAAGAGGGAAAACTTTTGGCTGCACTGTTGCACTGTTGGACCTGGACACCCACACACACCCACACACACACATCCATTGTAAGATATATGTATGTTTGTGGGAGCATAGGAAAGTTTTCTTTGGCGCTGGGCTGGGGGAAAACGCAGCGTTTTCCGGGGAAACAGGCAGCAGCGGCGCAGTCTTTGGGGAAATTAAACATTTTCTATTTGAAAACTTTGCTCGTGTGTCTTGTGCGGAGTCTGGTAGCGGTGCTGGAGCAACAGTTGCCTCTCCGTCCGGATCGGGCCACACTTTCGCATTACATTAGATGCCTTTGTTCCGGCAACAATTGCGGAAGTCATAATTTTTCCTAATTTTTCTTCCTTGTGGCAAGTTTCGGTTCCTCAGTTCAGTTCTTTGGTGCTTCGGTTGCTGTGACAAATTCAGCAGCAAATTGCTGGCCTGGCAGATTTCCGACAGCAACCGAAAAACTTTACTGCGAAAGTTCACGTTCGGGCTCTGGCAGGGGAAGGGGTGGCACGGTGGCAGGGATCTAAATGTCAAGCGGGTTACTGTCATAGGTGTTGCATATTTAATGCGCCGCCCCCGGTGGCAGCAAGAGCAGCAGGAACAATTCAGCGATTGAGGCAAGTGCACCCCAAACGCAAAGTGCATGCAAATATTTTTGTCAACGATTGTTTTGCTCCCGGAATGAGCAGCTCTGGCTGCATGTGAAAGTGCAACAGAGGCAGAGAGGGCGCTCGGACCTGGGTCAGGGGTCAGGGGCAAGGACAGAGCCCAGTTGTTGTTGTTGTTGTTGCTGTGTGTGAGTAATTGCCGTTGGTGTGAAATTTGGCAACGCTGACACAGAGCCGGAAAAGGATTTGCCGGGTTATGTATGGGCCAAAGGCTGATTGAGATGAAGGAGCAGCTGAATCGCGCTCTGAATGGACGCCATCGATGGATATCTATGGCCCCATCGATGTTGCCAAATTTCCCAAATCACTGTGGATGGCATTTTAGATTCAAGGGAAAGCTACAGAATTTTCGGAACTGAAATCGAAACTCTCAAATGGGAATAAAGAGATGGAAACGCTGCCAAAATGCACATTAAATTTAAATTAAATTAATCTCGGGGGGGACTTCCAGCTTTAAAGGTTTCGATGGCACCTTTGTCTGATTTTCCACAAATAAAATCAATTAAAGCGAGCTACCAAAAAAAGATATTGGTGTGCTTTTAAACCAGCAAAAAAAAACCCCCGCAGCTGATGGAAAAACTACTCATTTTCAGCGGGAAAACACTATTCAAAGCGTATAAAAACCAATGAAGAGAGAAGGGAAAACTGCAAAAAATTGGTTAAAAAACCGAAAATAATTTGCACATTGACGAAAATGAAATGCGATGGGGTAGGGGGCTCGAGTCTGCTGGGGCATTATCAAATAATTCAGTTGTAATCTATTTCAATCTGGCAGACATCCCTCAACAGAATGTTTGTTTGTTTGTCCAGCCCATTGGCCATGGCTGAATGCAATCTATGAATTTTCCGAGTATTTTGTGTTTATTTGGCCGCTTTGCTAAACATTTCCGAGATTTAAATGCGGATGCGGGATAAATCAAATATGTACATATGCACATACGCATATACCTAGTACGTACTGTGACTGTCTGATGGAATGATGGAAATGTCCCGCTTTGTTTTTTCCAGCCAACGAGAAATATTCAAATGATTTAAGCGGCTTAGTGTAATGGCTGCTGACCAGCGGGTCTGGGGTCTAGGGTCTAGGGCCTAGGAGGAACGAATCTGTTGCGGTCGCATAAATTATACAGTTTAATTTGGCAATATAGATTAACAAGTTCATGATACAAAAAATAGAAATAAACAAACGTTTTCCCATGCTGTTTTCTCCAGCTGGCATATGAGCAATAATCGGCTTTGGAATATGTTAAATTCAAGCGCAATTCTTCGAATTCTTTGTGCTGGAATTCAACCAAATTAAAGCATTTTACAGAGTGGGCATTTTGTATTACAATGTGGATTTATTTACATTTTTTTTCTGCTTTTTTTCCTTCAAGAAAATGCCACTGACATTCCCCAACACTTAGTAAGTTTTTCTTCCTCAATAGATACGTATTCCAATACAACTCCATATGATGAATGCCTCTAGCGATAAGGAAGGTAAATCGTTTTACAGAAAATGAGAAAATTCTTGGAACATTTCAGCTAGGAAATTCCACAAAATTCCATAAAAGAAGGCCCTTTCTTAAGGAAAAATTCACTTGGTGAAAATGTGCCATTTACTACTCCTTTTGGCAGTCCTGCCCGTGACGGTGCTTGGTCTCCTACGTACTGCTCCTCGCATCGTCGGGGGCATTTCCGTGGAGATTGAGGATGCCCCTTGGCAGGCATCGATCGTGATCCGGAATGCGCCCCTATGCAGCGGAGCCATCGTCCAGGAGAACTTCATTCTGACCAGCGGCTGGTGTGTCCAGGGCGTCGCCACCTCCCAGCTGAAAGTGCGCGTGGGCACCAGCTGCCGGAGCACTGGAGGATCACTGATCGCCGTCTGTGGGGTGCACATCCACCCGCACTACGACAGGATGCGCTACGACAACGACCTGGCTCTGCTGCACCTCTGCGAGAATGTGACCGTGGCCGACAATAGAGTACAAGTGATTCCACTGGCTACAGAGGCTCCCAAGGACGATGCGGAGGGCATTGTCTCTGGCTGGGGTCGCACGGCGTCGAACTTATTGAGCAACATATTGGACAAATTGGCCTCGATTTTAGTTGGTCCATCCTGGATTCGTTGGGCTCGCGGATCGGAGCAGTTGCAGCAGACGGGCGTGCAGATCCACAACTGGCAGCAGTGTGCCGCAGATCTATCGATCTTTGGCAAGTACAACCCCGTCCAGGGCCTCTCCGAGCGGACCCTCTGCACCATTGGCTTTCTGGGCGCCAGCACTGGCGCCTGCTCCTTCGATGAGGGCGCTCCTCTGGTGGTAGATGGCACCCTGGTCGGCATTCTTGGTGCGGCTGGCTGTGCCGGGAAGCCCGATGTCTATGCGAATCTGGCACAGCACCAGAGCTGGCTGAAGGAGAATACCAAATAGCTTGTGCAGAAGATGAATAAATTGACATTAGCGTGGCTACACTTACCAAATGTGTTTCCCATGTGTTTCTTTTTGGGACTGCAACCACGGCAACCACAGTCCACAGTCCACAGTCCTGGGGCGGCACTCAGCACAGGACTGCTGTCGAGTCCATGCAAATGTGTGTCCACAATGACCGCCGGACAGTTGCATTATTCATTGTGGCTGCCGCAAAAGGGAAAGAGATATAAAACGAATGCTAATGGGTGTATTCGAAGCCTAAAGTACCCTTGAAGGAGGGGTGAATAGCGAGCAATTTTGCTAGTCGATTACGGATGTGTAAACTTTGGAAGAATCAGCTATATATCTGTCTATATTTTATCTATGAAACTAAAACTCCATACAGCATTTTAGCCAGAGATCTTATTGGCGACTAATCCAGTGCATACCCCTATTCCCCAGGATACCCTCTACAAAAACCCGATCAAACTGCCTGCAGCCATGTACTTAAGTTAATTAAAGTTTATTTTTTGTGCTCTGGCCCATGCCCCAAAAAGAAAAGCCAAAAAGCCAAAGACAAATGGGCGGAGGTGGCGGCAAGGCCATGATGAAGAGACTCGTAAGGTTGACACCATCTATAAGCTGCAGCAGAAGCTGTGGCAAGTGCAACCGCGACAGGTGGAGGGCTCCACTCCTGCCGCAAAATCAAGATCTGGGGACACAGGATTTGCTTGGGATGCAGGCAGCCAGCCGGCAGGAAAGGAAAACACTTTTAGTGGAAATTGAAAAGTTCTCTCCCTCTCTCTCTGTTTAGACAAATATCTCCGAGTACGGGGCAGCTGGTCCTGCTTCTGCTGCTGCTGCTGCTGCCACTGCCTCAAGGACATCGACACGAAAGCCGTTTTGACCATTTATCAGAATGTTATTGGCCAAAAACAAAAAAGGGGAAAAGGGGAACAGAGAACAGAGGAAAAGCCAAGAAAAGCACAGCCAGAAGAGCGAAGACAACTGCAATAAAATGCAATGTTTCTATTACAGCGATTTACGTGCCACAGCGACAGACACACGGAGGCACACACAGTGTTGACATGGTCAACGAACAGGGCTATACCTGATAGCTGGAAAATTCCATAGGGAGTGAAATCTGATGGGGAACAAATCTTGATTTCTGTTCTTCGGATTGGGTTTTGCCAGGCCATCACTGTCCGGTCTGTCCATCGCTTTGAGGCTTGACTGTGCTGCCCAATGTACCATTTCTCCGCCTCATGAGCAACATTTTTATGGCTTCTTGGGAGAGGCGAATTCTGTGCAAAGTTTCCCTGGAATGGTGTCCTTTTGCCAATGACTTTTTGCAGCACAGAATGCTTGGCTGGTGGGGTGCTGTTTCGGGTTGTTTGTTAACTAGCGGCAACTAGAAGATAAGCAGCCCCAAATGTTTCTCTTGTCGTTGGTCAAAAGCATTTCCCCTGCCGCTCCTCTGCTGCTCTGCTCTTTTCTGGCCATTTTAATTGCTGTTGAACTTTGTGTTTGGCCATTTCCCCAGCAACAAAAACAGCAACAGAAACAGAACCGAACCGAACCCATTTCAACGATTGCAGCAACAAGAGGAGCTTGCAACAAATCGAAGCAATATATTTGATTTAACTTGTTTGAACAGAACATATTGTAGTTCTGTTGTTGCCCTTTGTTAGTTCGTTCGTTCGGCTTTCTTTTTGTTGACGCGCTTTTAAAACTATTTGGGGAATTGCCGAGATTTGTGGCAGCATGTGGAATTATTATGGCAGTCATGCCGCAATTTATGGCAATTCAAAGGGGGAACGGGGCCTTTGAAAATTAAGTTCCCAACTACGCGTATTGTTGGAAATTGATTTGATTTTTTTCTCAAAAGTAATTCCATTGAAAGTCCAAATTAGTTGACATAATAGGAGTAATTTAATTTTATTTTTTTATTTCACAGAAACAACAACAGAGACAGAAAAAGCGTTTCCTTTGTGCTCTCATTGTTCGGTGGCAATTAAATATTTAACATTTTTTTTGTTGTTGCTGTATTCTCTTAATACATCGTATTATTCGTATGTTAACCAAATTTTCATTTTCCAATTAAGCTTAATATGTTTTTAATTCATGCACTAGCTTATTTAATTGAATTTGTTATGCAAAGCGATTCGCTTTTCTTGCCACCGTTCTGGCTCGCTCTTTCTGTTTTTCTGTGCCATTTTGCCACTTACCAATCCACGGGGGGGGTATGATGACTTCAACCAGCGGTTGGCAACGGACAGAAGGTACCTATATATCTATATCCATTTGATATACATTTTCCAAAGTATTCCAGTCGAAATGGGAGTAGTACTCTGTCATGATCGAAACGATCTACCCAACGATTATATCAATCCGAAATATTCTCAGCTATTTCAGCAAGTTTTCTCATCATTCTGGCAAATTTTTATCAGTATTGGATAGGTTTATCGGAACTGCAATAGAAATGATATATCTACATCCAGTTTCCCTTATGGAACGATTGTTTTCGAGGGTATCTCATGCTGCCATTCCCTTTATTTCCTGTTCTCTTTTTTGCAACCATTAAATGTTGCGCTTCAATCGACAGGACAGCGAAAGAGAGTGTGAGAAATGGGATGGTGTGGGTGAGCGGGGGGGAGGGGAGGGAAAAGAGCAAGCGAAAACATTTAAATTAGGATTAGTTCCATATGTGCGTGAGCTTTTAAATCAAAACGGGCGTGTGGCGGGGCGGGGGATCGTTTTTGGCCATTTGGCATATTTTTCCTTACGCCGCGGGAATATTGATTTGGTTCTGGTGCCAGGGACACACACACACACACTAACGTGAATTAATTTCCTAACAACATTTGTAACTGAGCAGCAGCGGGAATGTCCTGTCCGTTGGTCATTGGCCTGCACTCTCCCCTGGACGGACATTGGGAGACATTCAAACGGAGCGCACGGCCACGTCGGCGAGCGCATTTTCAAATTATATAATATTTTTGAATGGCTTTTTAGAAATTAATAATTACACATGACAGCCATTCGTGAGTGTGCGTGTGTGTGTGCGTGTGTGTGTGTGCGCGCGTTGGTGCCTGTGGGAGGTGGCGAGTGCGTGTACGTGGCATTTAATTTTTATATTATGCAACTGTCAGCGTGTCGCGGGGTTAACGGCTTTAATGGCTGCCTGAATGAAAATGCATACAGCCAATGGAGGAGTAGAGAGAAATGCAAAGCAAGCCAGGGGAAAATTCGAGCGATCTTTGGCTTTGGTTGGATTTATTTTCCTCTTTTAAGCTCTCGCAGCCGAAGAAAGTAACCTTAAAGAGAGGCATCTGCAGAATAAAATATTTCCCACTTTCGAAGGGAAGAATATCAATCGCTGGTTTGATCTAGAATATAGGGAAATAGCAGGAAGAAGGATACGTTAAAACATGCGACTTCAATGCAAATTTTAGCCTACTTTTAAGGGTAATACTTGCGAAGAGAATGAAGACTATTTTCCTATGTATTTTTCCATTGATACAGAGGAAGAGCAATCAGTCGTTCGCAAGGACAGCAGGCAGTACTGCCTGCACCTTGATTTTTTGTTACCTTTTTCTAGTCTTTCTTTGCTTCTTTTCTCCAGGATAATTTATGAACCGAAATTGCGACCATTGAGAAGCAGCATTTGCCATAGATTTCCCAGCATTTTCCACCATTGCTGTATCGGCGACAACTCTTTTGGACAGGCTACATCTGTGGGCTCTATTTTTTTTACTTTTGTGGGTTCTCTGCTCTGTTTCGGGCATCCCACATCACATTTGTATCTTCCAATCCTTTATTTTCCGCTTTTTTCTGTTATTGGGGATTTTCTTTTGGCGCTTGGGTCCCCATACGCAGGCCGTCCGCCAAATATTTGGCCTCTCCGGAGGAGACGCCGACGCCGACACAGACTCTGCCTGCGACTGTGACTGGAGCTGGAGCTGGAGTTGGAACTGAAACTGCGACTCTGAATACTTGGTCTCCCATTATTAATTGCTAACGTGCGCTGATTTCTGTGCTACACTTTTTGCCGGCTCTCTTTGTGGCATTCATTGTTGCTTTTGTTTGTGTGTCTCTCTCTCCCTCTCTCTGTTATTTGTTGCTGGTCTGCCTTTCTGCCAATGTTCAATGCCATTTAACCCTTTCGCTGCTCCCAGCTACCAGCTCCCAGCTCACTGTTTGCTGTATTCCTTTTCCCTGCTCAGTGTTTTACTTTTCCCTGTGCCCTTTTCCGAGATTCCCTGTTTGCTGTCCATTGGGCTCAGCAGTGACATTCATGCACCGGCGAACAGAGCGTCGCAGGGGCCTGCCGGGGGTTTCCCCGTAAGGCAATAAATCAATGCATGCTCTCTCTCTCTCTGTGTGGGTGTTTGTTCTCTTTAAAGACTATCCGTCCATCTCCCTCGATGCTCACTCTTAAATTTAATGCATTTCATATGCCTTTCGCAAGTGGCCTCATTGCCACTGCCTAATGAGGAAACCATATCAAACGCTGTCGCGGTCGTGCTTCCCTCCTAATTAGTCGCCATTTTCGCGCTGCATTTAGCCATTGTACAAACGGGAATTCCCTTTGACATTGATGAGTTTTCGCACAATCGATGGTATTTCTATGAATATTCCAAAACAAATACTCTTTAACTCTTTTACTCTTTTCAACCAAAAAGAATGCAACTGCCACGAAAGGGCAACTGCAACTTGGTCACTGGCAGTGGTTTCAACATCCTCCAAAGAGTGAGAGAGAAGGGAGGGGACTGCACAGGAGTGGGGGATTGTGCGCCAAGGCCAACAATGGACCGCATCTCCAAAATATGTACATATATTTAAAAAAAACTGAAAGCAAATACAGGCAAACATGCACATATTTTCTTACACGATGGCTTTTTGAGGGACCTCATTTTGACTGTTGGTATCGTATGGGGATTTAGGCTCTTTCTGAATTAATATTGTTTAATTAAATATTGTTTTTATATCTGTTTATATTCAATTAATTGAATTCTTAAGCAAAAGAGACAGACCAAAACTAGAAAGACATTTATTTAAGCTTCAGTGTGACCATCCTACTTTTTAATTGAATGTCGCTTTGGTATTATTGTCTCCACTTGAATGAGGGTATTCAAGTATATCGTATGTATATTCAACAGGTATAGTATGGGTTGAAGCTATTCGCATATTATTCAACATTTAAATGCACAAATTGTATATAAAAATCAAGGTTTCATGGGTAAGTTTAATTTTGATGAATTTCGGCGCAAAACGTATCGTATGACATCAGCTGATGAGAGGGTCAAACAGTAAGCGCGGGTCTTTTCCTGCCGCCATAAATCTGCAAGAGACAGGGCGGGGGATGAGCGGCAGAGGGAGAGGGAGTGGGGCTGTAGGGCTGCAGGGCTGCTGTGAAAGTGGTGTAGGGTTGCCTTACAAGTTTCCATGACATTCGAATGAATGTATGAAGTGGCAGCGAGTGAGTGGAGTGGAGTGGAGTGTGTATCGTGCATGAATGTGCATGCATTACATTGTCTGGCGGCCTTTTAATTGCTGTTGCCGTTGCAGTGCCACATTCTCCCCCTCTCTGTGTGCGTGTGTGTGTGTGTGCTTGTTTACAAGCTGCGCCAATTTCGCGCGGCTATTAAATAAATCCCTCCTTCAATCCTTTCCCTCTCCCCGCTTAAAACCCGAAATTTGCTGCACAATTTAAGCGCTGATTGCCTCGGCCTCAGCACTCTCTGCGACTCATTTTAATTTAATTTCTATTTAAATTCATGTCATCTATGCGCGCGAAAACTTTCGTGCAACAAATTTTACGGCCAACACTCATGCCCCCACAGCTCTCTCGTGCCCCCTCAGCCCTTCGGCTGGGCGCTTAATTACCCCTGGCTTATCACAACATCTCGAAGAACGAAAAACGAAGAGCGAAGAAGATGTGGCCGCAGTCGACGACAGTTGAGTTTCCTTAATGAATTATTTAATCTACGCCCCTGGATCTATTCCACCCCCCCCTAGCCACCCGCCAATCTCTGCCACATCGTCTCGCCTGGCACTTGGCGTGGGGGAGGGGGGCGGGGGGCGTCGTGTCGAAGGGCGAGCCAACATTTACTCGGTTCGGCTAACCGACATTTTTTGCGCTCGACTTGTCAACCCCATCGGGGAAGGCGGAAAAAAGTGCCTGGCGAAAGTTTCTCTGCGGCTAATTGAGCCGCCGACCACGAATGGCAAGATACACTAAGCAAAGCTCAGGGAAAGAAAACGTGGAAAACAGTGCAAGGGAAATGATTTTTATATATTCGTATAGTTGGAACTGGCAAACACATTTCAAAAGTAATAATGGAGGGGAATGCTTTCTACGATCGTTGGAATATACAAATTATGTGAGTTCTAATAATAATTTATAATATATTTAATATATATATTTAAAATATTCAATCAATGTCCATCTTTATTATCATTATCTTTATATTATTATCATTTATTTTCAGCTTTGATTTCTCTTAGTGCCCACCAACTGTACCTCATAGCCCATATACCCTGTCATCAGTTTAATCGCATGAACTGTTGCGGCTAATGCAAATAGGCCACAGAACTGGGACTGGCCTGGGACTGGGACTGGTCTGGGCCTGGCCTTACTCTGACTGAGGCTGCTGCTGAGGCTGCTGCTGAGGCTGCTGCTGAGGCTGAGACTTCGGCTTCGACATCGTCTGAGCCTCACACTGAGGCTAATAAGTTAAACGACACCGTGACACAGTTACGAGGGCACATATTAATGCCAAGGCGGCGTGCTGCCCGCCAAACCAGGGTCTCTGGCCGGGGCGAGGGGAGACCGGAGAGACTGGAGAGGAGAGAGAGCACACGGTTGAGTGAGCGTATTTGTTCACCTATTTACCACGCAAATGAAGTTGAAAATAACTGTGAAATGAAGATGAAGTGCCAGCAGAGCAGAGAGAACAGAGCGAAAGAGAGCGGAAGGGAGGGAGCACAGGCAGTGGCAGTGTCAGTGGCAGAGCAGCGAAGCTGGGGGCAGCACCAGACAGGCCGGCGCCTAAATGGAATGTAAATATTTGAGCAGCGACACAGCAGAGCAGAGCAGAGTGGAGCAGAGCAGAGCAGAGCAGAGCGCGTTACGGTAACTTTAACGCTTCTGTGGCCACCAGGAGAACGCAAACGAGGGCGGACCATCAGGGGAGCGGAGAGCAGAAGGACGAGAAGGTAGCGACTACCACCAGCAGGAGGAGCTCTACAGATGTGCCAAGGAGGAGCAGGGCCAGAAGGAGCCGCTCCAGCGCCGACTTGTTGGCAACTTAAGTGTCCGTGTGTGTCTGTGTGTGTGTGTGTGTACGAGTGTTACGCCATGTCGCACGGCGAGTATGTGTGAGCCTGTGTGTGTGTGCGAGAGAGCATGTTTAACTTGGCAGCCGTATGTTTATTTTGGCCCATTCCCTCTCCCTCTCTCTCTCTCTCGCCCGACAGCCCTCTTCGCACGCTCCCCAAAAAGGCCTTAAGCGGCAAAACAATGGCCAAGTGAAGCCATTGAAGGACAACGTGCCTCGGCTCTGGATATGGCTCTGACTCCGACTCCGACTCTGACTATGGCTATGGCTATGGCTTTGGTTTTCGCTCAGCAGGGGAGGAGCGTAGCCAGCGTAGCTCTGGGCCTTTGGGGGTGTTGGAAATTAAAGTCAATTAAAAGACCAGAGAAGATTTCCTTTTCTGAGTGTGAACTATGAGGGTATGATGGTTTGCTGCATGTATTTGCTACAAACAGAAGGAAGCTCTTTGTGGTCTATACAATATATAGGGTAATTTCATATTAAACAGCATAAACGAGCGAGTCTTTGTGGATTATAACGATTTCAGACTGAAATTGTATACAGATCCTTCTACTTGCTGATGAAAGCGATTGATCTGCTAGTGCTATAAGAGCTACATATATCCTATAGATCACTGGAGAGCATTCGAACGAGCTAGAAAGTCCGTGTGTGAAATAATTCTTTGTTTAAGAAGACACTTCCACCAAGACTTATAGGCATATAGGTATAAGTACTCTAAAGTATATCAACATCCGCTATCCGATAGCTTTTATAATGACCAATTGTTATATTGTGCATTCCAGGGTATGCACAGCTTCGACATAATTCATTTCTTATTAACAGAGTACTCCTAACACATTTTTCTTTTTTTTTTTTGCATAAATCAAAACGAGCAGCAGCTTCTTGAAGTGTCTCTATCTCCTGTGAGTGTGTGGGTGCCTTTGTGTATAGGCATGGGTGTGTATGGGTGCTTTGTGGTTACATACATGCATACATATGTGTGCGTAAGACCAAGGCACTAAAGTGCATGAACGGCCCAAAAGTAAGCAACACTTTTCCAGGCCAAGCAAAGCGGCACGAGTGAGGCTGTGGAAAGAAACGCTCCTCGACTGGCTCTGAATATGAAACTGAATGGCTGAAAAGCCCTTCCAGCCAAGCACTTAATTAGTCATACACCCACACACACACACACACACACACAGCAAATGGCAGGACTAAACGCACTAAGCAAAATTAGAGACTACTGGCTAAAAGTTAGTAATTAAAGAAGTTTAGCCAGTCTCGAATTGAATTAAATTTAAGCTTCAAGATTAAGAGAGGTCTGAAAGAGCAGCAACTAGGGTTAGATGCTAGTTTGATGGGCGATTGATTGTTTCGAATAGAGTTTTCAGGCTAAGGCCTCTCGTGAGAAGCCAATCCAGAGATACACCTGTTTGCATCCTGTAAGTAAAGAGCTGGTAAATAATTGACTCCACTGCCCAAGGATCCCAGGGATAATCGTCTTAGCATCCGCTTAAAAGCTATTTGAGAAGAGAATCCTTTCAATCGGCAAGGAAATCGCTTTCCAACGAAGTCCGCTTCAGCCTCCTGCCCCAGTCCCCTGCCGCTGAAGCTGCCACAGCCACTGCCACAGCCATGGCCAGAGTTTTCATTTAGCAACATTTAACGTCAATTGTTTTATGACTAGCAGCAACAGCAACCACACCGAATGGAAACCAGACAAAAGCAGCGGCAAAAAAAAAGAAAAACTCAAATAAAATAACATGATTTATTCAGCGCAAACTGTGAAAAGCGCAGGAAAAATAAAATGCAAGGAGGAGAAATCACAAAAAAGCATAAGGGAAAGCCAACTGAAAACTTAGCGGAGTGCTGCGAAAATTTGCTAAAGTTGCGTTTTCTTTTAGCTCTGCCGCTCTGCCGCTTTTCCGCCACCGCCCGAAGCCTTTTGTGGAGTTTATCTTGCGGCTGTGGTCGGAGACACTGCATTCACCTGCATTCTGCCTCCGAGTGAGGTTTTGGTGGCAGGAGCAGGAGCAGGAGCAGGAGGAGGAGGAGCAGCAGGGTCCTGCTGCTGCTGTGGTCACGCGTTTTCTAAGCGTTTTCTTATCAAGAGCAGCCACGTGACCGCACGCGCCAGCCGCCTTTTCCAGATTTTCCACTAAAAGATTTGCAGCATTTCGGCTCTGGCCTTTTGTTGCAGTCTTTGCAGCCTTTTGCCTTTTGGCATTTTCAATTTTCCATACAGAAAATGGCAGCGCCTGGGACTCACCAGGAGCCTAATGGCCAACTCTGCGGCTGAGTGGTTTGGCTTAGCCTCAGGGCTGCACGCTCTGGCTCTGGCTCTGGCTCCAGCTGTGGGTCCTTCACAAGGATTTCTCTCGCTTTGTTTGTAATTAATAACACTCGATGCTATTTCCGAGCAGACCGCACATTTCCATAATTAAAAGACTGGCACATCCACCGCCAGGCGGGCATCTTAAAGACTTAAGGCCGGATAGACGACGCGACGGGCAGGCGAGAGGCATGCGGCAGGGCTGCGAGAGGCATGCGACACGGCGTCAGGCAGCAGGCAGCAGGCACCAGGCAGCAGGGCATTCGATGGAAGGAAATCCCTGCATTCCAGATCGTAAAACGAGTTTAATTTCATGCAACTCGAAAGTGGCAATAAAGATGGGGCAGGAATACCTTCACGCGGCACGCTCACAGCCAGGTGCAGCCAGGTGGCAGCCAGGTGGCAGCCAGGTGGCAGCCAGGTGGCAGCCAGGAGAGGCCGCCGGCCACACGGCTCTCCAAGAAGACCATCAAATGGCAGTGGAGGATGTTCAGGCATTTGATGATGCAATGCGATGCTGCACGTGTGCGTGTGTCTGTGTGTGTGTCTGTGTGTGTGTCTGTGCAACAGTTCTGCGATAGAAATCTTTCAATTTGCCTTTCAGTAGGGGATAATGTCCCCAAGTGTCGGGCGGCAGGAGCAGAAAATAAATACTCTGCCGGAGGGTGGGAGCGAAAGAGGGAAGAATCACACAGAAAAAGGCGAAACAAAAGTGAGATGTAACCCATCCGGCTGTCAGGGGGAGAGGGGGTGGCAGGGGTGGCAGCTCAATTGCAGGACAATCAGCACAATTGATTTCCCCAAAGTGCCTGCGTCCGGGGCCCCTCTGGCCGTCGGGGCATTAAAAGGATTTAATGCCATTTAAGCCAAACAATGTGAAGACAGCCCGAAAGCCAGGCCAAGAGCAGAAGCAGCAGCAGCAGCAGCAAGAGGAAGAGCAGAAGCAGGAGGAGCAGAAGGAGCGGGAGGAGCAGGAGGAGCAGCAGTAAGAGCGAAAAGCAAAAACGTCAAAAGAGCGAATCAGCGACTGGCTCAGCCACTGGCACCAGTCCCTCTGCCACGCGTCCCTGCCCCGCACTCGCAGCACTTCTGTCCCATGCCACTGCCACTGCCACTGCCACTGCACTCGGTAAAAAGTTTATCAATAAAATAACTTGTCGGCGAACGGACGGCGGGACCAGAAGACAGCCGCGCGACTCGAGTCCTGACTCGCTGACTCTCCGACTCCTTCGCCAAGTCAAGTCGAAAATTGCAGCAACTTTCTGTCAGAGAATCCTTCTCCCTCTCCCGCTCCCTCTCCCGCTCCCTCTCTGTCTCTCTGTCGCTCTTTCAATGGGTAGATGGCTTGTCAGCAGCCAAAGGACAATTCAAGTGCTGCAATCCTTGAGAAGTAACTTCAATTGCACTCATAGTTTCGGTCTGCGTGCGGAATTCCTATATATGACGTATACGCCATGTATGACAATGGCAAACGAAAACCCAAACTCGAGTCTGTCTGCGCCAGCCCCAGTCCCAGTCCCTCCCCCTGCTCCGGCCCCATTATTGGGGAAACTTTTGCGGCTCATCAATTAGTCCGGCTTGTCGTGGGGGCGTGCCTCAAGCAGAGGCACAGAGTAAGGTGTGTAGATCCTCTAATGAAAATCCCTCCGAAAGCTAAAGGAGGCCGCGTCAAAGGTATTTCCTAAAAGATTTATACCGAAATTTGCTGGTCTCAAACAGTGCGTTTCATAGCCTCAGGCGAAAGAGGGAACTGCGGTTATTTTTACTATATTTAGCAAATAAAGAGGAGAGCAAATATCATTAAAATTGATAGATTGTCCTTGATGGAGGGTCTTTTGTTTCTGCGGAACTTTTGTGCTGCAAACAGCCGCTGCCAGTTCTTCTTTATTGTTTTGAACCGCACTGTAGGGCTTCTCAATTGGCATTGAGTTGCCTTCAGGAATGTTCAAGTTTTGTGCAGAGCGAAAGTTGGATTACCCCAAGAATTCAGCCACAATTTTCTGAGAATTTGAGATTCTCTTGCCCCACGTTACATTACCATCTTTGAGCACAGGAGAAAGAAAGTTCACTTTCCTTCAAAATTTCCAAATTTCCAAAAGAAAATGCTTTCCTTCAACTTCCGCCAAGACAACCTTCACCTTTCGCCTGCTGCATTTGTTTTAATCATTTAGCACATCCGACTGAACGCTGCAGGCGGACCCGAACAGGCACTGAAATAAATTATTAAGTAAACATTGCTACGTGACTCTGAGGATGACCTTCCGCAATGGCCACTCGAGGCGGCAGCCAGGTGGCGAGAGTGCAAGTGCCACCAATGCAAAGGACGAATCTGGGGCCAAGTGGCGCCTCTTGGTGGCCCCTCCACCTCGTTGGAATCTTGACTCGAGCCTTGCATTCAGCGGCCAACCAATCCATAGGCCTTTGCCCAATTTGGGGGCCATGAATTCGGTATTCTCTATTCTCTATCTGCTACTGCTCTCTCTCACTCTCTCTCTATCTCCAGAGAACTTTCGCTGGGCGTTTTGGCAATTTGCAAGTCGGCTCTCTGCTGCCGAAATAAGTGGCAAGCAAATGTGAAATTGTTTCGCTAGTGGCAATAAAAATGAGGGCAGGACCAAAGGGCTGGCTGTCAGGCAGACAGACGGAGAGATGGCTATAAATGGTTCTCTTTTTCGCTGTCTCCTTCTGCGCCTTCTCTGTGCCGGGCTGGGGCTGGGGCTGGGGGCTGGGGTGGGGGCTGGGGTTGGGGCTGGGGCTGGGGCTGGGGCAAGGGCTGCTTATATGGTTGACTTGAACAAATGACTTCGGGTAACGTCCTTTTGCTTGTTTATGCATAAATTCGAAATAATCCTGAAAAGTGAAATGCGCCAAAAATGCGCTGCGCTCTCCAACCCCTTTCTCCTTTTTTCCTCCCCTCTCTGTAACGTTTGCCTGTCGGATTAGTGGCTTCCCTTGCCTCATTCTTTTCCCTAAATGTGCCACGCCTCCTGCTCCTGTGCTCCTGCTGCCTCTAAGTATCTCTAACATATGCATAATAATGCTTGCGTTATCAATTTATCTCAAACGATTTGCGGTTCTTTTTATTTTTGCAATTTTCTTTCCACTTTTTTCTTGCCAACAAAAATTCAAATTACGTCAAAAATATCAAGTGAAGCGCAATTTTCATGAACCAGCCATTATTATCCTCGTTCTGTTCGATGTATTGGTGTATCCTTGTTTTTGGTATATTCTCTCCTGGCTCCTGTCGCTCTCACACGCTCTTTTCCAGCCCCCCGCCACCCACTGGCTCTTCTCTAACCGACGCCTTTCCGCTCTAGAGTCCATGGCTGCAAAATTTTCAATCAATTGCTACTCTTCCAATTTCATGCATGAGAGCTGCCTAAAAGGTAAAATGTTAGTTGACCAGCCACTCCACTCCCCACTCCCCACTCAGTGCCTCTGTTGCATGCAACATGCATATGTATGTACGTGTGTACGCATACGAAACGCCACCCATTGTCGAGGCTGCCATTGAGGTTGATTCAACAACTTTTGCGGAACCCCATCCCCCAGACGGAGTAGCTGGCCGAAGTTTGCTCCGGCTTGCCCCTGTGGCACCTGCCACACAGCCCCCTCTCCCTCTCCCTCTCGCTCCATCTGCTTGTGTTGCATTTGAATCGTTTATTGTTTTAATTTTACTCACAGGCCAGAAGCAAAGGCATTTTGCTCATTGTTTACCATTCTGGCATTTGGCTTAGAGCACACTTTCGGGCCAAAAGGGAAAGAGAAGAGAGCTAAGAGTTTGGGGGTGGCTGGGGGGTGCCAGAGGCAACATTGAGTGACGCCTGTGCGTATGCCACATGCGATATTATGTGCCACGACTGCAAATGCCCAAGGTAGCTTTCTCCTCTAGAAGAATGAGCTGCAGACACACACAGGAGGCTCTGGTCTCACATTACACATTTCCCATTTCCCATTTCAGATTTGCCTTTTCAGATTTCCCATTCAAAAACAGAACGGAATCAAAGCGAACAATGAGAGATTGAGCTTGCAGCAGCTGTAATTTCTGTTGCAACTGCCAATTAATTATGTGGCAAATCACTTGGATTCTTGAGCGATGGGTGCAGGTTTCAGGATTCAGATTGCAGGTGGCAGGTGGCAGGGGGGGCTGGATGCCGCTGCCTATTGCCAATGTAAGTGGCACACATTGTTTGGACAAACAATAAGTTTTAGCTACAGATGGACAGATAATGGTGGGGGATAATCAAGCAGGACTCTGGCTTAAGTTTGGTTTAGATTTACGGATATGGAAAGCACAACCTTTGAGACATAATAATTCGGAATGCCCTTGGAGTCTGCTTTTCCTTCGATCTGTTCCAGAAACTCATACTAAACGAATGTGTCCTTTCGCTTATGGGAAATTCGCACAGCGAAGCGATATTTCCGCCATTTGACGAATGCCTAACCATCTCCACTTCATCCAAAGGTAATCTTTAGAGCGGTAAATCCCCCCAGGTTACACTTTCATCCTGGATCTACCCTTTACACTTGATTATCTCTCAGCCACATCTATGCGATGGGAGCACCCTCCATCCCCTTTCAAGCACCAGCACGGAAAACATTTCTAATTGACTTCAAAATTAGTTTTCGCCTTTTTGCACAACAACAAATAAACAGCATTTAAAAAAACTAATAAAAATAAATGGAAATCAAGGGAAACTAAAGGGAAAAACTATTGCGTTTGGAGCAGGTAGCCACCATCCACCATCCACTATACGAGCAGAGGGGGGGGGGGGGGGGGGGCGAGGGGAGATCAGTGCCATTTTGCACACTCAACTGGACAACAAATCGCTGGCCAGAGCTCACAGCAAACAAATAAACAACTAAATAAACATTAAACTTTTTCCAGAACTAAGGGAGGGTCGAGGGCTGGGGGTTGAATGCAACAAAGTGGAAAAAGTGTACTCCGCTCGGTGGCAACTTTCGTTTGTTCTGTGGCGCCCCGAAACATCAACTCCAAATAATTATGAGCTTGAGGTGCGAGATGGCGCCCCCCCCCCTATGCCTGTACTCGTACTGTTCCCTGCCACACAACCCCACCCCACCCCTTCACTTCTCCCGCCCCTCCGAAAGACCTACTCCCTGTGGCTGGTTCAAATTGGAATTGTTTCTGGCATTCGGAATGGTTTCGCGCAGACAAGGCAATAGATTCCCATGAATAGATTTGATTTGGATTTGGCTTTCGCTTTGGATTCCCCTGCCGCAATTTGGCAATTAAAGTGAGGCAACTAATTTCTAATTCTGTTTAAAATTATTACCAATTATCGTGTCTTTCTGCTAACATAATATTATGTTGACAAAATAAGTGCAAACATTAGGGGGCTATAACTCTCGTATAAAATGTAGTAGGTGTTGAATTTGTGTAGTAGGTGTTGAATTTGTGCAGTAGGTGCTGAGGTTTTTTTCGCAAAATTTCTTTAGGTAATGTCTATAATGCATCCTTAATTTCTTCGGTTTTATTTCAAGGGAAAACTATAACTCTCATATAAAATTTAACAAAATTACACACATCATTATGGGAATTTGTGCAGTAGGTGCTGAGGTTTTTTTCGCAAAATTCCTTTAATTAATGTCTATAATATGTATATCCTTAAATTCTTCGGTTTTATTTCAAGGGAGAGCTCTCACAAAGACCGATTTTTTCTTTGTATATTTTTCCATGTTTATTTCCGTTGGCATACGTACTATATGTTTATTTTTATCAATCTCTTCTCTTCTACTTAATATACGGTTTGACATTGTATCCTTAATTCTGCTCTTTCACATCACCCTTAACTGCCGCCACGTTTCTCTCGTATTTCATAATTTTTCTAGTTGCACAAACTTTTCTTTCAGCTTCAACTTCCGTATCGGAGGACACGTATCTACGTATCTACGTGTAGTAACACCTTTAAAATCCATTTTTCATTTATGAGGAACATTTTCATTTATACGCAGGCAGCGATAAAACCATGCACCTTGCCCCCCAACTGCTCCTGCCCTACCTTCCCTTCTGTGTGGGTGTGTGTGCGGATGTGTGGGTGGAAGGGTGGATGGGTGGATGGTTGGATGAAATCTTTAACCCATTTTCGTTAATTTTTGGTAGCACATTTTTTAATTTCAAAGCATTTTCGGGGCACGGTAAGCATTGCCTTCCCTTCCCCCTGTACTACCACCCTTGCCTCACACACACACACACACCCCTACACCTTTTCCTGTGGCCGCAGTCCTCCCTTTGCCCATCCTCTTCTCTTTCCCTGGCTGCATCCTGCCCTCTGGTTGCCTTTCCCCATCACCGATTGGGTGCTGGACAACTCTAAACACGGCAAAGATCTAGGAGCTGGGCGCTGCACCAGGAGTCGTTGGAGTCGTGGCAACAAGAAATGCGGTTACAGTGTCCAAAGGCCGTCCTGGAATGCCATAAATAACGTTGTCGGCAGAGCGGCAAGCCAGGGCCAGCGCCAGCGCCTGGGCCATCGCCATCGCCTGCACCAGTGCCAGTGCCAGAGCTGGGGCCGTGGCAGGGCGGAGCAGCAGCAGCAGCAGTCTGGGACCCATTTCGTATCCTTTAGGTCCAGGGTCCATGTGCAGCAAGGATGCAAGTGGGATGGGGGGTGGCTGGGGGGGCAGTGCGTTACGTTTTTGGCTCTAAATTAAATTTTTGCCAACGCCAAAAGAAGCTGGAACATTTTTGTGCTGCGCATTGCACTGATGCCGCATCGGGAGAAACGGAAGCGGAGAGCCATTAGTCCGTGTGCGGACGGGAGGCGGTCCTGTCCTCCTGTGGCTGCTGCCACCGCTGCAGCGGCTGCCTCTGCAGCTCGCTTTGCTTTGTGGCCACCGCCTCATTATATACTACATGCCCCGCCTTGTGTCCACGTGTGTGTGTGTGTGCGTGTGTCCATGTGGCTGTGTGTGTCTGTGTGTGTGTGGGTCTGCAATTAGCAGGCGCTTGTTAGTGGCTGAAATGGCAAATGGCCAACAGACAAACAGACAAACTGACAAACTGATATGAGTTATCGTGAAAATCATTGAAAATTTACCTAATGCTCATTTATCCTTTGCCATATCCCTCCCTTGGATTTCCTTGGCATAGCTTTAGAGTGAGGATACTCTTTGCCGTCTCTGGGTTGCAGGAGCTTGTGGCACGGTGACACGGCCATCAACTGTTTGGACATGACATAATGGTGTGATATTTGCGACAACCTGTAGTCCTCTGCTGTCTGTCTAGGGCTTGTCCTACTGCCTCCAGCCTTCTGCCTCCTGCCCTCTCCTCTACTGCTTCTGCTGCTGCCACTGGCTGCCACTGGCTGCTGTTGGCCTGCTGCAAAAAGCCGCACGTTATCCTCTGCTAAGTGCAAAAGTGAATTGCATTGAGGTTGCTGCAAAAACATGGCAGTCTATGGCAGGTAAGTAGACATTGAATGCACCCTGTAGAAGAGGAAAAACCAAGGAAATTGTAATAAAAATACAGAGGAATAGATACCAAATAAAGTAAATGATGGATGGATCAATATATTCAAATACCCTATTTAAAAATAGATTATAAAGAGATAAAAGCAAGCCTCGAAGAGAAGTTCTTCCAACTTGAATGAAATGCATAACCATCCATCCATGGAGCATAGCCCCCAGAGTACTATCTTAAGTTCTCGGCTGGTTGCCAGCGACACTTGCAAATGAACTTTGGCCCCAGCCCGCAGAAGGAAAGGCAGGACAGAGGGGGGCCAGGCCACGCGTCAGGTGTCAGCCGGTGTCCCATTGTGTTGGCCTGCTGCCACGGCCCCGCTCTGCATGGCGGATGAGGCAGAGGCAAGGGCAAAGGCAAAGGCGAGGCGAGTGCATAACGCGGCAGGCGACATTATTAAATAGTTTTAGCTGCAACAAACAAGTCTCTCTCCTGACAAGGCCATAAAAATGCCGAGCAGAGAGGAGGAACGGCCCTAAAGTGCAGCTTAGATGGAGATGAAGATGAAGAACCTGACGGCCTGAGTTATGATAACAATGATGTGATGGGGAGGCTGCCGGCATGCACTGCATGTTGGGGCGGCAGGCCTTTAAGCTGTGATCCCCAGTCAACTTCCTGGAGACCTTTGTCCGACCTATAATTAGGCCCTTGGTCTATCTGAATGATGATGCCCTTTCACCGGAATACGGGGCGGAA
Organism: Drosophila helvetica; assembly: GCA_963969585.1. Lineage (NCBI taxonomy): Eukaryota > Metazoa > Arthropoda > Insecta > Diptera > Drosophilidae > Drosophila > Drosophila helvetica. The sequence goes on along the minus strand of OZ018404.1, from coordinate 21,306,543 downwards.
CAGGCGGAGCAGGCGGAAGCAGCTCACGTAACCTAGCAACGGCGTATGCGTTGGACCTGCGGGGCAGGGAACCCCCTCTGATCCTAGCCCCGTTTCTGGCCCTTTTAGGACAATGAAATTGAATTTAGACTAAGGTACCCGTCACGTACTCTCTCCTCCTGGATATGGTCGCCAAAAAACTTTCTTTTTTTCACAAATTATTTGGATTTTTTCTTTTCTGGTGAGGGAAAACTTTGTGCTGCCGGCAAAAAGTTTGCTGCATAATAAAGAATGAAATGAAAAGGGAAAGGGGGAGGGAGAGCGAAAGATACGAGGGAAGAAACATACTAAGTAGAAGAGGAAACAGAATAAAGAAGAGCCAGGGAGAACCCCAACAAACAGAAAACACAAAGAACGTACAAAATGACGGAACCTTAACTTCAAATCAAAATTCTGTGTATGATACATGTGAGGGGTGGGGCAGCGGGGGCAGGAGAGATAAAGCCGATGGGGGGGGGGCTGGAGGAGCGGGCGAAGCCAGGGAAAAGTTGAAGGCATCTCCTAATTGGGGGCTGCAATTGGCAATGTCATTGCGTATGCGTAATGTACGACAAATCAAGCATACGCCATGCAAACCAAGCGAACGAATATCTTATCATTGATTTTCGGGGGCATTATTTAAATGGAGAATGCCACTGGCATAGGCGAAGGGCGGGGACAGCGGGGGCTGCCTAGAACAAACATTCAGGCAGCAGCGGAAACCAATGGGAATCCCCAGCATCCGCAGAATTTGAGCTCAGAAAGAAGAAAATGGAGACCAGTTTTGGGTAAACAGAAAATTTCGCTACTCTCACAGAAATATATTATATACTCTTGCAGAAATAAATACAGAGTAAATATAAAATATATTCTAAAAAACAAATTTAAATATCGTTTCGTATTTATCGAAAATAAATACTCGACACAATCGACAGGCTAAGGAAAATACCCCACTGGAAAGAGTATACACCATATAATCGACGGGATATATTTATATGTGAAAGAAGAGCACTTCGCTGAGAATAAAAAGAATCGCATAAATTTTTCACTTATTTGGGCATTTTTACTGACATTGTCTGTTCATTTTCACAATGTAAAACATGTATTTATCATACAGACAGGAATACCGGCATACTCGTAAATATATATATGTGTATATCCTGGCGTCCAGAGTGAATGTCTCCCTTTTGAATCCAACAAATGCCACAATCCGCTCCGCCACTCGACCTGGCCTGGTCCTCTACAAATGAATGAGTTTTAATTTTAAGGATAATTGCTTTCTGTGGGTTTTTGTGCGCTGATCCCGAAGGCCGCTACACTCACTCCCAAAAGTATAAGCATATATTTGAATACACACTCGCTACCCTAAGTATGCCAATAGCTCGCCACACACTCACTCCCATAAATATGCGAAAATGCCACAGAAATTTGCTGAAATATTCTCAATATTTAAGGACTTCACAATCCACCCATGCATGGCCACGAAACAAATGAAAAATGATCATCCATTTTGGGGCCATAATTGTTACTGTTACTGCAACGCCGCTGCTGCTGTTGCTGCTGCAGCTCCTGGTGGTGGTGGTGCACCATTACTGCATAATTAACAGGTCTATCGAGCAGCGGCAGTTCTTTGGTGTCTCGACTTTCCGTAGTCGACTACAGAAAATCAATATGAAAATAATTACCCCAGCGCCTGAATGAGCCATCGAAGCCAAACATCAGCTCTGGCAAGGAGGGGATAGGGGATGAAGGGCTGAAGGCTTTAAGCATTGGCTGGCAAATTGAAATAAAGCCAAGACTCTGGCAGACAGAGGAGATTTGTCAACGGAGCCACAGCCGCCGACGGGGCCCGAGGGCGGGCATGGGAATTCCCTGTGCAACAGCGCCCTCAACAGGCTTTGCACCAGGCGGGGCGTGGAGTGGCAAGTGGCAAGTGGACAGCTCTTTGCTGGCCATAACCGAAACAATCATCATTTGGACACTTTTAAGACTTTGTATGCCATTGGGGGCCAAAGGGAGATGCCAGGCTTCAACTGGAGCTCGAAGCTGTAACAAGTGGCATCAGCAGTGACACAGCTTAATTTTGGGGCAGCAGCAGCAGGGCCAACTTTCCAGCTACCAAATATCTCGCGGGATTGAAATTTATTCTTCACTCTACGAACTTTTCAAATAAACAAGCGGAAAAAGAGGAAAACTCTCGAAACCCAAACTGCAAACAGAAGTTGAAGCTCAAACTGTGAACTGTGGTGCGTGCTGATTAGTTTTTGTGGCTGATGTGGATGTGTGCCACTGGGTGGAGCCGTGACTGGGGCAAGGATGAAGCATCAGAAACCATATATGGATTCGGATTGGGAATATCCATGAATACCCTATAAAAGAGAGAAGAGAGCACAGAAACAATGCATTTATCGGAGCTGCAACCACCACATGTTGCATTCCTGGCCACTTGGCAACATGCCCCACATCAACGCACAGCAGCAGCTGCTTGTTGCTGCCACAGCTGCCACAGCAACAGCTGCAGCAACCCCAAACGAACAGACGACCGCAAATTGTAAATGTTGTGACAGTTAATTTTGACAAATTTGTCCTAAGCTTATCACTTATTGATGTTGCATTCTCAACAGCAACAACAATTGTGGCAGCAACAGCAATTTATGGGCTGCCAATCGAATTTTTCGAGGGTGGGGGGGCGAGGGGCGGTGGCTGCATAACCAATTATGAGGTTCGCCAGACAACGAATTAGTTTAGCAATGGAATTGGTCCACTTGATCGCTTTAATTGTTAAATGGCTAAAATGGTGTGGAGCATCCGGATAAACAGCCACAAAAATGGAAAATTCTCCATCATTTCTGTTGCTCCTGCAGCCGCAGCCGCAGCTTTTGCAATTGTGCAACCGACGGCCAGCCCCTGCCCCTGCCCCAGCCCCTGCCCCTGTCCCTGCCCCACGAGCGAAGCGTTCGCCTGGACCACCAAAGTTCCCAGCCTCGTCTCCACTTGGCCACTTCCAGCTGGAGGACTCTGGCACCTACGTGTGCTACCAGCACGACCTGACCTGCTGACCCTTTACCTCACCTCACAGCACCTCACCGCACCTACGGGTGCTGCAAATAAGTATCTTTAAGTGGGGATATAGTTGTAGTTACACTGTGCCGACGTTTCTCCCTTTGGCCATATCAAAATATTTATCTAAATTTGTAATGTTCCTTCACGCAAAACTTCCAACTCCGACTTTGCTGCTTCGAATGGGAATCCTAAGGATGGATCCTTGCAAGCTAAAGAGAGCGTGAGCGTGGTCTTATCTGATCTATTTTCTCACAGCCAAATAAGCCCTGTGTCAGTCGGAATAGAGCCCCAATCGATCACTTGGGAATCCAATGGAAAATGTAGTGTCCTAGAAGACACCCAAATGCGTGAGATTATGTATGAAAATGGTGTACATTCTCTGTGTTTAGGGTTTTCCTCCATTTTAAAGGGGGAGGGTGTTTTATTAGCCGCCAGAGTTGCCATAAAGCTCGATTTTTTGAGCGTGTGTGTGTGTTTCCGTTTTGTTTGGGATCCCTGGCAAAAAGTGCAGATTAAAAACTTTTCCCATTACGTAAAAATTAACAACTTTTGGTGCTATTGTTGCTATTGCTTTTGCCTGCTTCTTGACCGTATCCAAAACAACAAAGGAGGGGCCGGAGGGGCCAGAGAGAGAGAGAGAGAGAAATTGTTGCACTGTTGCCACTAAATTTTCTAAAATAAAGCAGTTGCTACGCAGAGAGGCGTGGCCTGTTGCAGCTGCAACTCTATTTCGGCTCCATTTAACCATCGAGCATTGTTTGCGGCTGCTTCTGGGCCCTGGGCCACTTGAATTTAAGGATTCTCCTTCACTTTAAGGACCAGACCAGAGTGCATGCTCCTGTGAATCCAGGTGGAAATCGTTTGTGGAAGTGCAGAGAAAGTGGTTGGTGGGAATAATACGAATCTGAGGGTAGGATGCCAAGGAATTTAGTGGAAGAATTCGAGAGAACTCTAAAGACAGATGGAAATTGCTGCCTTGAATGTGGTTTAATCCGAAAAAAGATTCAGAATATCTCCTTCAACTATATTCATCGAAATATGCATCTAATCGGCAGGCAATATCTCTGCATCTCTGATGTCTGATCTACCTACTGAATGAGGGAAAGGGGTGTGAGATTATATCATATACTCGACTCGTATTTGAGCCTCGCCCCACCACCTCCCCCATTGCTTTTATCTGTATCTGTATCTGAATCTGCTGTGTTCTCGCCATCTCCCTCTCGCCTTATTTCCGTGTGCTTATTGTATCCGTATCTTTTCCGCACACTTTTCCGCAATATTTACCAGCTAGGAAAAGCATTCTTAGCGATTTATGATCCGAGCGAGCCCTCCTGCTGCTGCCCTTGCTCCCATTCCCAGCCGGCAATTGCAGCGGATATAAACATTTTGAACGCTGAATATCTGGCATTTCTGTGGCAAGGGATGGGGATGGGGTTGGGGATGGGATGGAAAAAGATGGTCTGGGTGCTGGTCCAACATTTATGCCACTGCCTCATGATATGGCACGTGTCGCTCTGTGTATTACATGTGTGGATGTTCCTTTTTTTCCGCTTTCCTGCGCGTATTCCGTGCGTCTGACTTTCACCAAAGTCGCTGCAATCCGCAGTGCTTATGTTTCACTTTTCACAACATAAATCCCCAGGGAGAGGCGATGGAGCAATAGATCCCTGCCCAGAAGCCGCAGAAGCCCTGCCTCCAGGTAGCATACGCGTATCTCTATCTTTTCATCTATCCATCTGCTGGCTGGCAGCGAGGGCACTTCCAGATTCAAAGCTCCCAACTCGAGACAAACTTCAGTTTGCTGAGCTATTTATTTAGATACTTTTCAGTGGCCCTCCTACTCCTCCTCCCCCTCCGCAACTCCCAGCTACAGCTTCTGGCAGAGCTCCTCCTTTAACTCTGGGGCTCCTTCCTCCTCCGGCAGCTACTTTGAGCTCCTGCAAAGGAATCTGAGCCATGCATTATCCTTATTATTGCTGACTGTCATGGAACGGGACACGGGGCACGGGGCACAGGGGGTAAAGGCTTACGCTATAGCCTTTGCTCAACTTGCAGATACATATATATGCTGTGCCACACCCCTCCCTTGCCCTCTAACTCGGGCTCCCGTTCTTCTACTTTTTCCAGAAGTCAAACGACAAAATCATGATTTTATATTTACTCTAAACTCCCCCTGCCCCTGCCCTTGCCCCCTGCTGTGATCTAAGCCCACCCCCACCCCCTATCCCTTTTAAACTTCTTCTTCATCTCTGACTTAAGCATTATTTAATTTTTCCATAACTTGCGTGTATCTGTATCCGGTTTTCACGAATTAATGGGCCACGCGGCCATATTAAAAAATATTCTATATAAATATTTAAGTGCATCCCAGGACTTGGTCAAAAGCGGATCGCTCAAGAGGGGGCGAAGTGGTGGAAACTGTGGGAGGGAGGGAGGGGTGGCAAACGTCAGAAACTTTGGAAATTATTACTTTGCTTTGTTGTTGGTCGACTGGATGACTGCCCCTGGCCGTGGCTTTGGTAGTGAAACCGTTTGCAACCAGTAAACTATTACCCTACAGGCCCGGCGGTTAAGGCCAGGTCTACAAGCACCTGCCAGCATATCGAGCGGCAAAGCAATAGAAAAGAGCTCTATCAACAAAATAGAGTCTGGAAAACAAAATTAAAAATTTAATAACAAAATACAAATATCAGAAAATAAAATTAAATAAAATTAAAAGAAAAAAATATATAATAAATAATTTCGATAAATAAAATAACAATATATAAAATTAAATGAAATAAAAACAAACAAAAATACATATTTAAACCTTTAAAATTTAAAAATTAAAAATATATTTTAAAAAATAAGAAATAAATAAATAAAAAATAAAAATAAAGAAATTATATATTTAAAAGAATAAAAATAAATAAATAAATAAAAAATAAATAAAAATAAAGAAATTATATATTTAAAAGAATAAAAAATAAATAAATAAATAAAAAATAAATAAAACAAAGAAATGATAGACGAGAGGAATATTTGTTTGTATGTATGTGGAATAGCATATTGCAAATGTGTATACAGATATTTCCATAGCATATAGGTTGAATATTGGTAGAATTTGCAGATATTTCATAGACTGACGACTACTTGTGTACCCTAACAAGTATACCCTGTGAGTGTAGCTCATTTGCAGTGTCTGCCACGAGCAACTGTTTCCGTATATAATCTTCCCCCCCCCCTCTGCTATCCTCCATCCCCCATTCCATCTTATATCTGTTTCTGTGGCCTGCATTTCTACTTTTGCTCATTAATAACGTACACCAACAAAAAAGAAAAAAAGAAAAAAAGAAAAAGAAACGAAAATAAGATGCGAAGAAGCTGAGAAGCAGCAGCAGCAGTCGAGGAAACAAGTTGCAACGGCCACAGAGCCATGGTGGCTGCTACAAGCAAGTTAACAACTACAAAGGCAGCAACAGCAACAACAACAACAGCAACTCCAACAACACCAACAACAAGATGGAGATACTTGCAACGCTGACTGGCCACACAAAAAAGAAAGTTGAACGAAAAACCAAGTCAAAATTGAATTATGAATATTTAAAATGTGTTTAAGCATTGCGGCTGAACTGCCCGCCTCTCGATGCTGCCAACAGTTGAACTTGTTCGTTTTCCATTTTCCCATTTTCATTTTCTGCTCTGATGCCTGGCGATGAAAATCTGTGAAAAATTGAGATGCATATATATGTATATATGCCTATATTTTACAGCCAGATACATTTCTGGCTTAAGTTTTCTGCCGAAGCAATTAATACGAAATGCGCTGAAAAGTATGCTCTAAAAATGTTCAAGCTGAAATATTTTATGCAAAAAGTCAAAGGACAAGGCCTACACGGCCTACGTCCTGGGGCTTAGGGCTTATGGCTTAGAGCTGTTCGGCTGCCTCTCTGCCTGGCCTGGCCTGGCCTTGCCTCCAACTGTTGGCCTGGCCAAGTAAATGTCAAGTTGGCATAAATAATTCACCAATGCCAGCATCAGCCGCTGCAGCGCTGCAGCGCTGGTGGCAACATCATCAACATCAGCACACACACCGACACACACACACACACACACAGAGAGGCGTGTACAGGTTGCATTGTCCTTGCAACAGCATGCCTCATAAATTCCAACAAATGTCTGTCAGTCGCACAGTTCCTTCCTCACTCACACGGTCACTCAGCCAGTCAGTCAGTCAGTCAGTCATTCAGTCAGTCCCTCAAGTCCGCTCGAGGTGAAAATCTTTGCACTAATGGCGCTGTTTTACATAATTGCCGTGACATTGCACAAATTTATTCAACTGCAGCTGGAAGCTGCATGTGTGACCTCGAAACAGGTGCAAATGTGGGCTGTATGCTGGCGGCTGGGTGCGATCTACGACGCCTGGATACCCTGTTAAAGCAGCTTTTCGAGACAACAGATTGTTGTAAAATCTAAGAGAAAGCATAACGGTATATGAGAGGTCTATGCGGAGGTGGATTCTGATTAAGAAGAAAGAATGGACTTAAGCGAGACTTATAGAAAGATTTATATAGTAAAAGGCGAAAAACTAGAATATAAAAATCTTCAAATTATTAATTACTTTCAGCATATAGGAAATATAATCCTTTAAAAGTCCCACAATCGATGATATACGCTGAATCTGTAGCAGTATCCCCAGAATCCCAAGTGCAATTAAAAGATTGATACCCTGTAAACAGAAAACAGCAAGCCCCAAGCTACTCTAGCAATCAGCCAATCTGTTTCACATAAAGCCCTCTTGGAAGCCATCAGATTAGGTTTTTCTAAGCCACCCGATAATCCATAAACATGCCATACCTCCAAGTCGTATAGGGTATTGCCCGGACACACACACACACGCACAGGCACACGCACACTAACTGACTTTGGACTTATACACTCTTGGACAGAGAACAGCGACAACAAGTTGCACAGTAAACAAGCAGAGTGGGGCACAAGAAGGGCAGGGTTCGGGGTCGAGGACCATATCAAGAATATGAATTGCTTACTGCGAAGGTGCTTTCTCCTCCTGTGCTTTCACCCTTTCTCTGGGTCCCTTCCTCGCCCTCTCAGCTATTGTCCAACAATGAAAAGACAGTCACAGCAGCAGCAGCAGCAGCAGCAGCCAGAGAAGCAGCAGGCAACAGTCGCCTTTTGTTCTCCTGGAAAATATAATAAGGCAACAACAACGACAACAACAACAACAACAACAATAGCAGTGAACAGAAGCAGCATCAACAGGGGCAAACAACAGCAAACAAACAAGCAGCTCAAAGAGAGAGAGAGAGAGAGAGAGAGGGAGAGAGGGAGCGAGAGAGAGCGAGGGATACCCACACATAAATGGAAGCGTTGGTGACTTTGTGACACCCAATTCACCCACCATCCGCCCTCCGCCTTCCGCCTTCTGCCTTCTGCCTCCTGCCTCCTCCATCATTGTCACCTTGAGCTTTGGGTTATTGGGTTTTTGCACACTCGTCCACGCGTGGGCCCCTACCCTTTGCACCTCCCCTCCCAACACATCCCAATGCACTTTGCACTCGGCTTAAAGTGACAACAAGACCAGTGGACAAATTGGTAGATGCAGGCAGAAGGAGAGCCAACAGGAAGCGGGTGAATATGCCCTAAACGAAGGCTATCAAATGGGAATGGAAGCTGCAGAAGATGGAGATGTATCATAAGATGGAGATAGATCTATCGATGGAGATGCAGTACAGTGGAGAGAACCGGAATCACAGACTCATTCTAACTATACGAAGGGATACAGATGGTAGATAGAACGGAGCAATATCCACTGATAGAGATGCAGATTTACTTACTACTTCATTTTTGTTTCATTTTCTCATTTAAAATAATGAAATTTTGTTAATTTTCCCGAAGAAAATTGAGTCCGCTCTGCTCTGTGGATTGAGCGAGATCCGCCTGCACCTTGACATCGTTTTCAGCCCATGTTTTCCACTCCTGAGTGGATCCACAACTCTCTTTGTTTTATCCGGCTTTCCGTCCGTTCCACATACGATGGCACCACCCTGGGACTATCCAAACAACTTTGACTTTGAATCTCTTTCACAGCCACAATGTGACACCTACACCCTGCACCCCCTTTGTGCCCCTCTGCCAGCCTCTGCCACCCTCTGCCACCCTCTCTTTCGCTTGACCGTATCCCTTTGCTTATCGGCCAAGAGCGAAAGGCCAAGAGGGCACAAAAGTTGATAAATATTTGCTGTGTCAAAATATTTGTGCACACTTTCCAGAGAGTCAAAAGAGTGATAGAGGGAGGCTTCCGCCTGGGGGGGGGGGGGGGGGGAGCAGAGGGGGCTGGCAGATTGTAGTTCACGCCTCAGTTCTCTCTTAGTTCTGAAATTTTGTTGTTTGGTTTTAATTGTGCCAATGAGAGAGGGAGGGGCAGTGGCTTTATGGTCTGGTCAAAAGTTTGACCTCACCCACTGATATACCCCGAAGCATCCGTACACCCCCCCCCCCCCTCAGCTCTCGCATCCATCAGCCACACTCTTTTCATGGCCATAAGCCATGTTTGTTATTAATGTGCATCTGTGTGCGTGCCAAGAAACAAGATCTCCGAGCTCTGCCCGCTCTGCCCGCTCTGCCCGCTCCTCTGCTCTCTCTGCTGCAGTTTTTAGCAAAAACTACTTGACCATGCCCCTGCCCATTTGACAGTAGCCCACCTCCAGGGACCCCCCCCCCCCCCCCCCCACCGCCCAAGGTATCGCGTATTTATTGTGCAGGGCACATGCGGCTCGCATGTTACATTTTATGTTTGCCCAGACTTATTTGTGTGCATGTTTGTGCGCGTGTATGTGTGTGTGTGTGTGCGAGAGAAGTACCGCTATTTATGCCGCTGACTGCACTGAAAGAAAGCAGAGCAAAATATCAGTAACTGGTAGGAGGATAATGTCTGGTAAATTGGTGGGTAGATCAGTGGAGCAAAGGCAGACGCATGGCTGGAACTACAGCTCCAGGCCTTTGGCTCACAGTCCACAAAGAGAGAGTGGGAGAGAGTGGGAGAGAGTGAGGCTTAGCAAAAAAGCGCAGCAGCAGCTGGCAGCCAGAGGCAACAGCAATAAACGTGGCTTATTGCGTTTATTTTTTCTTATTCATGTTGCTTGCATTTTGAGCTCAAAGCAGCAGGGATATGGATATGGTTTATCATAGTATCATTCAGTAGAGATCGGGCAAAAGCAGCTTCTATCCTTATACGGATATCCCACGGATTACCTGCACAACTTGAACCGATATTTCTCGCAGTGCTGGGGTCTGGTGATTCGTGGTAGTCGTGTGTTTAGTTTTCGGCCACGTGCCTCGCATAATAAGTAGCGGCCGCCGAGCCGCAGCCGCAACTTCACAATGCCACAACACGCCTGATGCTCCTGCAGCTCCTGCAGCTCCTATAGCTCCTGCGGCTCCTGCAGCAGGCTGCAGGTTAAAAGCGCATTACAGTTGAACTTCATAAATTGCAGCAGGAGCAGGGGGCAGCCCCCCCTGCCTACAATGTTCACATGCCAAGCAGTTGGTTATAGCTGCCACATTCCTCTCATTCCACGTGTCCCTGCCACAGCCTCACCACGCCACCACAGAGAGAGAAAGAGAGAGAGAGAGAGAGAGGGAGAGAAGTCATTTCATTCTCATTTCACATTCCAACTGAGGCTGAGTCCCGGGCTAAATGCAAATTCAGCTTACAAAGGACACGTTAGGGACTCGGGCACATGTCAAAGCAAAAGGCAAAGGGCCCCCAGACCAGCTTCAAAGGTACCCAAAAAGGTACCCAAAGCTCATTAGTCCAATCCGAAAGAGAGAGAGAGGGAGACAGGGGAGGGGGGAATGTGAGTGTGGGAATAGAATTAAGGATTAAAATAGTCCTGACAAATCGAGTTGAGGCCAAAATGCAGTTTGCCAGTAAGATTCCGGTAAAAGGATTCCGGTAAGGTGCGTATACGTAATACGTATATAATACGAGTGAAATGATATTGATGGAGCATGGAAATTTGAGTGAAATTGCTTTAAGAGATATTCATGTGAGCTGCTGAAAATTGCATTTGGTTTAGTGTCCTTTTGCTAGCCAAACAACAGCCGAAAAATCTACAAAGGTAAACCGATCCCTTGGGAATATTCTCGTTTTTCCAATTGCATTTTCATGTCATTAGTGGAACGGAAACGCAATCCCTATCACTGCGAAAGGTAAGCGCATCAATGCCACGTGCAGGTATGGTATTCGTAGGGACATTCCATTGACACGCCTCCGTCTGATTCGGCATCTCACACATAATTGACAGCACTTCCGGCGAATGCTCTCCATTGAAATGTGATACCAGATGAACTGCAACCAGTTGGAGCCGTCAACAGGACTTCCTGTCATCCCATTGTGCCTGCCATTCAGTGCTTAGAACAATATGCTGGAGCGCCCCCTCACCTGTTTCTCCATTGAATTTATAATCAAGTTGACATTGCCAGCCCCCAGGCCCCTGCGCTGCCCCCAGCCCCCAGCCCTGCCAACCAGGTCTGCTCTGCGGTTATATGATAATTAAAATTCAACCCCGAAAACTGCAACAAAATGGGGATCACGAGTGTGGCTCGTGGTGGCTGCTGCTGCGTTCGAGGGATGCCTTTGTTTATGCAGGCCAGCAACATTTTCTAGTTGATAGAACCTAAACGCACATAGAATATTCGCAATATGCCCATATGGAGTGGAGGCACATCATGTGCATAATTGCCGACTGACAGCCCAACAAAACGGCTGCAAATGGCGATGAGGAGGTAACTGGAACTGCAGATTTGTTCCAGCCATTTGGCACATGGTAAAAGGCATGTTGAATCGGGGTATATTGCAAGTCTTGGACACGAGGAATGCCGATCCTGGATCTCGTGCACTCAGAGACATTCGGTGAATGTCGATTAAGTTTGCCGCAAGTCTCCTTCCCATCCAAAAGCAATCCAATCCTTTGGTATCCACCCATGTTATGGCTCTCTAATTATTGGACGATTAAGCTCCCATCAGAGGGTATCTGGTCGTCGCGACGGGCCCTTCTATGCTGCCAGTTTGGACTTGTTTTGGGTTTGAATCACCGCCAGGGATCCTGGCGATGGATGCAGTGGAAGCGATGCGCTAATTTGAAATGCCACAAAGGCATTTTACGATGGCGTCGCCACCGCCAGCGTCGTCGTCGTCTGGCCAGCCGCCATTGATTGCAATTATTTTCAATTTTGGAGCAAAGGCTGGACAACAGTCGGGAAAATGTCAGTGAGGGTGAGGGAGGCGCAGGAGCGACCAGGGCTGGCGGGACGTACGTAATTACGAATCAATTGAAACATTAATTCTGCACCGTACTCGTAATTGATTGGGGCTGGCAAAATCGAATTAGAATGATGATAGAATGATGACGCCAAATAAATTAAGATACGTATCTGGCATGAAAAGATTTTCCGTGCTTTTGCCCACTAAATCTGAAGACAGTTGGCAACCCTGGGCCGCCATCAAAAGAACAGGAGAAGAGCGAAAAAAAAGAAGAGCGCGAAACCTCAGAAACCGTAACCGAAAATGCACTCTCCTCTTGCACGCTCAATACAAATGCAATGAATGGCAGACAGCGGAGGCAGAGAGGAAAACTCTGTTAATTTGCTGTTGCACACGCACACGCCCACACACACACACATACAGTGGACACGGGCGGAGTTTTTGGCGGCAAAATGAATTCAATTAATTAAATTACGGTTCTGTTCCACTGGCGGCAGTCAGGAATCGTCGGGGCAGTGGCCAAATTGTAATTGAAAATGGAAATAACGACAGACCGATATAGAGAAACTCTGAAGAAAGAATACGATCCCTGCAGAAAAAGATATCGATTAAAGCAGTGCATGAATCGATTCGGTGGGATTCGGAATTCACTTGGTTCGGTCCGATAGAATCAGCGATTCGAACCGTATAGCTGTGATCTAATGAATACTGTGGATCCATGGGGGCAGGGCTCTGGTGTAAAGAACTTGGGGCGAGAACCGAGTTTAGTTCAGCAATTTATGGACATATATATATTGATATGATATTGATATAGTTCTTTCAGTAGCATTGTCCGTAAGTGCATCTACAAATAAATATTTACATACGCTTGGTCGTATGTTTTTCACGGATATGGACTCCGAGGACTCGGAGCACTCTGAGATGGACTGCCCGGTCGTGCAGTCGCTGCCAACTCAATTATAAGAAAAGTTGATGCCGTAAATGCAGTACAGTACCCCTGCCACGTGCCCCCGTGCCACCTTGCAACTTTTTCTTTTTATTTATTTGTGTGTGTTGTGTGTGTGCGTGTGTGTGTATATTCTCTTTGGCATTTGCGCAATTTGTGCCTCAATTTTCCAGTTAAATTGAGTTAAATTAAGCGCATACTCTAATTAAGTTTGTCCAAATGGGGCAGAGTGGTTCAATTATGAGGCAGAACCCTTTTCCGATCGCCATCATTTCCGCTGCTGGATATTAATAAAATTACTCACAAATGTTTGCTTTGCCTGTGTGTGTGTGTGCATGTATTGTATGTATGTATTTTTAATGTTTTTGTTTTAAAATGGGAACCCGCGTTAAATGCTAATCTCTGACATCTCAGCTCTCAGTTGGGTTCCATAAGTCAAGTGAAATGTCTGTCATATGGAACACAAAATTCACAAAAAAAAAAACAAAAAAGTCTAAAAAAAAGTGTGAAAAAAAGGTTTTTTTTATGGTCGACGTTCATCACGGCATGATGAACGGGGGCGTCAAACTGTCAAGCACCCATCATGCCCCCATCCCCCGCTTTGCATGAAAGATAGATGAACTAGAGGCTGCGATCCCACTGTTGAGGGGGTGGGCCTGGGGGTGAGGGGCTGGTGTGTGGTGTCTGGCGACTGGCGACTGTGTAGGCCTCCATTTTGTGTGTGACTATTGCTATTCATAAAAATTGAGCAATTTCATGCTGCCGTTTGCTAGTTTTTTCTGCATCGCGGCTTTTTGCTGCCGTCGCGGCTTTGTTGCACACACACAGCAGACACACACACACATACATACATGTGTGTACGTGAGAGGTGCCTCCTGCTATCCCATTCCAACACACAGAGTGATATTTTTGCTGCCAGAGAGAGAGAGAGAGACTTTGCCCCCTCTCCAACACTCACCAACGCCTACGCATTCTTAGCCTGCAAGGTGTATTGTTGGCAGGGTGAGGTACTTTGGCAGGTATTTATTTATGCCTCACCCTGCAGTAATGCACCTTGCATGTGGGACCAGAGAGAGGGCGAAACGAAAACAAAAACAAGTGCTTTGGTTGGAGTGTTTAGATTGCAGTGCAAAAACACAGACACCTCTCCGCCTCTCACTGCAACCCCTCCACTCCCCCACTCCACCAACTCTGCCATCTCCTACCTATGCCTAAAATTCCCGTTAGTTGGTTTTTACAAAAAATTATGCCCGAAATTATGCAAAGTCATGGCAAAAATGCAACTCAAAACAAGAACAAAATACACACACGTTTCGCCAGAGTTGGCAAAAACAGTACCCAGACCAGACCATAAATTACTATTTGATTCAATTTTTAGCTGGCAAACATATGTCTGTGCGTGATAAAAAAATATATGCGAAAAAGGTCAGGTGCGAGAACCGAAGCATTAGATACCCTTCAAAATCAGTCACTCCAATGGAACACATATGCATATGGTTTAAATCTGATAAACAAACTTTTAAGTGTCCGATTTCACCCAAATTCAAGTCAGTTATTAAAATTGGTATTTAAATATTTATTTGTGTTTATTTATTTACAGAATTATGGTCTAAAATAAATCCCATAGCGCTATATGTATGGTTATAGCCAGAGCAACAAGACCTACAGGCTGGTGTCTTTTATTTATTTCTTTATTTATATATTGCTAATAAATATTTAAAACTAAGAATTAATATGGCTACTGAGGCCTTGAGCTCCAGGTATTCAAATATAGTTGATACAGTTTTTTTTAATTATCTTTTAAAACAGAAAAGTGTTTTCCTTTACCAGACTTCTCTAATGAGTTCGATTTGTAGTCCGCCTCTATTGGAAAATATTGGAAATTATACCAAAATCGACATACCTTAGAAAAAAGGAGGGAATCACTAGCAAAAGAAAACAATAACCTTATTTAGTTGCAGTGGCAGCAACAGCAGCAGCAACATTTTGTGCAACAGTTGCAGGTTTTCTCCCAGCAAACAAAATGCCTGGCAGAAAAGTAAATTAAATTAAGGCCACAATTTACATACATATGTGTATGCTGCAATTTAAGAAGCGATTCTCTGAAAGGAGAGCAAATTAATTCAATTGAAAGCCATTGGCAATAATTTGAATGCGGCCATTTTTAGAATTGAATTCGATATAGTATTTTAGGCACATTTTAATA
Source organism: Drosophila helvetica (assembly GCA_963969585.1). NCBI lineage: Eukaryota > Metazoa > Arthropoda > Insecta > Diptera > Drosophilidae > Drosophila > Drosophila helvetica. The sequence goes on along the minus strand of OZ018404.1, from coordinate 21,291,045 downwards.
TCAAATTTCAGCCAAGAAGAAGTACAACTTGCACAAAAAGAAATAACATAAATAAATAAAATAAAATAAAATAAAATAGAATACTATATGCCGAGATGCCGTAGTAAGTAGTTTGTATTTCTTCATTATTTTCTAATATCAGATTTCCATTATTGCACAGGCAAGTTCTTTGGTAAGAATTTTCAGAGTTATTATTATTTTGTCTTATTCCCAGTTGCAATTTAAAGTTATTTACGCTTAACCAAATGAACAAAATTAATTACAGTTAATGGCAGCCACTCGACTCCTCAAACCGAAACCTTTTAAGCTGCCGCATAAATTTCCACAGACAGACAGAACCGCAGCCGCACTGATAGGAGGCGACTCCCCCCATCAGCAGCCGCATCATCCTCATCCTCATCAGCAGCAGCGGCAGCAGCAGAAAATTTGACCCTTCACCTGCTGTGGGCATGTGTGTGCAACAAGTTTATGCATCCGCACGCAAGTGGGAGGTGGGAGGTGGGAGTGGGTGGTGGGGTGTGGCACGATCTCATAAATTAAACTAGCAAAACCATGAATAAAAAGGGAGAGGAAAGACCCCGCAGAACCAGAAAAAAACTCTATGCTGCCCAGAGCAGGCGCCGCTTTTCAGACCCTCCGGATCCGGATCCCAAACAGGCCAGAGAAAGAGCCAGGGGGCAGAGCCGCAGAAGCCGCAAACATGCAAAGCCAAAAAAAAAGATACAGTGAGTCATGGAGCACGGGGCATGGGGCAGAGAGTGCAGCACAAACTAAGCACGTGTCAAGTGTGTGGCCCAAGTTTTAATTTGCACGAGGCCCCCACAGCCCCCACATGCCCCATCACACCCACACCCACACCCGCAGGCGGAGGGCGGAAGGCAGAGGACAGAGGACAGAGAGGACTCCCTCCCGACGTCTGACGCTGAGTAACTGTCGGGCTTGTTAGTCCTTTCATAGCTGGGAGCCGCCTTGATGTCTGACAATGTCATCAGTTGCAGCTGACACAGCACCAGTGCACCAGTGGCAGTTGCAAGAGCAGCAGCAGCAGCAGCAGCAGTGGCAGTGGCAGTGGCAGTGTAGCACCAGAAGTAGAGGAATCAGCAGTGCCACATTCCCAGGGTTGAGCTGCAATGTTGCAATTGCTGGACCATGCTTCGCCGCTGCCAGTCTCTTTTTTTTTTGAGGGGTGGGATCCCCCTGAAATCTACTCTCTCTGTGTGAATTGAGGGGGTAGCGGAGGGGATATGTGTCTTCTGGAAAGTGAAGAGGTCAAACTACGATTTTCATTTATGTTTTTCGGATTTCCAACGAAAACTTTTCAGAATTTCAGCTGCCAAAACTGCAAACAGAAATCCTTTCGCATGATTCCAGGGTATCCCGCTAGTCTGCGCTGCCATTGGGGCCCCAACTTTTGGTTGGGCTGCTCAAGGGGGTGTCTATGACAAGTGGCCAAGTGCGTGTGACTCTTTGTGCCCCACGCCCTCACCCACACCCACCCCTGCCTTTCAGTGGCATTGTTTGCTGTGTGGCACCCTGAAGAGGCAGATAAAGGCGCCCCCTCCCCGCTCGGACGCTGTCAGTCCCTCAGTCATCCCGTCAGTCATTCAGTTATCCAATTCACCGGTCAGTCATTCAGTCAGCCAGTAAGTACCGCTCCCCCCCCCACCACCACCCCCACCCACACTGCATAATTTGCTGCGTGTTGAATTGTGTTTTCATTTGGGTTTTGTGCGGCACTGATTGCCGCATGCCTCAATGACATTTCATTTATTAAGTGGGCGAGTGCCCGGCCCCACACTCAGGCTCACTGTTTGTGCAACTCAGCGTGGCAGCAATTAACTATGCAACGACCCGCTGACGTCACCCATGTAACTGATACCGATCGGCTCCCCGTGCCCCAAAATAAACAGGAGCAGGAGCAGGAGCAGGCGGAAGGTGCAGGCGCAGGGCGAGAGAATTGTGCGGCATCATCTCTGGTCGCTTGCTCGCCTTTGATTTGTTTTGCCAGAGTCGGCGTTCCCCTTTCCCCGTGCCCCTTTCCCCCTACCCCCTGCGACGTGCCACGTGTCTCCTGCCCCATCCAGTCGTATGTGTTACTTGTATCCGCTACAAAAGAGCATTTGCATATCAAATGAATTGCAAAGAGCATGAAACAAGCAAAAAAACACAAAAAAAAAGGCACACAGAGTGGGGTCCTGTCAGCCCTCCCAATCCCTTCCCATCCCCCATGGATCCCTGTTAGCCGGCTGAAATATAAATGTTAATCCTGGCGGCGTCAATTGCAAAACGTTCAACGTTGTTGACAGCCAACGGATGCCCCGAGCCCTAGGCAGAGGCAGAGCCAGAGCCAGACAGACACAACATCCTGGGGAGCCTTGATGTGACGCCGGGGCCTCGTCCTGGATGCCCAGGACCTCCGTCCGGGCCTAGGCCAGTATGTCAACGGGTTTTTAATTGATTTTCATGGCTGCAGTTTTTGATTGTGCTGATTGACGCATCAAATGAAGTGACTTCAGTTCGGGGCCCCACAAGAGCCCATGTGTCCTTCCGTCCTGCCGTCCTGCCTGTCTGTGGGTCTGGGCCCATATCAGTGTCGAGAGAAGCAGCAGTGGAGACCCCCGCTGCCAAGCAGTAATTAAATTTGTCAGCCGGACAAAATGTTCTCGGGCCGCCCAGCACAACATGGCGTATGCGTGATGCGCAGAGCTGCGAAAGGCGTTGCTGTGTGGCCAGAAGGGGGAGGAGGAAGAGGAGTAGGAGTCAGAGCAGAGGGAGAGCCAGAGCCAGAGCCGAAGAAGTAGGATCATAAGGGACGAAAACAGCAGGACTCGTAATGCAGGAGCTGGATCCTCTGCAGTTGCTGGACTCCTCCAGAAGGTAGTGGGTTATTCAATAGATGTTTGCCAGGAACAAAACAAGTACAAAGTAAGTCGAAACTGGCGGCATCCTAGCTTGTCCTGCCTGTCCTCTATACTATCTATCCTATCTATCATAGGAACAATCGAAAGAAGAGACTAAGAGACCCAAAGTTTGAGCCATTCCGAAGATTCTGCATTAGCTATTGTTTATGTGATCTATTCGAATATAGGGTATCAAAATGTTCAATCCACAAGGTAGGCTCTCGCCACTTGTTATTGTCCTTTGCCTCATGGCGTTCATACAAATTTATTGTTTATTCTCTTGCATTTGCGTTGCATTTGCGTAAATATGAATGAATGAATGAATAAAATGGAAAAATCAGTGAATCAATGAATGAATGCAGCCATAAATGAATGAATTTTCTTGTTTACGGCGCGAGCCACTAATGAGCTGCCTTCACCTCTGGTGTTTGTGCTCTGACGTCAGTGGGTGGCAGCGGGAAAGCGACTGGTGAAAACCCAGAGCGAGAGATGGCCGCGAAAATCTGTGAAATCTGAGACGCAATTTAAAAATCATTATGAGAACACATTAAGCGTAAAAAATTAATGAGCAAGTTGCGTCAACAATGAGCTAGGGCCTCGTTCTTCTCCCCCAATCCTCCAGTCCCCCAATCCTCCTCTCCTCCACTCCTCCTCCATTCAGGATGTGGGTCGTATGGGACTACGGATGGGTGTTTGTGCTGCAGTCTGTTTAAGGTGCGTCCTTGTCCCTCGACTGCAACATCCTCTGTGTCGTGGCTTTGGGTTTCATAATGGTGGAAAAATGAACACACACACCCACACACCCACAGGGAAAAACGGAGGAAAATGAAGAAGGAAATCTCTAATAGAAGGCAAGCCAGGGAGCAGGAAAATAAGGAGCTGCTGCTGGTGTGTCCCCTGAAGGAGCAGCGCCGCTGATAGGATGTCGACTTGAATGGCCTCAACGGCATTGGGTTTCAGTTAACGGTAATAGACAAGGAGCATAGGTCCTGGCAGATCCAAGCAGGCACTGGAGGCCCGGGCACAGGGCCGCTGATTCACAGCGTTGGATCGAAAGCAGAAGACAGAGGGCAGAGACGTCCCCGCTGGCGTAGGGGGGATGGAGGCAAGGCTTCGCCGTGTTAAGGTGGAAAAGAGCCGAGGAATGCAATTAGATCTTCCGATTAGCTTATGAATAATCAAAGAGGGAATAAGTAGAAGGACATGCACTGGCGGGCACAAGGATCTCAAGATGCTGGCTGCTGTTACATGAGGATATATGGATGAAGCCCTACACTTCATTCCTTCACATCCCCTTTTCAGCCACGCCTCAGCCCCACCATCAGCCACTCCCTCTCCCACTCCCACTCCCTCTCCCACTCCCGCTTCCCTGGGCCTACAAAGTCCACAACATCGTTGACTTTGCCTAACAATATTTAGTTTGGCAACAAAAGTCACGGGCCCCAGCCGCACCAAGGACACACTCGGGGACCGGATGGAGGATGGGGGATGGAGGATGCAGCACGGAGTGGGTTGCGGGGGCTGCGACATCCCTCGCCTGCCTTTCTGCTCTCCTAACAACTCATTTGGCACTCATGAGTGGGTCAGGGCATTGTTAATGCGACATATCCTTAAAATCCAGGACAGGATCCGTTTAAATTGTTGAGCTTGCTCCGGCCGGACTCTGGCTACGGCTCTATATCCATCGCCCTCGCCAGCTCATTCCGCATGCCTGTCACGTTGTCCAGCGCTGAAAGGAGACACCAAAATGGGATGGGGTTCTGGGTTCGGGGTTCTCGGTTCAGACAGAAGTTTTTTCCGTGCGTGCCTGCCCAGAATTTGCTCGAGAAAGGAAGCAGGGACTATCTGCCAAGGAGACGGGGATATCTGTATGTGTGTCTGTATGTGTGTGTGTGTGTGTTCTCGACTTTGTTGGTAATTACCTCAAGTTGGTCATTTGATGATGCGAAAATCCCGTCGAGCGCTTGGGGGCCACCGAGAGCATTGAGCTGTGATTGCGGCTGCAGGTGGCTGGAGTTATCGTCCTGCTGCCCCTATTCAAGGGGTATTTTCGGGGCTCGGATTGTCTGCTGAATCCACAGGTGTGTGGCCCCGAGGCTAATTGCCGTTAAGTGCCTGGCAAATCCTCGAAACGTTTGATATTTTTCATCATAAATAATCCCTGCCAGGAGGTAACGCATTCGCCTCCAGCCTGCTAGGGATCGTTCCACAAAGCTTTAAAGCTTCATAGTAAGTAGGGGGGGAGTGGGGGGGGTGTGTGGGGGTGTGTGGGGCGATGCCAGGACGCCAGGATGGCAGGGTATTCCCACCGCATGGTCAAAGTGCTTTCGGTCGCTGGGACCACTTAAGCACAACGCTTTTGGTATTGCTACCCCCATGGAGGCGGCGGCTCCCTAGCCCCTGCCCCTCTTTTGGGGTTTGTTTTTTGGCGGCAGCACGTGCAGGTGGCAGGGCTGCCTCAGGATGCCGCTGCAACATGGATGCGGACTGGAGGCTGGTGGCACGGGGCAGCATGGGGCAGCATGGGGATGCGGACTAGCTGAAATGCAGCTAACGAACCGCAATTGCGGTCACATTTCATGAGAGACGCCTCACGTCGCCCGGCGTTTCGGCTTTCCAGGATGGACACCAAACTCGACCCCAGGGTCCCAAAACACACACGCGCACACACACACAGCCACAGACACGCTCACGGAAACAGAGGCGGACTCGCTCACGGACATTGAGAGACACACAAGCGACCCGACGACGACTGATTCAATTTGAAGCCACCGACAGGCTTTTAGTGCACTCCCAGGTTGCACTCTGAACCCACCCCTCCCCCCTCTCTATCGCCCATCTAAGCCCCCTGCCACGGCCACTGCCACTGCCGCTCGCACCCGCTGCAAATGCCTGACCGACCGCCTGTGGATATCATCAAAAATTAGCTGCTTTTGATAGGACAGCAGCGGGGCAGGGCAGGGCGGTGCGGGAGGGGGCGGTAGCTCCAAAAGTGGAAACAGAACAAAACACTAAAAGGCTCCTATGGCTCCTCAAATTAGCAGCGTGTCCTGTATGTGTCTGGAAAGCAACAGGTACCCCCGTATGCGGCAGTCCAATTAACTAGCTAAACTAAATTTAAAAGCGACCACTGCCCCACAAAGTAGTAAGTAACTAATACAATTCAAATGCCCAGGATGGAAATATTGCGAGAGAGAGAGCAAAGTAAAGGAGAGTACTGTAAGTATAGCTAATGAAAATTGAATGAGAAGCGAAGAAACCCTTCTCCGAATCAAAGAAAACAAATCCAGTAATATTTTTGAATAGAATCCACCTGAGCAATCTCTTTAGGATCTATCACAGATGTATTCAGACCAGGAACCCTAATAGTTGTGAGCTATTTTTTAATATTTAAGTTTTACGGATAATCATCGGATTATTCTTAATTAAAACAAAAAATAAAATCAAAATTTTCCAATCAAAAACAAAACTCAAAATGGAATAAGCGAAGAGTGCTGGGGAGGTGAAAAAAACCTTATATGTATGTACATATCCTTACTAATTGAGCCAAGGCGAACACAGGCATTCCATTGGGATCTTTCCGTATACATAAATTGCTTATAAATCCTTCATTTTGTTGGTCAGTGCATACAAATGTTAGAGCCACTCTCTCCACCTGCAAGCCCACTAACCAAAACCCACTAACTCCCACTAACTCTATTTCCATCCCGACTGCCTCATCATACTAAATGTAATGAGCAATTTGTAGAGCAGAGAGAAAACTATTTCTGGGGGACAGCTGGAACTGGAACTAGAAGGGGGATGGGAGCATACAATACACCGGGCCAAAAGATGTCGAAATAATTATGCAAATTTTTGGACCGCCCAGCGGAGACACGAACCAACAGCCGTGACACCTTCGTGGGGTCAGGACAGGAGTGCAAACGACGAAGGCCATTTGTGGGCTACGTGCCGAAAGGAGCAAGTCGTGACCCCTCCCCCTCCCCCCCTCGGAGTTTCAACCAGGTGGAGCTCAGAAGCTCTCTCTCTCTCTCTCTCTCTCCACCCACACAGAAGTAAGCGCATTTTAATGATCTCATTTATGCTAATCTCGAAACGTTTCAATCTGTACACGCACACATAAACACACACACATACACACAGAGAGACAAAACCGCAAGAGACGAGTGGGAGAGCGGAGTAAGAGAGCTGCTTGTGGTGCCACAGAGGGGAGGGAGCAGCATGAAGGAGAACTAACTGCCACCGGCTGCTAATGCTAATGAAGTCTAATTGAATTTCGGACACTTGACACGTCCCACAATCTCTGATCTCCTTGTTGACACTGTGACTGCGGCAGAGGAGGGGGGGCAGGGGGGCCAAAACGAACAGTTTAAAGCAGCAAATGAAATGCCCTTGGAGGAGTCCTGATATCGATGTCAAGGCATCGTAATGAGTGCATTGTGAGTGACAGATAGCAAATCAATCTATATATCTATCAAAATCCCTACTGAAGAGATCTGGGTAATCCTCAACTATGCTAAGACTTGTCCTGCAGCCTTGATCACTATTTGAAGCGTCACTCCATGAACGCTTGTCCAGCACAATCCCAATGTCCCCCCTCTCCGGATTCGTATACTCCTCCGTGCTCCAGCTGCTGCTCCAGTGCGGAGTCAACATTTGCGTTTTTGCGTTTGCGGCTGGCATAAAATTTCCTATGCATTCCGACCGCATTCGAAATTTGCTCGTAATATTTGATGTGATTTAAAAAAAAAATAATAGAAAAGGACTCCACACGCTTAGTTAGAGAAATGGTTTGAATGATAGGGAGACACTGTCCGGGGAGCGTTGTTGGTCGGGGGGGGGAGGAGGCTGTCATGTTGACGAGGAGGCAGCAGGACGATAACGGTTCAGCTTTTATTAGCATCCCAGCAACAACAAAAATCAGAATTATTTGACAACGCAGCTAATTTACATGAGAGAACACCAGAGGGGTACCCAGAGGTCAGCAGGAAACGACAGACGGACAGACAGACTGGAACCGATATGTACGTATCTGGACATCCCGCCTCAAACCTCGAACATATCATCGTCAACGTCAGCATCGGGCATTGGAGCTGGACTGGACTGGACTGGACTGAACTGAACCTGCGGCTTCTCTTTGTGGCGAGACTGCGGCCTGGTCATGGCTCTGCCACTGCCACTGCTGCTGGTACTGAAACTGGACTGAGCTGAACCGTACTCTTCCACCCAGCCCCTTCTGCCCCTCGCTCTCTGCATATCCCCCACACCCCTCTCGATTCATTGACAACATTTTAAGTGAGCTTCACTTCAGTGGGACAACAGAAAAAAAGTTTTTTTTAACCACTTGCGACTTGCATTCAATTTTATTTAATTACTTTCGACGTAAATTTCGAAACTTTATTACCTATAAAGAGAGAGAGAGAGAGAGGGGCGAGAATGTGGATGGAGAGAGGCGTAAAGGGTGCGGAAGAGGAAGAGGAGTAAAAGTTAAAACGACTAAAAGTTTCACTTACACGAGAGCGAACTGTGAAGAGATGCGGCACCACATGGTGGTTCACCCAAAGAAAGGCAAAACGGATGGATAAAGTGCGAAAATAACAGTAGATTGCTCACTTTGGATTACTCTCCAACGGGTATCAGTGATAACAGATGACAGTGCATGATATCATACATATGTATGTATGTGTATAGCTCCCCAGAAGATCAGTGTGCCCAGTGTTTACACAGATCTCAGGTGTTTCCGAATCGTTTTCTGTATTGCTGGTTACTATATGTACATATATGTATGATTTAATGGAATTTCATGAACCAGCGCCCATGGTGATTACCGTTTTTGTTGTCAAATTAGTAACATAATGATCCATGTTTACTGAATCAGGTAATTATAGTAAAATGAAGCAAGAATTATTTAATTTAATTATGCACAACACATTCTCCGATCATATTCCTATCTTTGAAAACCAATAATTCTGCAATATCAATACACTTTCCACAGTAATCCATCCGCCAGCTTGCAGTTCTACGAAATGATCATACAATCGCAGGGGAGAGAGGAGACTGAGCTGGGAGAGCCCCCAGACAAACACTCTCCCTCTCTCACTGCACTTGTACCATCTATGTACGTCAGACTCTCTTTAGATAACACGAAACGACTGCGAAAACAATAGCATAATCAGCATCTTTCTCCCTTCCCAAGCTTGGAAAGCAAAAGCGCGATATTACGAACACGCCAACACGATCCGGCGAAGGCGTAACAAAGGAAAACACTCACTCTAGACTCTAGACTCTAGACACGCGAATCACATACATATCATATGCACATATTTATATGTAGTATCACATAGGAATTACATATGTATGTACATTTTACATACATATTTTTGATAGGGAATCGAGCAACATATTTCGTGTATATGCAAATATAGTGACCGGTAGATAGTGCTCGCCGATAACAGGGCTGATTCCTATCTAAACTGTAACAGGTGCCCAGCAGACTGGAGCAGGCTGGAGCCGCTGGGCCCGAGATAAAACTGATTGATAAGGGGGTGCATGTGGGGGGTGGGTGGCTGGAGAGAGCGGGAGGAGAACGCTGAGAACACACAAAGCTCGAAGCTCGTTTTTTTGTCATCTCGTTTATGATTATTATTACTGTTTCTCTCTCTGTCTCTCGCCTTTGGGGCGTTTTTGTGTGTGTGTGTGCGTGTGTACCGTACCGTGCCGTTTGGGGCTCGAGTTTCAATTTATTCAATTTACCGTTACAGTTGCAATTGATGACGACGCCGACGAGCACGCCAGCAGCAGAAGCAGCAGCCATAAGAGAGGAGGAGCTTTGGAGCAGTCGCGCCACCTCAGTCGCTTCATCCTGGCTGCACGACGAGCTCGTAAGTGTTGGGGCTGCTCTCAGTAGTGGCTCAACCGCCGGCCGGCGATCATCTCTCCATTGTACTCTCTCTATCCAACACCCACACCCACACCACACCCTCCCCGCGTTATGAGTGTTTGTGCATTACTCTCTTGTTACGGTTGCTGTTATTGTTATTGTTACCGTTGTATGTGATACTCTCCCTCTGCCCGTCTGTCATGTATCGCAATAATGCGGACAGCTCTTTCTGTTTTATCAATCGTCTCAACGGGAATCCCAACGATGACCAGCAGCAGCCCGGGGAGCACGAGCCGACCTCCGCCCTGCTGGACTATTGCAAGCGAAAGGTGATGCCATCAACCGCAATCGACCAACCGGACGATCGTCTGATAATCTTTTAATCTGCAACAGTTTCTTCGTCCCTATGTCACGATATTGACGCTGGTTGGGCTCAACCCCATCTCGACGGACATGAGCAATGTGAGGGCCTGCTGCAGCTATGTCCAGGCTCTGATGGTGCTCTTTATCCTCCTGATGGGCTATGTCCTGCGCTACATCTGTGGCTACAGGTGAGTAAGGGAATACCAGAGCGTGCACAAGTTAATTCTGTTGTTTTTTCCAGAGGCGATCGCGGCTTTACTAGCTATAGGGATATACGACCCATAAGCAACAGCACGGACGGAGGTATCTCCCCACCAAACACCATTGGCGAGCTGCTCTTTGGGTATGTGGTGCCGAGTGCCTTCAACCTGATGGCTTTTGTGTCTGCCGTGCTGGTGTGCAAGGTGATCGACCACGAGCAGCTGCAGAACCTCATCGAGCGCGTGTTCCTGATGTCCGCCAAGCCCAAGAGACTGTGCCGGATGCTGTGGCTGTATTTGGGACTGGCCCTGGCCCTGCTCGTGCTGCTCTTTGCCTACGCTTGCGCTGTGGTGGTCATGCAGCCAGCGCAGATCATCAAGGTGGCCTGGCTAGCAGACGCCCTGAGCGACTGGGAGCTGTGCCTGCGCACTGGATTGCTGTGCACCATACTGCTGCAGGACCTGGTGGAGATAGTCATATTGAGTAACTACTACATCGAGTGCTACTTGCTGAAGGTTCACCTGGAGTCGTTGTCGCACAAACTACTGATGCACTCCATCGATTCGCTGGACTGGATGCGGGAGGTGCTGGAGTTCCGCAAGCTCCTGGATCGTCTTAACCAGCACGTGTCCGTTCCCGTGTGCTTCCTGATTGTGATGAATCTGTCCTATGCGTTCGCCGGCATGGTCTATCTGTTCAAGGACTTCGATTTTCACTTCTGCGCCTTGCAGCTGGTCCTGCTGAACATCGCCAATGTTATGCTGTGGCTGTTCCTCGGCCTGCTGCCCTTCTTCGTGGCCTCCTCGGTGACGCGCGTCTGCCAGAACGCCCAGGCCAATGGGCACCAGATCCGAGTGCGTCCATTTGTATACCACAATACCTCCGCGGAAGATCTCAACTCGACCCTGCTCTTCGCCTCGTCGCTGGACATGTCCGCCAAGCTTTTCCGCATGCCCATCCAACCGAACTACCTAAGCTTTGCTATCCTCGTCGTCGTCATAGTGATACTCACACTTGGCATGTGCCTGAATCTCACGGCCCTGGGCAAGATCTAATCTACAGAGGTTACATGTGCATACGCATACATTTAATAAAGATTTATGGTATTTGTCTAGCTTAAAACTTTCCGACTTGCCTGCCACTCGGCAATTTATTTACAATTTACGATTTGGTTCTGCCTCCAGTTACGATTTAGCTACTTATGGAAAAACTATAAGCTTAGTCTCAGTTTTAGTTACTATCGCTGCATCAGTACTGACTAAGTATGCACTTTGGTTTTAGATCGATCGGGTGCGCCTCTGCCGGGTCCTCCCAGCGTCATTCAGGCTCCAGTCACCATCCTAGCCATGGCGGGTGATTGATTTTCGATGGCGGGGTGAAGGTCAGGTTTACTGGTATATTTATGAGGGCATGCACCCGCTTCAGTCGCTGCAGCGTTGACCGTATGATCACGCCGTTTTTCCCCAGCAGGAAGCCCGCAGGTATTGAAGCATCTCGATTGGAGTTGTCGTGGATCATCTCGATGTAGTGCTCGAATTCTGGTGAATTCGGATTATACTCGGTGATGATGGCGCCCACAGCCCCGGCCATCTCCGCCTGCAGGGTTTTGGTGAGGAAGGAGCACTCCCTGTAAGTGCCACGCACATCGAATTTTGTTAGATAAAAGTGTAGTCAAATCTTATCAATTCCATCAGCTTACCCCCTGTCCATGAGAGCGATACTTCCATGAAGATCACGTGTGTTGCGCAGCTTCTGGCAGGCGCCTGGGGGATCAGTCAGTACCAGAGGAACGCCTTCGAACTTCTCCGAGAAGGTAACGCCGAAATCCTTTGCCGGCCGTAGTCTGTAGGTGTATTCTAGGTCTTGCGGCGATATGATTTCAAAAAACACGTCACCCGCAATTATGTCCTGGGTTGTTATGGGAATCGAAATCGTGGTGGTGGCTCGGATGCATCGGCTCAAGGTGGAGGCAATCACTAACCAAACAATCAACATTTTGGACACAGACGCATAACTAACATAAATAATGTTTGTTGCGAAAACAAACTAATTCTCATTGCACTACAAAACTATCGATTGCACACACAGCCGAGCCGATGTATTGGTATTGTGAACAGACGGCTATTTTGACAACGTCAAAATAACTATCGAGTATTTTCACAGTCGATATTTCACTAACTAAAGTACTCGATGCTGGTATCGATACTTGTGCCTGAATTAGCACAAATATAAGTACTAAGTGTAATTTGACTATAGAACTGTAAATATACTCAGTTGTTATCTAATTTTCTATTCCTGTTTTTTTCACTTTTTTTTAACACAAACCGGTTGGGTTGGCGTGCCCTTAACGTAACAGTCGATAACAAATTGGCATGGGCACATTGGGCTGAAAGCAGCAATTGGGAAGGTTAAATTAGGTCAATAGTATCTGGATCAATATTGTTAATAATATTCCTGTCTAGAAGGTCAAATTATAGCTGAAAAATTTAAATTTTATAAAACAAAGCTACATTTGCTGGAAACGTAACTGACAGTTTCAACCACCGAGCTCAAAATTTGTTCACTTTTCGATTTCATCCCGAAGTGAGAGCACCTCGAACCAGTGTTTGCAGAGCCAACCGCGTGGACTTTCAGTGTTGCAATTTTCGCGTTTCAAAGCAACTCTGATTGGTTTTTTCGTACTCGATACTTGTGCCGTCGATGCCATTGTACTAGTTCTGTGGTAGCCATTTTAATTTTTGGCGTCGAAAATACGGCGAGGAAATTGGCCGGACCCTGTGGTTTTTCGCATTTAACGCAAGCAGTTTGTAGTCCTCGAGCAGGCAACGTGTGTGTCAAAGACCAGAAGTGTTTAACTTGTAAAAATAACCAAGTTCCAATCCAGTACAATGTCGATGTCTGCCACGTGCTACAAGTGTAACCGGCCGGGCCACTTTGCCCGGGACTGCAGTCTCGGTGGCGGTGGGCCAGGAGGCGGCGGACCAGGTGGTGGTATGCGTGGCGGCGATGGCGGCGGCATGCGCCGCAACCGCGAGAAGTGCTACAAATGCAACCAATTTGGGCACTTTGCACGTGCCTGCCCTGAGGAGGCTGAGCGGTGCTACCGCTGCAACGGCATTGGCCACATCTCGAAGGACTGCACCCAGGCCGACAACCCGACCTGCTACCGGTGCAACAAGACTGGCCACTGGGTCCGAAACTGTCCCGAAGCCGTTAACGAGCGCGGCCCGGCCAATGTGTCGTGCTACAAGTGCAACCGCACTGGACACATCTCCAAGAACTGCCCGGAGACATCGAAGACTTGCTATGGCTGCGGCAAGAGCGGACATCTGAGACGCGAGTGCGATGAGAAGGGCGGACGGAACTAGGAGAAGACCCAGTACCGCGCTTCAAATTGAAAATCAACGAAGAAGAAGAAATTTAAACACGAAAAAATTACAAAAATGAAAAATCAATTTGCTACAACATTCACAAAGCCAGCCAACAACAACAAGCGACAGCAGCACCCAAGTCAAGATCAACCCCCAACCAACACTACCACCACCCCAAACACACACACACACACAACTACACATACTCCCATCGCACACACAAACACACTCAACTCACCTACAGATATTGGCACCTTAATCTAACCATCATCTATCCAAGAATCAACCAACAACCACTCTTGCATCTCTGATTCCAAAAGCTGAGCCTGCAGCGCGGTGCCAACGTTCCAAAATATGAAGAAGAAACTTTTGAGAAAGTAGAAGAAGAACCACCCAGCCGAAGAAGATGTACGAAAACGAGGAGCTGAAGCAGAAGAAGAGGATCGGATCGAATCGAGAAAGGAAGGAGAGCACAGGAGACGCGGGGTGAGAGACGGCGGAGACGACGATAGCAACGGCAGCTGTGCAGCCAAGCAGATGATGATGATGAAGAAGAAGCAGAACAAGAGAAGAAGACGACGACGTCGATGCGACCCAATTTGTAAGATGAGACTAAACCCCAAACAACAAGAAAAACCAACAACCAACCACTTTATTATAATTATGTATGATTATGCTGCGAAAAAGTGTTTGAATTTACTAATTACATTATAACGAATGGATTGAAAAAACTATATAAGAATATATAAATACCTTAAAAATACTATAAAGCGATCCTATTAGGAGTTCCACACCAGAAGAAAAAAGTAAATAAAAAGTATAAAAAACAAAAGCAAAGAAGCAAGCGAAGAGACCACGTTACTACTCCATCCAGCTGCTGCCGGCGAGCCATAGGAATTATTATACACATGATGATGATGATGATATAGTATACCCAAACAGTCTGCCTACCAATCTACCTTTACCACCACCAACAGCACCCATACCATACCCATCCATACCACCACCAGAGAATCACCAAAACCAATCCCAAAGCAAGACGAAACTCGCCCGGCAAGATCTCGAGCGGGGTACAAGCGGAGCTAGCTAAGCCGGAGGGGCAGCAAACAAGAACAGAAGACACAAGAGCAGGAGCACATCAGCGATGGTAGAAAGAGACACTGGAGGAGATATGTAGACTGCGAACCGATGAGACGAACACAGAACAGAGCCCCAGTTGTAATACACTTTCAGTTGTAACGAGACACCTACGAGGAGAGATGCGAAACCTACGATGAAGAAAATGAAAATTCAAATATCACTGTGATTGTTTTTTAATTGTAAATTAAAATGCTGGAGCTGCTGATTTGAGACAAAAAAAATAATCCCATGCCATGTGTTGTCTTTGCTTATTTATTCTTGATCTGTTTCATCTCTTCTTATTAGCAGATTGTGGTGGCCGGACGGGGGCCGATCTCTGATCATCGGTTCTCTTGCGATCTCTTTCGTTGCTCCTCTGCTCTTTTCTTTGTTTCGCGGGCAACCAGTTTTCGGTGTGGTTGGGTTGCCGGTAAAGTTGCAGCTGTGAACGAACACATGGCACGGGCAGCTGATGGGGGCTCTGTCTGCCCGGCCCGATCTCTGACTCAGCTTTTGGTGGAAGGTAATGTGGCGGCCCGGCAAAAATCTGCCATTGTCTTCGACTGTGTGCATGTGTGTGTTTT
Source organism: Drosophila helvetica (assembly GCA_963969585.1). Taxonomy (NCBI): domain Eukaryota; kingdom Metazoa; phylum Arthropoda; class Insecta; order Diptera; family Drosophilidae; genus Drosophila; species Drosophila helvetica. Next base: position 21,275,627 of record OZ018404.1, on the reverse strand, counting down.
CTGCTTTCTTTGCGCTGTTTCCTTGTGCATTTTATGTACAAGTACACGCACACACACTTGCACGCAACTAAACGTACATACATACACACATTAAGTGAATATCTCGAAGCAAAGTACAGTCGTCGCCGTGTGCTGCTAATGGTGAAAACTCGCAGGCGGCGACAACGACCCATACATACATACGTACATGCATATACATAGAGAGGTAGGTGACTGTTGGGCGAGAGAGAGAAAGAGAGAGGAGGAACAAGCATGATATGATTTGGGCGCGGGGGGACGACTGCGAAACTTCAATTTCGCTGCGCTCGCTGCCATGCTGCTGCACTTAGCAACAAGTCTCGTCTCGTCTGGTATGGGTACGGTCTGGTCGCCCGGGCGACTGTGATTGAGGGTCAAGGTCAGGCTCTCCGCGCATCAGCTGCTGCGCGCATGTGTAAAAGAAGTTTCTTGATGGCTGGAGTTTGGGAAACGACGCCGCTCCTGGTGGTGGGCCCAAGCCGGTTTCGCATGATCTCTTTGTGTAGAAGCGCGGGGAAACATCTAGTTAACGCGCCATTTATCCAGGGTTACCCGCGAAGATCAGCCAGAACAACTCTGTCTTTGTTTGTTTGGTAGGTTTTTGTGTTTTTTTTTTTATTGAATGCTCAATTACATTATTAGGAATTTATGCTACAAATTGATAGGTTTCCGATTCCCATTCTGGTTGCGGCTTATTTTGGTTAGAACATTTGTTGGATAGGGGGCTGCTAGGACACACACTTAACGGCAAACGAGTCGTGAAATTAACATCTAATATCAACTACAGCGCACCTGGAACTCGTATAGAATCACAAACAAAGTACACAATGCATAAGCATATAGAGCTATATCATCGTAATTCGTATCAATATCAGTATTAAGTTACAATTTAAACTAAAACTTGAGGTTCTGTACGCTTGGACACCATTTAAAATCCATATTGAGCAGCAGATGAATACACAGAATAGATCCTCCGTCTGTCCATCTACTTCTCCGACTTGTTTCGCGTCTTGGCCTGGCTAGAAGATGATGATGAGGTTGCCATTCCCATTTGGGATTTATCAGTCCTGCGGCTGCTGGTCCTGGGCAAGGTGGTGCAGCTAGCAGACATGGATTTGTCCTGGAACAAGGGAGCAGAGCGATCTTTTATTTCTAGATTATGGTGGGATTACAGGACAGAAACAGTTTAAAGAACATGCTGGAAATACTAAAATCGTTGGTTAGTAACGCATCTATACAAGGGGGACAGGGGCCATGGAGGTTAGGAGCTGACACGCCGCCCAGCGATGAACGAGCAAGACAAACACTTGGATGAGCTTGGATTAGAGCGGACTCCCGGCAGGGCTTACTTTAGATCTCCGTCTCTCTGACCGGCGCTGGCTCGTCCGGCATGGGGGCTGCCAGCTGGCTGGGATTAGCTTTGTTACGCAGCACATTAGCTTTGATATTCTGGAACAGTTGGCCGATACCTGACTTGCGCTCTACACTGCCCGTCGATGTCTGGCTTATGGCATCGGGCTGGGGACTCAGCGAGTGCCGCTTTGGTGGAAGCGGAGGCGGTGGAGGTGGTGGGGCTCGCCCCTTACCATGCACAGCCTTGGGACGCAGCGAGGGGGAGGGAGCGGGTGACATCTGTACCTCTGGCCCCAGTTGGGCCCGAAAGCTGTGCTTGATCTCCTCCAAGGTGGCGCGCAGTTCCCGTGGCGACACTGGCCTCGATCGATCGCTCGGTTCCGGTTCTGTATCAGTATCTGTGGCTAAAGAGCGTACTACCAGCACAAAAGGATCTATGACGGGTGCTAGTTCGTCTGTGAGTTTGCTCTCGGTGGATAACATTGCTTCATCCGATCGAATAGGGATCGAAGGGACATCTGTTTGCAATGTTTTTGTCTTGGTTTCAGTTGGAATCAAATGCTCCATTGGCTCATCTTTGGTTTTCATATTTTCTCCTTCAAAAGGATCTTCTTTCTTTGGGTCTTCACAAGACAGAAATTCGATTTCTGCGGCTTTGTCTTCTCCATCTGCTTCTATCAACGGCATGGCTTCATAGAAGTCATCCTCTTCTGCATTCTCTTCCTCCTCATCAACTTCATGATGTGTGATCCTCTCCACATTGTGAGAAACCTTTAATTCTTCTGCCCCTTCCTGACGCACACCTTGAAAGTAGAGCTGATTCTCCAAATAAACCTCGTCCCTCATCTCCTCCAGCAACTGCTAACCAACACCAATCTCTGGATGGATTAAGAGAATCATGGAAGAAAAGACACGCATCATGCCTACCTCATTGCGCTTGGACTTGACACGGCCCTTGGAAGCATTTGTCATGGAGGAAGTGCGACTGAGTCCACTAAGCGGCTCGGCACTGGAGTAGCCAGAGCTGATGTCATCCTGGCTGCGTATGTTGTAGCTAAATGGAGCAGAAAGTACGAGGATTATACTGTATTTCAGCTGGGTCTAAGATTTCAACACTCACTTGAAGTCACCCGCATTCTTGGCGGTCACGTCGACCTCGGTGAAGTACATCCCAGTGGAGTGACGCGTGCCGCTGGCGGATCTGCCGACGGGCGTCTGGTTGCGTGGCCGCAGGAGACGCGTGGCAGTGGGCTGTGTGCGCATCACCACCGACGAGGACATGGGCGACCTCATCACCTCGTCCAGCTCATCCTGGGTGCGGTGCATATCTGGCTCGCTCAGATCGCTGAGGCTGTAGCTCCTCTTGATCGTCTGCACCAGATTGCCGCCGCCCTTTGGTGGGAGGATTACAGTGGAGATAGCACATTGAGTACAAGCATTTGGCATTTAAATAATTTAATTAAACTAAACAATTATCGAAACTTAAGCGTAAACATACATAGGACTTATCGGAGACATGAAAGGAGGGGTAATCACATACATGTGCGTGAACAGAAATCAAAAAGCTTCCAGCTGGCGGCTGGGATTAGATGGTATGTGTAAATATGTGCGGGGTATCGCTGAGTGTATAAAATTCGATCATTCGCTGAGTATCTATTGGTGCCGGAGGCCTGTCTGGTGCCGCCGTAGCATTTAGTCGTTCTCCACATCCACGTCGGGTGTGGGCTCGCGCAGCCGACGACGTGCTCGCACCCCTTGCGTGGCAGCACCGGGAGCCTCCAGATCCGGGGCTCGGCTGACACGTTTCACTGGTGCTCTGGAGGAAGCTGCTGCGGCTCGTCGTGACTGCACCCTGCGTGCTGGCAGATCACGTAATCGAGCCGCTCCAGCATCATGTGGCGGCTCCTCCTCACTCATCTCTTGTATAACCACTCCGCGACGCTGTGGCTCGGGCTCAGCATAGCTCTCGATGCCGCTCAACGAACTGGACCGAGGCAACCAATCTTCCAAGCCATCCATCATGTCCTGATTCCTCCTGACCGCAGACAGATCGCCGGCCGACTGCGAATTTTGCAGGCTGCGGCCCTGAGCCGCAGCAGTCATCGAAAAGGTCTGGCGGCGGTTAGCGGATTAGTAGCAGGCAGGCAGGGCAGGGCAGGGCAGGTGCAGGTGGTTCAGTGAGGTTTGGTTTGGTTTTGTGGGTTAAATGCAAAGAAAAATAAGTGTAAAAACGAAAGAGTTAATCAAAAAGAGGCAAACGAAAGAGTCTTAAATTGAAATGAATTGCAGTTGAGGCAAACACACACACACACACACACACACACACTGGGCCAGAACTGTCCCCATGGCATTCCCCACATATGTATCTATTTTTATGCCCTACCCTAGAATTGGAATGGAAATGATGCAACTGGGGCGGGGGACACGGGAAAGGGGTCTCTGATATCACAGTGGAATATAAATCTAGCGGCGAGGAGTGCCTGGGGCTAATGCCATGCCAGTGCATAAAGGAAATTTCCCGTTTCCCTGTCTTGCTTTCGGACAAAGACCTGAACAAGGGTTTCCAGTAATATGATGACTAATTTGGATGACAAATCAATAGGGCATTCATTCCCCTACACACACCATCGCATTCTCTTCATGGATCTTTCTCATTAACTCTTTGACCTACATCAACACACCAAATCGTCCAAGCATTAGACACTATCTATCTATATACATTATCTTTCGCTTCACTCCAGAATTAATCTGGCCAAAACAATGCAGCGTCTCGAGTGTCTTGGCCCCCATTTCAAGTGTTTATTTCGAGCTGGCCAGCAAAAAGGCAAAAAGGTGCCTCGTACTCGTACTCGTACAGCTGCTCCCTGCTCTGGCATGAGTCTGTTCATTTTTGTGTTTTTATTACATTATTTCAACATGTTCATTTATCTGCTAGTATCTTCTATCGGGTATGGTATCGTATCGTGTATATGTGTGTAGTGTACTATATTGAGATTTGGCTGCACAAAAAGAGAACAACAAACTAAAAACTAAATCGAAACAAACACGCAAATGGCACAAAGAGCATTCAATTCTATTTGTTTAAACTAAATAATATTAAAAGTAAAAGTGAAGATAAGAGAACGCGAGTCTCATGCTGATCATGATGATGGTGATGAGGTGGATGTGGATGTGGATGATGATGCTGCTGCTGCTGCTGGGGCTGGGGCTGCCGCTTTGGTGATGATCAAGATGGGCGCGCGCGAGAGCATTGCGCAAAATTATATATCTATTTAGAACGACCGAAAGATGCTGCGGAGACGGAGGCGACTCTGTTTTGTTGTTCACTTTATGCAACGACGCTGGAGGCAATTGAAAATGGCGAAATGAATCGTGTGGCGAGCGAGCAAAGGGAGTGAGCGGATTAGTGTGTGTGTTTTGTGTGGCTGTGGCTAGTTGTAGGGGCGTGTGGTGGGTGTGAGGATTACCTTTATGGCTGTCTGCATGATGACATTGGTGGCATAGTTGACTCCCTTGGAGCCCAGCTGTAGCACCGCCGAATATCCCCGCTCCGTGGCCTGAGTCAAATACTCGTCGATTTCCTACATAAAGAGAGAGAGCGGAGAATCCATAGTACAAAGAGAGCGTTAAATGTGTGTATATATGTATATGGATAGCTAAATGAGAATATATCTGTATGTATATATATCACACCTGTTCGTGGCGCGTCAACATGGGATGCACAAACTTGCGATACAATGTGGAACTGCCCTTTGTGGCTGGCGATAGCAGCCAGAATACCAGGACCACCTTGACCTCATAGTAGAATGGGAACCAGGATATAAAGATGTCCGTGAATGTTTCAATGCAGGTGAAAAATGCAAAGACAATCCAGTACATCATCCATTTTACCTACAAGTAAACAATGGCTCGTATTATGTTCGGAATGCGGGAAAGATCTATGTGGTGTGTTCTACTCACGTATTCCTTGACGTTCTTGGTGCGCACCGCCTTGTAGGAGGCATAGGCCGGATATAGGGTGCCGAAGAACAATCTGAAAGCGGGAAACAATAAACTCTGTGCACAAGTCCGCGGCGCTAAAAATATAATGATGAGCGAACAGATGCAGGCCGTGTTAAAGGACAGACAAGGCAATGGCCAGCGCTGCAGCAAGTCTAGGAGTCTGCCCAGTGCGTTCAGATTCTGCACAACTTTGGGAGTTGGTGGAGGCACGGGCTGCTCGACTATGTAGGGGCCGCCATTGTAATCGTCTACGAAATCACTGTCCAAAGAGCTAAGAGAGTCCCCTAGCTGGTATAGCGGCAGCTGATTCGGGTGCCGCTGGTTGGCATAAATGAACTTTGGATAAACGGGGACTACATTCTCCCGCTGCTGATGCTGCTGTTGAAGCTGGTCCTCCTCCTCCAGCGAGTAGCTGCGCCCATAGACGCTTCCTGCCGGGTGACGCAGGCGTTTAATATTAACTGGCCGCTGATAGAAAATCGGCTCCTGCTGATAGAATGGCCGGCTCATGGCTATGGCGACGGCGATGCATTGCCCGCACCCGAAAATTCGCTGCGGTTCCTAGCGGCTAGAATGCCGAGCAGAGACTACTGGCCAAGGCAGTCAGAGAGCACAGTGCAAGCCCAGCCGTCTAATGCTCAGGCGGGGGGTCTATTAATAAACGAACGCTCGCCACATATTGTTAGTCTCGTTGAGAGACAGCAACAGCAGACGCCAGCCACAGCAGCAGCACGTTTATGCGGCAGATTGTACTCTTCACCCGATCGACATGGATCACGATATCCCTCCCTCCCTCCCCTGCCCACCCTTATAGCAGGTATAATCAACTCGATCCCGGGCCAAGTGTTGATTAGAACGCAGCGCTCTATAAATAATGACAATAGTTTTGCATGGAGTTGTTGCGGACAGAAGGCAGACGACTTGAGTGTGGCCTCGTTCGGGGTCGGACCATATTGGGCAATGCGAGTGCGTCGGCCTCATGAGCAGCCATATTTGGGTGCAGTTCAATTGAGGGTTACGTTACACGTACGAGAGTAGGCATGGTACTGAACGGTACTTCTCCACCACGCACCAACGCTCGATTTCCAGTTCGAGCACGAGCAAATCACAGACCAGAAGCGTGACGCCCACACAATTAGGAAGCAGAAATGACTTTCGTTGCGGCTGGAGCGCAAGGCCGAGCTTCGACCAACTTTTTTAGGGGTCAGCGTCAGCCCCACTCGTTCTACGATTGGTGCGGTTTGGTTTGGTGTGTGTTGGAGTGGAAGTTTGTGTTTGTGTTTGTATTACTCACATTAGAAGTCGTGAAATTAAGCTGCTGATCATCTTGAAGGCCTTGCTTGTCCGCGCACGTACGTCCTTTGTTCTATAAGAGAAAAGTCAATCGTAATTACGCGCACTTCTCCTTGTCCTCATCGCCTTTTCCTTACCCACTTTTTTTATATCTTTTTTTCACTTATTTTAAAATTTTTCTAAGTATTTCTAACTGCACTGCTAACAAATTTCAAAACAAAACTTCTATTAAAATTCGAGTTTGTGACTTCTTGAGTGGAGTTTGCTGAGATTTGAAGGAGGACTCCTCTACAACGCAATTTAGCACCGTGTTGCACGTCTCCACTTCGCACTGCGGCTGTCACCAAACTAGACTAAAGTATTATGTGCATTTCTCGGTCGAAATCGCTGCCTTTTTGTGCACTGCTTTTTGCCTGCATTGCCCGCGCGAACAATAATGCTTTTGTTTAACTAAAAAACGCTAGCGTGCAGGACAGAGACAGACGAACAACAAAAAATGTGGATTTATCGATAAGCATGAACCGTCTGGCCCTCAGAAATATACCGTCTCATTTTCAAAATATACCGTAAATATACCTCAGTTTAAATAGGTGAACAACTTGAATTAAAGCGCGGAAATTAATACTGTTTGTAAATTCTTCTCGTAGATCCATCCTATTATTTCTCTTTACTTACAAAAAAGCCACGATATCTTTCAAAAGTATCTGATCAATACAGAAACTGTGCTACGACCAAAAGCCTGGTCATCCTTGAGATGATTAGATAAAAAATAAAAAAAATAATGCCACTGAAGCCCACTGTGGTGAACTAGTTCTTGTGTGGAACTAGTAAGCTAAAATCGAGTTGAATATTCTCAGTGTGACCGTAACACCCGTTGACTATCGATATTTTCCACGCTTCTGATTCGTATTTGTTCATTTAATTTCATAAAATATACGAAAATGGCGCTAAATGCTCCTGCCTGTAAGGATACACAGGTAAAAGGTTACACAAGTAGTTGCCCCTGCATGGTTTTAAATCACTTCCTTGCAGGAATTTCAATTTAAAGTGCATAACAAATATGCTGCGTTCAAAAAATGCGGCGACCCCCGCAGCAATGTGAATCTTCTGGCGATTTCCTGCAGCCGCGGCTTGCTCTTTGCCGGCAACCCAACGCAGCCGGAACTCAAGGGTATGTGCGGATTAGTGCTTACATAACTAGTCGTTTTACTCAAACAATCTGCCAATCCTTGCAGTGATCATCCTCAAGGACTTGGCCAATGCCAACAAGTCGCTCGGCGAGCAGCCGCAGGCGAGGAGTGTGCCCCTGCCCAGCGTGCCCAACTACATCTCCTGCAGTGCCGATGGCACTCTGCTGGCGGTTAACCTCACACAGAATGGCACTGCGCTGCTCAACATTTATTCGGTGCCGACGTTCTTGGCTGCGGATGTGAAGCTTGCCTACAGCATTCGCCTGGCCAGCGAGGACTATGTCCATGCCGTGCAACTGCTGTGGAATCCGGTCTTGCCCGGCAGTCTGGCCGTAGTGCTGAGCAACGGTGCCCTCGGCATGTACGCTTTGAAGGAGGGGGATACCTTCGAGATGCATTCGCTGGACAAGAGTCAGCAGGTGAAGTGCGGCTGTTGGTCTCCCAAGGGAAAGCAGATTGTCCTGGGCTTCCCCGGCGGCAAGATACAGCAGTTCAAGCCGGATCTTACGCCAGCCAAGACATTGGTGTGTCCACCCAATATCCACGATGCTCCGTTCGACACCATCGCCATTCAGTGGCTCTCGACGTACCAGTTTGCAGTGGTCTTCCTGCAGCATGGCGAGGACTGCAGTCCCGCCCTCTATATATTGAATGCACCCAAGGGGGGATCGCCCAGCTATGTCAACTACCTCGACATATGCTATAGTCTCAACGGGCCACGGAATCATCAGTTCTTCTTCAACCATGTGGCCCAGTGGAATCTGCTTCTGGTGACATCGGCCAATGGCGTAGAAGTGGGTATAATGGGCACATTCGAGTCTGGAGACAACCCCCTCTGGCAGCAGTTTACCCTTCTGGACGAGGCGAGGATCGAACTGCCGCTGCGGGAGGGCACCCAAGAGGAAACCTTCCCCATCGGGTCTGTCTACGACACTTCCTGCACACATCAACTGACGATCAACGAGCAGAAGCTCCCCACTATGCCCATGGTGCATATCCTAGGCACCGACGGCACCCTTCTCTCATTCAACTTCCTGAATCTGCTCCAAGGAGCCCCCTCTGTGTGCTCTCCGCCTCCGCCCGTGTTTGACAGTTCGGGACAGTTCCGCCCACTGGACACGCTGCTGCCAGCGGATGAAGAGCAGGCGGCTACACCACCGCCAGACCAGGAGCCGATCCAGTCCGCTCCCACGGACATGTCCTTTGCCTTCACGCCGAACACGGTGACATCGACTCCAGCTCCTGCCAAGGACAAGCCGCCCTCGCTGTTCTCCGGCTTCGCAGCCCCCGCAGCAAGTGCTCCATTTGGAGTTGCTCCAATTGCTGCTCCAGCCGCGACAGTAGCCAGTCCCGCCTCGGCATTCGGTGGGTTTGGTGCGGCCACGACGACTCCAGCTTTAGGATCCATATTTTCTGCGCCAGGCGCAAACGCTTTTGGTGGTCTGGCCTTGGGTAAGCCCAACGCAATGCCAGCGAGTGTGGCCAGTGTGGCTCCCGTCTCTGTGGCACCGCCTGCAGCTGCTGCTGCGCCCATAAACAAGCCCCTCTACACAGTTCCGCACACATTTACGCCAGTGGCAACGAAACAGCAACCGGCAGCGGCTCCCTTGTCCGTTGCATCCAGCCAATCGCTGGATAACACAGAGCCCATCGTCAGGGATATGATAGCCCTACAGATCGAAGCCTTCAACCAGGACATACAGCAGCAGAAGAGACTCACCACGGAGCTGCTCAGCACCGTAAGGCACCTTGATATTTCTGTTCCAATAGAGAACTCATCTCTCACTTGTGCGTTTCTTGCGCAGATTTCAGCTCCCTCGGCCCTGAAAAAGTATGCCAAGCGCTTGGACGACCTCGAGGAGCTGAACGAACAGGCCAAGGATGTGGAGTTCGAGTTGGATGTGCAGGGACTGCGCCAGGGTCTGAACGAGGCCTACGCCATAGTGGCCGAGTGCCGTGGCAAGCTGGAGGTCTACAAGAACCCTGAGTGAGTAGCCAGTGGTTTGGAATATCCGGCAATGCGTTTCATTATTGCATCCTCATAGTATCACGCGGCTGATGAACTCGAGTTCCTACGATCCTGCTGGACGCCGTATGCTGGCTCGTCTCCAGAGCTATGTGGCGGCCAACGAGGCGCAGCTGCATCTGGCCCAGCAGCAAGTGGATCTGCAGTGGGAGGAGTTCCAGGATGTGTTGCGGCGCAAGTCCAAGTCGAGCATGCATATACCGTGCCTGGAGGGGATCTACCAGCAACTGACGCGGCTCCAGAACCTTGCCTCCGACCAGAGGATCAAGCAGAACAGCATCAAGGCCAAGCTCAAGGAGCGGGGCCTGCTCCAGGCCGCACTCCTCGACCAGGAAAAGAGTCGCACTCGCACCAATGAGGCGTTAGTACCGGCTAAAACCCCCTACAATTTGACTGAGCTATCTGCTGACATTTGCTTCTACTTTCAGTGTGGAAACCTTGGCTGACTCGATTCTCTCGATGAGTCTCAGTCAGACTGTCGACTCGAATGCTGCCAAGCTCACTCATAACAAAATACGCAGGATACGAAAAGTGCTGCAGCTGCAAAAGGTGAGCATCATCAGTCCCCAGCGTCCAGATCGTGTGGGGCTCAAGTCCGAAGTTATACTCGAGACCAAGCGCAAGGCAGAGATGGTCAAAAAGGCTGCCGCCAAGGCGACTACTGCCAACAAGGCCACCCAGGCGGCGGCTCCGGCCCCGGCCCTCGCTCCTGCACCAGCACCAGCACCAGGCCCAGCCGCTGCTCCTGTTGCAACCCAATTACCAAAACCAACGGCATCCAAGCCCGCGGCCAGCATCCCGGCCATCAGCTCTGCACCCATCGCCACGCCATTTGCCTTCAGCCAGAGCAGTCCGTTTGTGAAGACTTCGAGTGTGACCACGACAACGACCACGGTAAGCTCTGGAGAGGCTCCCAAGCCGGCTGTCTCTTTGTTCGGAGGTCCAAGCAGGTCCGGCTTGAGCTTTGGCCCGGTTGGAGGCGGTCTTTCCTTTGGAGGACTTCCAGCAGCTGATAGTTCAACTGGGGCCAAGCCGTCCATCTTTGGAGGATTTGGAATTAGTAAGGAGGCCACAGCAAAGCCTGCTCCTGAGCCAGCAAAGGCACAGGATCCCCTAGCGAAGGATACTACACCATTTGCTGCAGAGGTCGAGCCAGCGAAGGCGCCAGAAACGCCAAAAGCGGAGACTGCTGGCAAATCCTTCTCCTTCGCAGGATTCGGAGGAACTGGCGCCCCCAGCTCCACGTTTAGCTTCGGAGGACTGGGCTCTTCCCTGGGTTTCGGCGGCGTAGCAAAGCCTGATACGTCCAACGCTGCAGTGACGTCTTCAGCTTCAAGTGTTCCCCGTGGCTTGTTCGCTGGAGCTGCAGCTGCAACGAAGCCCAACGAAAGTGAGACAGCGGTGAGCAGCAGCACCACCACCACCAAGCCAGCGGTCGCTCCCGCTGCCACCCTGACTGCCGCTGCTGCTGCCGCTCCTTCGTTGCCACCAAGCAACAGCGGAGTGACCAGTACCGCCCCCAGCAGCTCTGATTCTCTTGGTGGGCTTTTCGGATCTGTCAACATATGCAAGCCACAAACCAAGGAATCCTCCGGAGGTGAGTTACAGCAGAGTACTGGAGATTGATTATAAATTAATTCTGATTCCATTTGCAAACAGCTTCTGGACAGCCTGCAAGTGTCTTTGGCAGTGGCTTCTCATTTGCGGGCCGAGGGGGAGATGAATCGAAGGGATTATTTGCGACCATCACGCCAGTCACAACAGCAACAGAAACATCTACGAAGAAGCCGGAGCCAGTGAGCGCCACAACCGCAACAACTGCAGCCCCGGCACCAGCTGCACCATCGGCTGCTCCGCCAACGACCACTTCAACCGCAACTGTGGCTGCTGCAAGTCCAGCCACATCCACACCGGCCCCTGTTCCGCCAGCAGTGGATGCCGCTTCTCCGAAGACTACTTCAGCTGCACCTCCAGCGACGGCAGCCTCTTCGACTGTGACCTCGAGCACAGCGGTGCCAGGCAGTACATTCTCCTTCTCCAATGCATTCAGCAGCCTCAGCACGGCGCCAGCCGCCTCCGCCCCCGTCACAGCCAGCAGCTCCAGTGCCTCTACAGTGAGCAATGCCTCGTCCTCGGTATTTGGAGGCTCCTTTACAGCGGCGCCAGCATCAACAGCGGCACCAGTAGCCAACAGTCCATTCCAGGCGTCGACAACGGCTACGGTAGCACCCTCCACGAACATTTTCGGAAATGTGGCCAAGCCCGAGGCCAGCGTGTTTGGAGGTTCACCTGGAACCAATGCCAGTCCTGCTGCAGCCGCTGCCCCACCGAGTGGCCTCTTTGCCTCAGCAGCTATCAGTAATCAGTCGCCCTTCAGCAGCCCTCCACAGGGAACAGCCGCCTCCGGGGGCAACATCTTTAGCCAGGCCAACAAGCCAAGTGTTTTCGGTCAGCCGGCAGTAGCTCCAGTTGGAGCCACCGGTGGTACGTCTATTTTTGGAGGCTCATCCAGTTCTCCATTTGGATCGACATCAATTTTTGGCGGAACCAATTCGCAAAGCCCTGCCCCTGCACCCGCTGCGGGAAGTACGTCCATTTTCGGTCAGAACGTCTTTGGGCAACCGGCGGCACAGGCTGCGACCCCAGTGGCAGGCGGCAATATATTTGCAAGTCCTGTCAGCGCCAGCCAACAGCCGCAACCCTCTGCTTTTGGTGGAGCCGGATCTATTTTTGGCGGACCGTCGACGCCTAGCTCTTCGCCAGCTTCAGGTGGATCAATCTTTGGCGGTGGCAGCAGCACTGGATTTGGTTCATTCTCCCAGACTGCCCCTGCTCCTGGCGGCTTTGGCAGTGGCTTTGCTCAGGGCGCAGGCTCGTCGGTGGCCCAATCCGGCTTTGGTTCACCCCAAACGCCACAGCAGCCTGCTCCGGGTGGATTTGGAGCCAAGCCCATATTCGGAGGCTCTCCGGCCTTCGGGGCCAGTCCCACCTTTGGGGGAGGCGCAACGTTTGGCAGTCCCAAGGGATTTGGCGGCTTTGCAGCCAGCCCTAACGCGGCCGCGCCACCAGCCTTCGGAGCCCCTGCCAAGCCGCCCGGTGGCAACATCTTTGAAACCTTGGGTGGCCAGGAATCTAGCTTATCATTCGGCAATCTGGCCCAGACCGGCAATCCCAATGCCCAGAAACCAGCTTTTGGCGGGTGAGTAATCAAATCGGGGTTCCTATAATGATTTACTATCCAAAAAATGATCTCTATCATTTCAGATCGAGTTTTATGAATTATCGTTGAAATGATGTCCTGTCGCGTATAATTACTTGATTTGTTCTTCCCGTTCTGATTAGATTATAAATTTAACAATTAAATCCAAATTTTATGTTAATGTTTAAGTATAGTTCAAAATAAAATTATAATATAACCAAATGTACGATGTATTTACGTATCCAACAGTCCAGTGAGATCTCTGTAACAGTAAAGCTCAGCAATTCCTTGATGGAGTCCATATCGAGGGATACACGATATTTTTCCGATCGGCCTTGCGCCTGGAAGATAGCATCGGTCAGGACTTCGACACCCAAAGCCAAAAGAAGATATGGCATATTTTGAAATAAATCTGACTTACTTTGTTACGTTAATTCTGCTATTTCTGGTCCGATCTGGAGGTGCCACTCCTTCTAGTGATCTCGAGAATATCGCTTTTTTTTAAATTAAATTTCTATAAATAAGTTTAAGCCCGTCCGATCTTTTTTAATTGGAACGTGCCGCTTGAGTGCCGTCGCATCTTTCGCCTTGATGTCGGATCAGGGTTCAGATAGATATTTCTCAACGATTCAATTTGAATGCCTCCAAATCAGAATTGAGTTTTGTAATTGTCCGTAATTATATACCAATAAGCACTAGAAAGCAACATTATTGATATTGTCTCCATTAAAAATACATTAATCATCGATTAGGCACTATACAAAATTAACAATTTCGCAAGACGGGCACAGATAGTTTTGAGAATGCAGACCGAGCTGATGGCACTCCTATTCCTCTGCTGCTGCCTCGGCGTGGGGCAAGTGGTAAGCACTCGACTAGGGAAAGACTCAAGGACGTTAGGAGTGACGCTGTTTCGCCCATAGAGCTGCGATGAACAGTTGGTGTACAAGATGACGAACATAGAGTGCGAAGGGAATCCGGAACGTGTGAAGAATATCTCCTGCACTCTAAAAGCGGTCAACTGGAACAGGGCCATCGTCAACATGGACTGTTACCTCACCGTGCCATTGCGCAATCCTGTGGTAAGCTGGAAGGAGCCTAGCCGAGGACCCAAAGTGACCTCTGGACCATCTCTGCAGGTCCGTTTGAAGCTCTTCCAGAGGGACTATAGCAACCAGTGGAAGCCTTTCCTGGTGGACGTGTCTGTTAATCTAGGCGACGTGATATCCAGGAGGAGCTTCCTGCCCTACGGTGTCATCATGTGGAAGCTGATGAAGAGATTCACCAACGTCAACAACTCCCTCCCGATTTCGGTATGGCTGGTCGCTCCCGTTTGAATATCCACCAAGTGTATTTCCGTTCTCAGGGTCATCTGTTTGCTCGGAATGGTAGCTTTGACTCAGCCTTGGTTCCACGCTTTCCCATTGGCTTCTACCAGATGAGCGCCGTGGTCGTGGACAGGAATGCCACCATCAGCGAGTACGTCGGCACCGTCAAGTACTCTTTGCAGGCCATGGAGCCGGTGAAGAGCAAGAAGAGGCCCAGGACCTAGAGAACGCCGGCTGTATTGGGAGCAGAACTCACAATTTCCTTTCTGTACACAACCTCAATAGCTATATAGCAACCAGCTGTAGATACTGCTGGATTTGATTGGAATAAGAGACAATTTCGTTTGGAACATTTTCGCTTGTCACGTTTATTACGAAATAAATATTACACACAGAAATAAAAGCCATATTTGCAGATTTCACCCCACTGTCAATCCAAAATACTGGAACTTCTCATTTCCTCAAGCGGCGGTAAGGTTTAAATAATAAGAACTGATAATTAAACTTTGTTTAGCAACAGCTATTACACATAATACATATGTATATATATATTTTTGTCAATAGGTTATACATATCGTTTGCGTATAATCAATGCAGTGCGCACAATTACACTTGAATAATTCATAAAAATAATACATACAGCACAGATACAGATACAGATTAAAAGACAAGATATGAAATATATATAAAAGACAACTAAAATGACCAAAAGGGTGGGGCTATTACACATTACATATCATGTATCGCATATAGTTTATACGCATATATAATATATATGGATATAAATAGTGAAAAATAGTCAAAAACATTTTACATATACATATATAGAGTCATACATACATACAGCATACATATAAGTATATAGATAGATTAGTATAAATAATTATTATTATTATATCAATATGCGGTATACATATATATTTATAGGTTTCTTTAAATGCAATTCGATTTTTGTTTTCGTTCTTTAGGGCTAACTTAGGTTGGTAATTGTTAATTGTTAATTGTTAGAGATTTACATGCGACTACCCAGCTTAGATGTTGTTATCCGAATTATGTTTAGGATATTGGTTTGTTTTTTTCTTTATAGTAATTTAAATATTAGTTACGCTTCGTTTGCACACAGGTTTAGTTTAGTTTAGTTACGATTATTGTTGTTATTATTATTATTATTATTATGCTTCTAGTCTAATTCTAGGGAAAACACTTGCAACAATTTGCTGGAAATTCGTTACACGTTTTTTGGGGGCAAATTGGTTGTTTCGGTTTCGATTCGATTCTTTGTTTCCTGGTTGTTCGTTCTGTTCGTTCGATCAAAATACTTTCATTTCATTTCATTTTCATTCCATTTCCATTTGAGCAACTTAAACTTAAGAACGGAACCTTCTCTATATGCACTTATTATCGTTTGCTTACTCGTTTCTTTGAGACTGTTTTTTGCCTGGTGCGTTTAAAACGACCGTTGCATTGTTTAATTTTTTATTTTTGTGTGGTTTTGTGTGCGATTCTTTTTCGTTATCATTTATCATTAATCATTTATCATTTATCGCTGTGTCATTCGATTTCAACAACTGTTTCGTTTCGTTTCGGTTCGGTTCGTTTTCTATCTACAAAAGAAGGAATCTGTGTACTACATCCAATTTTGAGTGTTTTTCGATTTTGGAGGTGGAGGATCTGCTGATGATTTTCGGAGGGCAAGGGGAATGTTTCAGGCAGGGGCGTGGCACATGCAATGACTTGCTTAAAGCTCGTAAAGGTTGGGAATCGCACACTAAATTGTGCGAAAGAAAGACAGGCAGGGTGGAAACGGAAGCGGAAGCGGAAACGGAAGCGGAAACGGACTTGGACATGGACATGGCAGGGGCTACAGTTGCGTTTCATTTACATACATACATAGACTGGATATGCGGATCGTTAGATCGCCATATAATCAGTTAATTATTCAGTTATTATGCACATCGCCTGGGTAGCTTGCACTAGTAAATTGATATATCAATATATATGGAATATATACGTATATGTGGCGAGGATATGCCAGCAGCCGATGAGCCCCATGAGGGGCATTCCATCCGTTGCTGGATACACTGCCGAAGGATTACATAGTAGATATAAAAATGAGGAAAGGGAAGAAAAAGAAAGCAAATCGATGCCGCTGCTCCATATGTATACTATATGTATATAGATTATGTGATTAGCTGATGTATATGTATATATAGGGACGTGTATATATGGCATATGGTTCGAGTATATATGTGTATATATATCTGTGAGTATACATAAGCTGAAGGAGCAGTAGTAGTAGTAGTAGAAGGAGAATGCCTCCTATCCTAGTAGTAGCGGGAGTCGATCGAGTGGACAACGACAACGACGATGGCGACGATAGCGACGATAGCGACGATAGCGATGACGATGAAGATGCGTAGGGAATGGGTGGGGGAAGGGGGAAAGTGGGGCATTCGACACCGAACATCGAACACCCTTTGTTGTACTACCAGTGCATCATCCGCAGCTGATCGAGAATGCGCTGCTTGAAGAAGGTGCCCAGCATCCCGAAGACCGTCGAGACGGCCGCAATGCCCATCATGACCTGCATGACGCAATGGATGCCGGACAGCTCCTCCTCCGTCTGCTTGTGGCGGTGGCGCGCCCTGTGGTGTCGCCTGCCCCCGCCTCCGTTCTCGTGCAGGCGCTGCAGCCGCTCCAGGTCCTCGTCGAACTGCGGCACAATGGCCAGATTGATGACCTCCGTCTTGGACAGCAGCTGCTCGTTGGCTATCGTGTGGGCCTCCGTGGCCCCGCCGCCGCCCTTGCTGGTGGCCTCGTTGTGCTCCCGCTCCCGCTCGCGCTGCTTCTCCAGCTCACGGATGCGGGACCGCTCGTCCAGCATGGTATTGTCCCTGCTGAAGTCGAAGTCGCGGCTGAACGGCAGCAGCGGCTGCTGCAGCGTCCGCCCGGAGGTGGGGTACTCGGCCAGATTCACCTTCGTGAGGAAGTGACGCGTCGTTTCGCCACCAGCTCCGGCTGGCTGGGCCAGCAGGGAGCGGGGCGTGGCCTCCGTGGGCAGAGTGGGCAGCTGATCGCGCACTCGCGTCTCCTGGAACTGGTTCTTCTTGATGCCCAGCACCTCGGACAGCGGCCGGTTGATCATGGGCAGCAGCGAGTCGGAGGTGGGCCGGATGATGAAGGATCCGCCAGGCTGGACATTTGCCGGAGGCTCCATAATCTCCGGCTGGACCGGCTTGGGCGTGGTGGCCGCTGCGGCCTCCGACTTGCCGTCCCCATGGTCCTCGCTGTCCTCGCTGTCCGTATACACGGAATCGTCCGAGGAGGAGTCGTCGGCGGCGCTGTCCAGGGAGGTCTTTGAGGGCTCCTTCGAGGGCGTGCCGGCGAACTTGTGGGTGAGGTTGCGTATGGGCTCGTACTTGGAGCTCTCCGAGTCTCCGCGGTAGAGCAGAGCCACCTTGCCATCGGGTGTTAAAACGGGCGTAATCTTCGGATGTGGCGACGGAAAACGATGACTGCTCTCTGGGTCGGGCGACAAGGCATCGAAGTCGGTGAGCGCTGGCTTCTTCTGCTGCTGCTGCTGCTGCAGGTCCTTGTCCTGCTCCTGATCCTTGTCCGTCTGCTGGTAGACGATGCTCACCTTGCCCAGCGGCGTCGAGATGATCTTGATGGCATCGTTGCCGTTCTTGCGGTAGTAGTGGCTGCCACTCTTCCGCTGCTGCTGCTGCTGCTGCTGATGCTGCGAGCCAGCACCAAAGAAGCCAGCACCGTCGCCTGTGTCGGCGAACTCGTCATCGACGCCGTCATCGTTGTCCTCGCCATCCTCATCATCGTTAGCAAAATGGCCGCTGCTCTCGCGCAGATCGATCGCAGTGCTCGGCACGGCCACGGCCACCGCCACCGCCGCCGCAGCCGCAGCGGACTGGCTCTCCGTCAGCAGTTTCTTGCGGATGTTCTCCAGCTGGCTCTGGCGGTAGCTGGCACTGCCACTGCTGCTGCTGCTGCTGCTTGGCCGGAAACGCGTCTGGAAACCGCCAAAGCCACTGCCCTCCTCGTTGACAAACTGCTCCTCGTCCGCCCGTGGCCTGACTGTGCGCGGACGCTCCAGGGCTATTCTCTCATCGTCCTCGTCATAGCCCATATCCTCCTCCTCATCCTGGACGCCCACCAGACCCTTGGGGTCGGGCAGCGACTCGGGCTGCCGCTCCAGCTCCTCCTCTTCGTTTTCACCTGGAAAATCATCATCGTCGAGACCATCGTCGTCATCATCATCGTCTGCCTCATCATCATCATCGTCGTCGTAGAGATCTGCCTGCATGCGATCTGTCTGCTCCGTGGGATAGTCCTCGCTATCCCCCGCATCAGCATGGCCAACTGAAGCCTCCGTCTCCGTCTCCATATCATCCTCCTCCTCCTCCTTCTCCTTTTCAACACTCTCGGCCCCCAGTTTCGTGGTATCCCTAGGGCTAAAGCTAAGACTATCGGTACTATTACTACTACTACTATAAGTTAAATTTAAACCTGTTCCTAAACTAACATCTAAGCTGCTATTGCTCCGTTCGAGCAATTGGGTAGTCGCATCTTTCAGTCAGTAGCATTTCTTGGTGCATCCACACTTCCGGACAATATCCAAGTTCTTGATGTACTTGCGGTTGTTGCTGCACACCATGCGCACCTATGGCCAGGAAAAAGAGAGGGGAACATGTTATTATTAATCAACCATCCAATCATCTAGCCATCCATCCATCCATCCATGTGTGCCACTCACCTTGCGGCGCCTCACAATCTTGGCCGCACAGCACTGATTGCCGCAGCCTCCCACGCACTTGGCGTACTTCAGCGGCTGCCGGGAGCGGCAGTCGTTCTCCGTGTAGTACTCCCGCACCTGCTCCTTGCGGCACGTGGATGCTGCTGCAAAATATCCAGAATCAACAAAGTGTAATTAGTCAAGTGGTTGGGCTCATTAAAAGGAGGCAGACCACCCCACCCCACCCCACCCATCTATTCCCCATTTGGGGGATGTGTCTGTTTGTGTGTTGAGCAAACGATGAGGTGATGTGCGAGGCAGTCAAGCGACAGAGTTGGAGGAGTGCAAAAGTCAAGCCGCAGAGAGGAATATGTGCCTATATACTTGTATATATATGTACATGTGTAGCTTCTTCTTTGATGGAACTAGTTCTATATAGAAACCCCCTCTAATGGCTCCAATATTCTACATATATCCCTCCCATTTAGGGGTTGATGTGGGTGTGGGCAAAAAGCGTGATAGATGTATTTATGTACCGGTGACTGTTGGGGGCTCTGTGATGCCCTCACCTTGATCGCAGTAGCGTCCGCGCTGGCCGTGCTTGCACTTGCACTGGTAGCCATCCCGGGCATTGGCATTCGCCACACAGCGGCTGCCCCGCCGGCACTTGTTCTCCAGGCAGGGATCCACGGGTTCCTATCGGAAATAGCAATCACAATTAAACATACATACATGTGTATATACGGTGATAGGTACGTACCTCTTTGATGTGAGGCGTCTCGTCCATGAAGTCCTGCTCATCGTCCTCCTCCTCGGCGGGCTCGCCCTCGAGCAGGGCACAGCCCGGCGTGATCTTCTGCTGGCGCTGGGCATTGCCAAAGTCCACCAGCTTGTGGTTGATCCACACCTCCTTCATGCAGCCCTTGAAGCTGGTCAGGTTGCGGATCTGCCAGTTCTTGTAGGCCTGCTGGGCGGGCTCCGCGGGCAGGCCGCCCAGGAACATGGGCGTCATCAGCTTCAGATAGTCGTTGGCGCCCTCGTTGATGATGGACCGGGCCAGGCCGCGGTCCACGCGCAGCGTGAAGTTCTTCTTGATGGCGAGCAGCTCGACGGCATGGTACTTCCCGTCCGCCACCATCTCGAAGCTGTACATGGTGGACACGGGATAGTTGCCCACGTCGTAGCTGACCCGGATGCGGCCGTTGAACAGCTCCACGGCCAGGTGGGCGTCCTGGCCGTCGTACAGGAGGATGCCGTTCTGCTCGGCGCTGCTGAAGACGATGGTCACGTTGGCCTCGGGCCTGGTGCGGAGCGGCTCCAGCTCCACGAACGAGTTGTTGTGCACGAAGCTGATGCTGGTGAGGTACTCGCACCACTTGCCCGTGTAGCCCGGGTGGCACTTGCAGAGGTAGTCGGAGCCGGCCGGATTCGGCTGGAAGCAGACGCCGTGCTTGCACTCGTGGTTCTGGCAGGGCGACGTCTGCGGGTACATCATGGAGATCATGTTGTGGCCCTCGCAGTACTTGCCGGTGAAGTCGTCCGGGCACTTGCACACGTAGTCGTTGATGCCGTCGATGCAGGTGCCGCCGTTCTGGCACATGTGGTTCTGGCAGTCGTCGATGTTGTCCGTGCAGTTGGTGCCGTGGAAGCCCGCCTGGCACTCGCAGCTGTAGTGCGTGAAGTGGTCGACGCACTTGGCCCCGTTGGCGCACGGATTGAACTCCGGGCTGCAGAACTGGATCTTGGTGTCGCAGAACTCGCCGCTGAACCCGGGCTGGCACTCGCAGCGGTACGACTCCACCCCGTCGACGCAGGTGGCGTTGTTCTGGCACTTGGTCTCGCCCAGGCAGTCGTCGATGTTCGTCTCGCAGCGGGCGCCCGCGTAGCCGGGGGCGCACTGGCAGCTGAAGCGGCCCTCCTCGAGCACCGTGCAGGTGGCGTTGTTGCGGCACGGATTGCCGTAGCAGGCGTCGATCATGTGCTCGCAGTGGTGGCCGTGGTAGCCGGGCTGGCAGAGGCACTGGTACTCCCGCTGGGGCAGGGCCACGCACTGGGCCTTGTTCTGGCAGGGCTGGTCGAAGCAGGCGTTGCACTTGGCCAGGATGTCGTTGCGCACGCGGCCGCGGCACACGAAGTTCGACGAGGGCGTCGACAGGATCAGCTTGTCCTTCATCTGCTCGGGCTCCGCGCAGCGCGCAATGCCCGGCTCCACGTAGTCCAGCTTGATCCAGTCCGAGAACCACTTCAGGTTGCAGTCGCAGTACAGGGGATTGCTGCCCAGGGCTCTGAGGGGGTGGGGTGGAAAGGTGAGCAGGCTGGTCGGCAAAACGCGGAAGCCTTCTCCGGGAATGGTACTCACATGTGTGTCAATGACTTGAGGTCCTCGAAGGAGCCCTCCGGCAGCATCGAGATGCGATTGCCGTGCAGCGAGAGCACGCGCAGGTTATTGAGGCCAGACAACGCATGCCGCTGCAGACACTGCAGCTTGTTGTACGAGATGATGCTGCAAAAAGGGCCAACCGGAAAACGTTAACAAATTGCATTAGCCACACACACACAAACACACACACAAACACACACACAGACACACAGCAGCACACACACACAGACAGCATCAGACACAGAAAGACACAATTGATGAAGAAATGAAAGTAATTGCAAAACGTTTTCCATTCGCAATCGGGCGAAAAAAAAAGCCAAGCTGAAATAACGGCCAAACTTTGATTGTGGATAGCGCACACAATGTACAGGCGGCACAGTGGGACAATGTGGCGCATACACCCCATAAAAATAAACCCAAATGGCAGACAGATTATGGCCTATGGAGAGATCTATCAAAATGGAGAATTATATGCTCATAAATACATATGGAAGAGCGGGAGCTATTCAGGAATTTCTAGAAACTTTTGCTAGAAAGGATTTCTTTACTAGGACCTCATGCTTAAAATCATATAATATTCCATTGAGCATTCCATCCTGAATCAGCAAACTAAGGACTGCAAAACAGGATTTACAACACATACAGTATTCGTATGTATGGCATCATTTTCTCAGCTGATAATTTTCATATTAAACAAAAAAAAAAAACACCTAAGCTGAAGCTTGGGTCACTCTAAACTTAACTTGCCACAAACCTTAGACTTAACATTCAGACGCGTATATAGGTATTACAGTCTAAACTTAACATGGCACCAACATTTGGTTAAGCCACATAAGTGCGTCTGTTTAGCTGCAACTCATGAGAAGTGCATAGAAAGGCGCTGTTAAAATAATTAATAAAATGTTAAGGCCCTGAATGTTAATTCAATTAACAGCATTTTAACATTGTTTTAACATTCAATCAACATCTTTTTAACAGCGCCTTTCTATGCACTTCTCATGAGTTGCAGCTAAACAGACGCACTTATGTGGCTTAACCAAATGTTGGTGCCATGTTAAGTTTACAGTGACCTAAGTGACCTGTAATACCTATATACGAGTCTGAATGTTAAGTTTATTCAGTAATCCTGCCTAATTGCATCCCATATCTGAACTAAATAGCTTAAAAATCCTCAAGCTAGGCACTAAGTTTAGCAAAATGTTCTGTCGACAAAAAGTAACCATTATTTTGCTCGGTGGCTAGTGTGACCAGAGGTGTAGCCTCTACGGTTACACTGTTCAAAACTCTTTCGATATACATATAAGTATTTTCTTAAGGAGTTCTTGCAAACTACCCATCTTATATAAAGATTCTTTGCTTCTGCTTGGCTTCTGCTGGTCTTCTGTTTATTTCTGTCCATTCCACAAATTTGTAAGCACCGCAAATGTCTATTCCATCCCACTGTGCGGAAGCATCGATGAGACGCGACGATGAAGCTGACGCTGACGCCAAAGCAAAAGCAAAAGCAAAAGCCAACGCTGACGACTAATGCTTAAGCACGAGTCACGATTTCGACTTTACGTTTCGGAATGAATTTCGTGCCTGCGCTTTGGCAGGGTCCCCAGTCCCTCCTGTACAGCGGACACAGGCCCAAGCCCAGCCCCAGCCCCGGCCCAAGCCCAAGAGCCGGGTCGACAAACGATGCAATTGGCGCAGAATTGTGTCAAGCCCTCTTGAGCCTTCGATTTGTGTTGCTTTTATTTTGTGGTACTCCTAGTCAGTGCAACCACTATACCATTTTTTTCTGTGGCTTTCCGTTGCGGTGCAGCAGCAATTAAAAAGCCATTAGACATGGCCATGGACCGCAATGGCGGACCGTACCCGCCCATACTTACAGCGTGGATAGTTTGGTCAGATTGGCGAAGGTGTAATTGGAGAGTATGGTGATCTGGTTGTTGCTGAGATCGCTATAGAGAGTGATGGAGTGGGGAGAGATAAAATGCAGAGAATTAGTACTAGTATTGGGGTGTGGCGGCCTCCCCCCTCTCCACTTGCTCCTGCGATGGATACTTACAGTCTGGTGAGGGCGCGGAGATGGCGAATGCGCTCGTAGTGGATCTGCTCGATTTCATTGGACTCCAGATAGAGCTCGGACGTCTCGGCGGGTATGCCGCGCGGAATCTCCTTCAATTGGTTGCGCGAGCAGCGGACCACAGTGCCGGTGCAGGTGCAGGAGGGCGGGCAATAGCCATCGCCCAGGCAGCCGTCGCTGTTCTCGCTGCTGCATTTGAATTCGTTGTGGGGCAGGTCCTTGATTTGCACATCACGTACCTTCGATGGGGCCGCACAACGTGCCGCTCCGCCGTTCAGCGACTTTTTACGCAGCCACTCGGCGAACCAGGCCAAATGACAATTGCAATTGAATGGGTTCGAGGCGAGGTTCCTACGAAAAGAGAGAGAAAATACCAGAAATAAGTATGGTTTAGTATTCCATCTATGGCTTACGGATACCCTGCTGGTCGGATGATCATATAATCTGATGGAAACTACAATTGGAGTGAAGAACGATCTAGCTTCTGGCATAGGATTGGCTGTAAGAATTATCTAAGGCCACAGAAGATCTGTTCAATTTCAATTAACAAATTCTCTAAAATTGGAGATCCTAAAATCTTTAGATTTCGTATCTGTTTCCCTCTTAAGATAGGTCTCCTCTGGCTAACAAATATACCCTTTGACCCCCATGAATGCTGGGCATACAAATGCGAATAAAAGTACATCGATGGATGGAAAAACATCCCCATTCAATTAGGGCTGTGGGACAATTCTACTTTTGTTTTTTGGTGCTGGAATTTCCCTTCTTCCCGATGACCCTTTTCCACTGGACAGGGGATATATTCGGTTCTGTAAATCAGAGCTCTTTGTGTGCTCTCTCATTCGATTAACAGATTCCATTCTCCTACTAATCCCGTGTGTGGAGCAGATGCTCCCTCTTTGCCCCTCTCGCACTCTGCCCAGGCACTTTAATTATGCGGTGGGAGAGAGGGAGAGTTTGTTGAGTGGTTGGCGGTTGGGTGGTGTGGTGTGGGGAGGTAGGGGTGGTGAGGTGCTCGGCCAACACATAGGAACAATGGGGCACAAATTACATTGGCAATTCCAGAGTTACAACCGGCGTCCAGACTAATTCAATAAGCAATTCTGCTTTGTCATGCCATTAGAAACTCACCAGAGAGAGACAGAGACAGAGAGAGAGCGGGAGTGGGAGTGGGAGTGGGAGTGTGTGGCTCCTTTCACACATAAACACCTTTGAAGGTGAAAGGATGGGCAGGGTGTACTGTGGTGGGTGTCATGTGGTGCACAGCACTTAATGAATTTCATTGAGGCTATTTATTAGCTAGTTAAATGAATTTTACAATAATTTTGCCGAGCACAGGCACACACATACGCATGAAGATACTATTGCCACACACAGATACTTTGGCTGTTGCTCGTAGACGGGCGCAGCAGTCTCTTCATTGAACTCAATTTTAATTAATTAAATCATCGAAGGCAGTCAGCAGGCGGGCTGGTCTGGTCTGGTTCCATCGTTCACTTGGGGGTTGATTTCAAGTGAAAGGGGGGGAGGGCGAAGAGGAGCCCGTGTGGAATGGATCTGTTATCGCAGCAGGCAGACGCACACATGGACCCGCTATAAATTGGAGTTCAATTGAATTATATACAATAGTTTGCTGTGCTTTCGCTGATGGCGAGAGTCCCGAAGTAAAACTGATTTGGAAGCAGCACCACATCAGGCAAGACCCCGCTCCACGCTCCACGCTCCACGTCCAACAAGAGAGCACAATCAAAACCATTAACCCAATTTTGTGCCGAGAAAGGGCAATTAATGCTTAAGCTAAATCATTTATCTATTAAAGTGCTCCATGGAGGAGGAGCAGCACTTGGCACTTGGTTCTAATTATTATGCATAGGCAGCACAAGCATCTGGTAGCTGGCATCTGGTAGCTGGCATAAACAGGGAACTTACAGCGACGTCAACGAGTTGAGATGCTCAAAGGAGCCGGGCATAACGCAGGAGATTTGATTGTCGTACAGATTGCTGCAACGAGAGAGAGCGAGAGAGGGAGAGCATGTTATAATGTATTCCCTTTCTGGGCCGCATTCCCCACTCACAGGGTCTTGAGCTGATGGAGGCCGAGAAACATCTTGTTGGAGATTTCCTTAATCTTGTTCTCGCCCAGCTGCAGGTCCTGGATGTGGGATGCCCCCTCGAAGGCGTTCGGCTCGATGCCCGTCAGCTGGTTGCGCTTCAGCTCCAGCTTCACCAGATGCGGCAGCCGCCCAAAGAGGCCATCGGAATTGATGCGTCCCAGTTCGTTATCGTTGAGCAAACTGCAAAATCGAATAATGTATCAGCTTAACTCGGTTCCAGCACCCGGAACCGGACAGGGACAGGACTTACAGCTCAGTGGTGTGGAGGGGTATGTCACGTGGTATTTCCTTCAGTCCACGGCCCGCACAGTCGACGGTGGTGCCCTCGCAGTGGCACATGGCCGGGCAGTCCGAGTCCATTCGACACTCGCCGGACAGCTTCATTCGCAATTCATCCCAGGAGCCTGCAGAATAGTTTGGAGCGTTGTCTGCCCTTATAGAGGGGGTTGCAGTGGGTGGGATTTTACTTACATTTAAATTTCTCCTCGCGCAGAGATTCAATGCGACGACGATGCATCCGCTTGGGTGACTCGCAGCGTGCTCCACTTGTCTCTATGGGATTTTTGTGCAAATAGTCGGCCAGCCAGCGGAGATTGCAGTCGCAAATGAAAGGATTCTTGGCCAGATGTCTGCATATACACACAGATGCATACGGATGTACATGTTGTTGTGTGAAGATGGAAAGAAAGTAAGCAAAAGAAAGTAGCATTGAGCATTCGACTGAATGGAATGGAATGGCATTCTGTAGGGATTCACAGAGAAAGATGTTGCAAGGGGAACAGGGGACAGGGAACAGCAGCAGCCCAGTGGAGGCTTGAGACGTCTTAAAAGTGCACCAGAGCCTTGTGGCTACGACATTTCCGTTGTTGTGCCACCCTACACCCTCTACCACCCTCTACCACCTTTTACCACCCTCTACCACCCACTTCCACCCACTCTTACCACCCACTTGCCATCCTTGGGTGTTGTTTTTGTTGTTTTTGCAACTATTTAAAAGCAATTCCCGACAGGGTTGCCAAATGCTCGGGGAAATCACATTTTCCTCTTCTTGTATTTCGGTTTTAAGTGTTCTATTGCCAGCCACAGACGGGAAACTGTTCCATATTGATAAATTTCGTATAACCCATATCCTATAGCCGGTCCTGTATCGGTGATCGGTTCCGCAAGCCGCTTACTGGGGCCTTCCCCTCAAAGATCTGATCGGTGGCAGCCCAGTCAATGGTTATGGGCCCTGACAGGAGAGTTGGCAGCCCTGGAAAAATGCTTAACCCACTCAAGCATAGAAATCCTGGTTCGCGTCGCGCACTTAGAGTCCCCGTCCCATGTCGCCGTCCCCGTCCCCGTCCCCTGGAGCCACGTGCATTTTCGTACATTTATCGATGCCAAAGGAGAATTCTGCTCAGCGTCTTCTCGTCGTCGTAGTCGTAGTCGTCTTTTGTTCGCTGGAAAGGCCGGGCCCAGAGGCTTCACGGTTCACCAGGGGGGGAGGGGGAATCCCCTGCCCCTGGCAACTGCCGCTTGTTTGCCGCTAAACAAATGTCAACGCGCAGACGAGGCAACGATGAGGCAACGATGAGGCGAGGGCCAAGTCAAAGGCAACTACTAAATGCACTTCAGAGGTTTAACACCAAAGTGCCTGATGCTCCATTCAAGATGGGGCATGGCCTGGCATGCCATGGCATGCACGAAGGCCTGGCCATGTTCAGGCTTTCAGTGTGCTTTCGGGGGGAGTGTGGGGGGGGAGGCATCCATTCAAGTGGGAGCAGGAGGAGTCGTCTCTTTCCATGTACTTACACCGTTTTGATGCTCTTCATGGCGTCGAATGTGCCATTAGCCAGGGACTGTATGTTGTTGTCGTACAGGGAGAGCAGGCTGAGGCTGTGGAGGTCGCGGAAGGCATCCTTGCGTATGCACGAGATCTCGTTGGCGTTCAGCAGGAGCAGCTGCAGCGAGCCGAGTCCTTTGAAAACGCCCGAGGGTAAGTCCTTTATTTTATTGCCGTACAGCACGCTGTTCGGGGGCATCCGAGGAGGCGGGGCAGCAGCAGCAAACATGAAAAGAAACACAAATAAAACACACGACAAATGTTGAAAAAAGAAATGTACAAGAAATCACAAAAAATTCTGCGATACTGGGAGACTGGAAGACTGGGATACTGGGGGCTGGCAAGACAAAGTGGTTAAGGCTGTTGTTGCCGTCATTCTTCTGTTCTTGCCTCTTCCTTTTCGTTGGCAGTGTGTGTGTGTGTGTGTGTGTTGTGGTTGCCATTGCGGGCGGCAACTGGTTTTGGCTTAACCGACTAGTGATGGGCGTGGCAAGCGTGACACGTGGGGGAATCCTGAATGAAGCTGAATGCCACCCAAAAGGTGGGACTTGGGAAAATGTTCCCAGAGAAATTGTATACTGAAAAATAAGTTTTGTTTTTGCAATCTCGCGCATTCTCTTTTGCCTGAAAGCCTGAAAGCCTTCTTTCATATGAAATCTTTTATAAAAGATATATTTAAAGACCCCAACTTCCTTTGGATATCTAAACATATCCGCAAAAAACCTTTAAATAATGAATAAAAGGTTCTGGGGATGTCCTCCCATTAAGCTCGTGTCACGCACTCCTCTCCATGAGGGCTCCGGCTTTGGCCCACGAAGGACGGGAGGGCGGGCGAGCTGTTAGGCAGGTAAGCTGATGCCTGGCGGGCAGCTCTTAGCGTGGGCCCGATTAGCTCGCTTCTGGCCAGGCCCAGAGCCCCGCCTGTCACACCACACTCCGCACACCGCACACCACACACAGTGCCACTTCAGGCACTTTTTGAGTTCAGTTTAGCCTCAGGTGAGTGCGCATTTTGTTGTGTGTGATGGCTACTTGTTGCACACATCACACCAGACACACCAGACGCACCAGACGCACCAGACACACCTGAAACCAGATACCCGATGCCGTAGTGCTGGCCAGTTCTCTGGGCGGGCATTATCCCGTACTTACAGTGTGGTCAACTGCTTTAGGCCGCTGAGTGCATCGTGGGCTATCCGCGAGATGTTGTTGTTGGACAAATCAATGCGTCGCAGGCGTCGAAAGCTGGAGAACGATTTCGGTGGCAGTTCCGTAATGAAGTTCTGCTCCAGGCGTCTGCAAAGAGTGAAGAGTGAAGAGAGATTTGCATGCCTAAGACTCGAGAGATTCGGAATCCGAGATCCACTTACAGTTCCGTGGTGTCGTCCGGCAGCGTGACGGGCACACTGGTCAGGCTCTTCTCACGGCAATCAACGATGCCGTCCGCACAGCGGCATGGGTGTGGACAGCTGTTCTCCACTCCGCATTCCATCGGGGCGTGCTCCGTCAGGCCTGTGGAGGAAAACAACAACAGCAGAAAAGAAAATGAGGTTTACTTAATTTGCAAATTTAATTTGAACTTCAAGTCGGGAGATTTGATCAGTCTCTTTCTCCCTCTCTCTCCATAATTATCAATGCTACTGCACACAGCACGCCAAATCGTAGAAGAGGAGGCTGCGGAAGAATTGGATGCATGATGGATGAGTGGATGGGGCATGGCATGGCATGAGGAGGTGCAACTATAACCAGCCGCTGGCCATAAATGTTTACCCATATAATTTCATAGCATTTCATACAAAACGAAAGTCAAACAAGGAAAGAAATCAGCCCATGAAACGCTGGCAGCTGGCAGGTGGAATATGGGATGCTCTTTCCTCAAAGATGACTCTCAAATAGTGTGGATTCGACAGGGAGAGCATTTACTTTTGATTTCTGGTAATCTCTTCTCGGAATGTTATCCAATCCTACTCTAAGATTCCATCAAATGAAGTACCAAATGAAGTAGTATCTAAAGTATCAGATCTCCTGACACGGGTCTGGGATATTCAATCTCATTTCCATATCCATCTCCATCTCCATATCCATATCCATATCCATATCATGTCCCCCGCATTGGTGTATCAATTTCAGAGGCTGCCCAAAAAGAGCAACCACCAATACCCTAACCGCCACCATTCGGTGTTCCAGCAGCAAGGAGATGGAGGAAAGAAAACTCGTTTCGTTTCGTTGGGGGTTGGGGCACATTTTCCGCTTCATTGAGCGCTCTGTACGCTCTGTGCTCTGCCTCGATTGTGGCCAATTTCCCATTCACTTGGCTCAGCGCCTTGGCTTGCCACTTGGCCCGCAGACACGGCCGCAGCCGCAGTTTCAGCTTCAGCCTCGGTTCGGGCATCTGCATCTCTGCATCTTTCGGTTAAGAAAAGAAGCCAAAAACACACACACACACACACACAAACACACAGAAGATGATTTCAACGGCGTTAAACGTTTTGGCAAACACACGATGAGCGGCGGAGCCCCAGAGACGATGCGATGCGATGAAGCCACCAAAACCACCAAGTGGTTATTGTTATACCCTCGCCCGAAAAGGGGTTGTATGATTTGGCCCTGAATTTGGGCTTCCAGAACGAAACTAGATGATTATATCATGCTAGAGGGCAGGACCCCTGCTCACTCGCTGCGCCCAAAACTTGTTGTATATAGATAGAAGCTGGATAGCTGCGGGAAAAGACCGCTGTGGGGAAATCCCTTCTATAAAATGTATTAAGTATGCTCCAATTTGTTTCTAAAAAATTCGGATAAGTTTCCTTAACATAGGACCCACTTTTAAGCTCTAACTGAAGAGCATTTAAAGCTTCGATCTACTTCTCTTCGTATGCTGCTACCCCTGCCCCTGCCCCTGCCCCTACTGCTGCTGCTGCTGGTTGTGGGCGTTTGAAGCGGGGGTGTGCCCATATGAATGCTTATGATTTATAATGCTTTGTGTGTGTGTGTGTGTGTGTTGGCATCGTTCGATGGCTGCTTTGGCATATAAAACTAATTAATTTGGCGGATATCTGCACATGGAGGGGCTTGGAAACGGGGCCGAGCGGAGCTGAAATGCTTGTCTATTTTTGGTAGCGCAACAGTGCAACACTGCAAGGCAGCAACATGTTGCACACACGCACACACACAGGCACACACAAAACCATACCATATACTCCTCATAACATACCTGAACATTTGAACTCCTGGTCGTGCAGGTCCGCCACGTTTTGGCCCTTCAGCTGCGAGGGGGACTGGCATCGGGTGTAGGGGGCCAGCCGTGGGGCGCTGCGTAGGTAGCGCGACAGCCAGGACAAATGGCAGTCGCAGGCGAACGGATTGTCCGACAATCGTAGCGCCCTCAATCTGCCCAGTCCGCCGAAGGCATTATGCGGCAGAGCGGTCAAGTTGTTGTTGTTCAGCGTGCTGGAAGAGAGCATACAAATATAAACACAAATACTATATAGAAAGATACAGACAGGCAGAAAGATACATGGTTGCAGAGAGGTTAAAGAGGAGAGAAAAATATGAAGTTGACTTTATCTGCTGGGCCGCATCTTTTCGGCTAGTTATGTTTTCTCTTTCAGGCAGGGGCTGGGCCCAGGCAGGGGCCCGGTGCCACAGCACAACGGAGAGATCGAATGCTGATCGAAATGTAATTAAAATTTGCCATCCCATCCGTTTCCCGGCTCGGTCTTGCTCTTCGAATGAAGGCAGGGCATTGGTTTTCGGTCAGCGTCTTGTTCTATTCCGGTTTTCCAATTCCCGCTTCGATTGAGGGCTTGTTCTATTCCGCTGTTCCATTTATTAGGGGTTTCTCTTCAACTTGAGCAGTTACTTGTTAGTTTTAAAGTGTGTTTAGCTTCAATTGCAATCCTATTCCGTTTCATATGATTCCTTATATTCCTTTGTTTCATTTGAGCATTAATTGCGTTCCATTTTCGTTTGTTTCTTTGAATTTTACAATCTGTTATGGTCTGTTTGGAGTGGCTAGCCTTAGGATTACTCAAATATATTTAACATTTTCCCCAAATATTTTTCATTTGTTTTATTTCATCATTCCATTTTGGGGATTCCAGTTAACAAAACACTCGAAATACATCGATATATCATTTTGTGCTGTTCGTGTTTCCACTCTTTCCCCTTCGAATTGCTTGATATATGGCCACCATTTTGGGTTGGCTGGGGGTTCGATTAGTTTATCTCTGGCCGCAAAAGCTAAACCATTTATTATGTAATTTGGAAGGCAGAGCATTTAGCGATTGATTTTTAACCCATTGACTAATTCCCAAATTGATTGATTAACAAAAGACACTAATTCATTGATTAATTAATCCGAGATTCTCATTCATTGATTGATTTGCCCAATCGGTAAAGGAAAGGAAAGAGGAAAAAGTCTCCTCTGATTTAGTTAGTTCGGGGATCTATTTATAGACAAATACTCACAGTATTTCCAGCTCCACGAGACCCTTGAAGGCGTGCTCGTCCAGGCAGGTGACTTGGTTGTTGTCCAGCTGGAGGCTGCGCAGCGATTGGGCGCCCTTGAAGACGCGTCTTCCCACCGTCGCGATGACATTGTGCGAAATGTCCCTAGGGGGGGGGGGGGGATGATCAATCAGGGAATGTTAGTATCGTTCTGTCCAGGGCACATCGCGGCAGATGTGGCTACAAGTATTCGACTACTATCGGCTACTTTGATTCGATTTTACGAGTACTTACAATCGCAAAAGATTCGCTGAACTTGTCACAAAGTTTTCAGGAATTGCCTTTAGTCGATTGTTGTTTAGGCGTCTGATTGATTTGATTCGGTTTTGATTTGATTAGAGTGTTGGTTGTTTTTGTTGTGGTTTTTGGTGTTTTCGATTTGGTTTTGTTTGGTTTTTGGTGTTTGGTGACGAGCATATTAGGGCACGCAAAACGAAAAGTAACGAAAGTAGAGAGTTGTCAAAAAACGGCAGAGAGATATGCAATTAAAATAAAACAGAGAACGAATCAGATACGGGAATCAGATACACAAAATATTAACAAATTCGAAACGAAATCTCGCATCAAGCTAGCTATTTCTATATAAAATGTACTCGTGTTAGGATCCAATAAAAAGAGCATCAAAAAATGGGTTAGTATTAATTCAAAAATTCTTCATGCAGCTACTAGCATCAGTAGAAAAGGAGAGTAAGCAAAGAATTAGGGATATGATGCCACCATGTACTTACAGTCGCTCTAACGAGACCAAATCTTGGAAGGAATTCCTCTCAATCGTGTGGATTTGATTGTCAGTCAGTTGGCTGTTGGTTAAAGAAAGCGTAAGAGGAAAATTTATTTATTATTATTTTATTTATTTATTAAAATTAACTTTAAAACATTAGTAAATAATGTTACAAATAATTATATGGAGCACTAGCATCGAGGCCTTCGGCTCTGATACAAAGGATTTAAAATAAAAAGCTAAGGAATGTGGTAGGATATTTATTCTCGGCAAAAGGTTGGTCTACGGATGATCTGTTACGCCTTTAGGAACTCAATAGACATGAATATCACTTCTTTGCCGAAACCTGTCTTAGATCTAAGCTCTCTGATCATCTGAAGCTGCTTT
The DNA here is from genome assembly GCA_963969585.1 of Drosophila helvetica. Taxonomy (NCBI): domain Eukaryota; kingdom Metazoa; phylum Arthropoda; class Insecta; order Diptera; family Drosophilidae; genus Drosophila; species Drosophila helvetica. The sequence goes on along the minus strand of OZ018404.1, from coordinate 21,242,464 downwards.
ATAGAATATATCTTTTAATATTTATAAATTTTGTGAACTTCTTTAGTTTACTGCCAAATTAATCTCTAATCTTTAAATTGATTGACCTCGTCTATGCGCATCCATCTTGCAGATGGCATTTCCCTATCATATCAACCCGTCTCCACTGCCATCGGAAACCACATTCCTTGAGAGACGAGACTAATGCCTCCACTTTACGATTATAGGCCACTTCTTTGGCGCATACTCACAGCATTCGGAGCTTGGTCAGCCGCTGGAAATCCGTCTCGTATATCACGGTCAAATTGTTGCCCTGCAAATCGCTGCAAATATAGATCAAGAAATTACGATTAAAGGCATGGCATTAATTATGTTGCAAGTTTTATGTTGCAGGGATGTAACCCAAGGAGCACCACACACACATACCACACACACACTCATTCACATTCAAGGCAGAGCGATAATTTTTTTTAATTGCTTGTAAGACAAGAGGAAAACAAGAATCTGAGATATGGCAAGCAAGGGGAAGGGTAAGGGGAGGGGGAGTGGAGTGGGATGCCTGCCCCCAGCTGCCCCAGAGAGTGAAAGAGTGAAAGATTTCGTGCTGCCTGTTGTGGCTGATAAAGAAAATATGATATTTAATCATTGAACATGGAACCCCGATCCCAGATGCGATCCCACCGAAGGAAGAACTCGGAACTCGTTTTTGGTTGCTGCAGACAGGCAGACGGACAAACGGACAAACGGACAGACAGACAGACAGACAGAGAGAGAAACAGAGGTAAAATTTGTTACCTGTAGATGTCATAACAATGAAATGCAGCTAAAAGAGATACAAAAGAGCAATCCCCCGGATAGTGCGCATCTCTGAACGATCTTAACCGAAGCCCAAACCGAACCGAACCGAACCGTGTGCACATGCGCAGACGCTTCCTCCCCTCCCCTCCACACCACTCCCCGCCCACCATCAGACACCAACGATTACAACAACTACAGCAGGTCCGGTCTCGGTCTCAGCTGCTTTTTATTTTGAGTTTTGAGCAAGGTTCGAGAGACCCGCGAGAGACCGACCAACTCCAACAGGTAGTAAGACCTTCGGCGACCCGAAACGTAAAATACAGATATTTTTGTTGTTGCTGTTCAGGCTTAAGCCTTAATGAATCCCGCATCAAGTTGCCAGCCCGCGAACAACAGACGGAAATATACACTGAGAAAATTATACTGCTTCTCGGGAAATATGTATGGTAGATCTTAAGTCAAAAAGGACACAGCTTATGCAGCCTTTTGGGCTTAGGAATTGGGCATTGAAACTGTGTTTGCTAAGAGCTATATGGTCACGCCATTTAATTCCGAGTACTCTGTTTTGGGTTTGATAATTTCGAATTGATTAACAATTTTGGGAGGGTTACTGCAGTATAAACAAATCGGAAACTAGAATGGTTTTTATATAGGTTTTCCAAAAAACTTGCCATATCCAGGCAGGAGAAATATGTATTATTAGCCCTTCCTGATTCGCAGTCTAGTATCTTCTGAATTACATGGTTTTTTTCGCCAGTGTAGACGCAGTCTCCGAAGAAGAGGTGAAGCAAAGCCCGTATTCTCATTCGCTCTACTCTCTCGCACACACACACAGATTTTAATGAGCTTAATATCTCTCCACATCTGTGGGCATCATCTCCTCTTGCTTAGATCCAACAGATTACACCATACACCAAGCCAACACTAACAACAACAACCACAACAACAATGCGGTGCGATTTTCGATCGCTTTTGCTTTTGCTGTAAAAAACAAAACAAAAGCTTTGCTCAGCATCGAATCTCCCTCTCCCTCTGCCTCTCTCTTTATCTTTATCTGGCTGCCTAATTGCTAAACATTTTTCAAATGCTTCTGGCTCTGGTGCCTGGTGCCTGGTGGCTGTGGCTCTGGTGGTTTTTTTCCGTGTAATTTGTTTAAATCATTTTTGGTTGGTCTGTGCATAATTTTTGCCGTTTTTCCCCTGGCTTATAATTAAACATTTAGACATTTAACTTCATTAAATCCTATGTCGGTCGGTCCGTCTCTTTTCGTTTCGATACGAAAGCTTTTTGTGTGTGTTTTCTGTTTCTGTTTCGCTTGTGCTGTTTTTGCTGCCTGCCGCCTGACGCCTAAGTGCTGCCAGGCCAGAGCAGGCCAGCCTTCCTTCCTTCCCAATTAGGTGCCATCTTGGTTTTTGCTCTTTTGTGGCTCTCTTTGATGTGTGCCCAGAGCAAGAGGACCAGCAGCAGCAGCAGCAGCAGCCGCTCGAAGAACGAAACCAGAAAGAAGGATACCCTTTCAGAACGAAAGTTACTCATGAAATTTAAATATTTTTGTGATTGATTGGATTATCTTGTATTTTTTTACCATTATGTACATTGTACATATCTCCTTTGGGCTTAAGTTCTTCGCTGTGTTGCGGCAAACATCTGCTCGCAGCCGTAATACCCTCCTGCAATCAGGGTATAGAACGCCAAAGCAATGGGAAGCAGCTGCTGCTATAAATTAGTCGTTCTCAGGTGTGAAAGGGAGAGACGAGACCCCGAAAGACCTCTCCCACTCTCCCACACTCTCCCTCACTCTCCCTCACCGAACATTAGATATGCAAAAATGCTGTCGTGTCGTGTCAATCGAGTAAACTGTGTGGGTGACAGGGATAGGAATAGGAAGAGGGACAGGCAGGGCTTCTTTCCTCTCTCTCCCTCACTCCCTCGTTGGGGTTCAGTCTAGTTCCGTTTTCTGTGTAATTAAATGGCAATGACTTGTCCAGTGGGTGGACGTGGGAAGGGAAGAGACGGGGAAGGGGTGCGGTGTTTGCGGAATTTGCCAGAGTCCCAGTTTGCTTTTGCCATTGTTTTTTCTTCCTCTCTCGCTTCTGCTCTCCTCTCCTCTCCTTCTTCTTTCAGTTGTGTATCGACAGGCCAATAGCTGTTCAATATTTGATGTGTGTGTGTGTGTGTGTTCTGGTTCTGTCTGGGATTAGGGTGCCTCAAGCTGCAGTCATTGCATATTCCAAATTCAATTATTGGAAATTATGTACTTCAAAATTTCCTCTTTGACAATTAACATTTTCACTCCCATTTCTCAGCATAATCGAACTGAATGATTAATTCCCTATCGAATTTCATTCACTTAATACATTTTCCTTTGACAGCTTTCAATTATGTGGGTGTCCCCCTGTCCTCCCTGTCCTGTCCATCAAACACTATTTATAATCTGTTGAAATCATATTTCTCCGCATTAAGCACTCAATCAATTTCCACACCTTTTTGGCTCCTCTTTTCCTTTTCCTCTGCTGTGTGTCGCCTTCTTTGTAGCTTTTCTTTAAGCTGTTCTCTTGACACATTCCTTGCACTCTGACACACAAATCTCTCCCATCTGCCCCGCTCTCTCCCGCTCTGCCAATCTCTCCAGGAATGCCACTCAAAATTGTGACATCTCTCTCTCTCGAAAAAGCACTGAAGCCTGAAGCACCCTGTGTGCTGCCTGCCTGCCTGCTGTCTGCTGGTGGTGCATTCCCCCCCCCACCCCACACACCCTGTTTGGGGGCTTCAGAGTATTGCTATTTTAAAATGCAAATATGTCGTGCATGCTGATATGTTTTCTGTTTCTGTTGCTGTTCGTTTATTTCTGTGTGCCAGCCAGAGAGCATTAAAAAATAAAAGGCAACATAACAAATAATAAATACCAAATGTGTCCCTGAGCGGAGCTCGAGAGCGATTGGATCCAACGATGGCTGCTCTGCTCTGCTCTGCTGCCTGTTTGACTGCTTATAACTGAACTGGGCTATAATGCTCTGACTCCGGCTCTGTCTCTGGCTATTTGCTGATATCTGTTATTAATTTATGTAGAAAAACTGCAGCCACGACAGCAGCCTGGCTTTTGGGCCTCCAAGAGGGGAGCAGAGGTTGAAAGGCATTCTGCATACACTTGCTAATTGCCGGCGCGTTAATTTATGTGGCGACAGGGCGACCAAGACGCAGACGGAGAGATGTATGTGTGTTCGGACTGGCTCGAACGATTGGCTTAATGCATTTGAGTCGACGCGGCATGCAACAATTATGGTTTGGTCGCAGTGGCGCGGTGCCCCTGAAGTGCTTATGGGGACTCCTTGGGCGACAATTAATAAACTTAATGGCGATTTAATGTAAGAGCAGCACAGTGACAGAGATAGAGAGAGAGAGAGAGGGAGAGAGAGAAGGAGAGAGACAGAGACACGAATATAACTCTGATTTTAAAGAGTGTGCGGGTGCTTGGTGGGGGTGGGTGTGGGGGTGGGGGATTGGCACTGCACATCGGGCATCGGACCTTTTCCGTTCGTTTGTTTTCTCGTTATCGACACGATGTCATGGTCATGGCTTTGCTTGTCCCCTGACCTCTCTCTCTCTCTCCCCCTCCCTCTCCCTCTGCCCTCTGCCAGCTCCTGTTGTTGTTTGACTATGTTGATTTTTAAATAAATACAAAACGGAACCCAGAGCCCGGAGCCCAGACCCAATCCCGGCCGGAACGGAATGGAACGGACCATCATCGGGCGTGTGCGTGCGTCTGGCTGCCGGCGGGGCTTTATTATTTTAATAGAGTGTGCATATAGCATATAATATTTGAACAATTGGCCCGTGCAGGGCATTCGGCATTCAGCATTTGTCATTGGTCCTTCCTAAAAGGAAGTCTCTGAACAGATTTGAAAGGTATTGGTATTGCTATTGGATATTGATATTGATTGGGGATTGTGTCTGGTCTGAGCGGAAATCCTTGTTTTCCTCACTCCGAACATAGCGGAGGGGGTTGGGGGGGAATTGATTGTTCTCTGGGCATTCCAAAATGATTGTGTAGATGGAAAATGCGCATTTGAAAGGTGATTTTTTCATTGATTTTGTGGAAAGAATATCTGAAAATGAATCTGAATGAAATTTGCACAAATATTTGTTTAGGTCTGGGTACGGAAATCTATAATATACGAGTATTTGGCAGAATGTTTTCTTTTCGGAACATAAGTATTTTCTTTGAGATGTATCTTCTATGTTCTCTATGTTCTATGATGCTCCCTTGATTACTATTACCCTGGTTTGTCCCTTAGTTCGTACTTACAGTCGTTCCACATCGGCTGAGATCTTTCTGGGGATCTGGGTGAGTCCGCGGTGCGAGCAGTCGACGGTCAGGCCGCTGCAGGAGCAGACCCGCGGACAGCGGGCCTCCGTAATGACGCCCACGCCGCCGCCGGGTATGTGAATGCCCACGGAGCCCAGGCCCCCGCTGGCGACGCCGAAGCCGCCCGAGGCATATGGCTCTGCGCCGACTGGCCGGAGGATGGCCTCATGGTGCAGGACCAGGAGCAGCAGCAGGGCCAGTGGCAGTGGCAGGCGCCGGATGGGTGCGGGTGGTGTGGGTGCTGGTGCTGGTGCTGATAATGGCAGCCTCGTCGTCGTCCTGGACGGCGGTGCCATTGTGGCACATTTAAGCAGCAGCGTGCAGCGTTTGGTCCTAATTGAAAGCGCCGTCGGATTCGCGGGCGGACGCCACTTTGTCAACACCAATCACGGATTCGGATTTACGGATTCTCGGACCCTCGGATTGGGTAAATATTTGCCCGGCAACGGAACGAAAGGATTGAAGGGGGGGGCCCCCGGCACAAGGCACACGGAACACTCGCGCTTCACTGTATTTTATTTCCACTGTATTCTGGGGGCGGAGGCGGAATATCCACTCGCGCGCACGCACTCCCCGGCGCTCACTTCTTTCTCTCTCTTTTCTTTCTTTTTTTTGGTGCGTTTTACGTGCAGCCGTCGCGAACGCGCTTCTTGACCGAAATGAAAGCGGACGATGACGATGGACTACGGCAACGGAACCATCGACTGCGACTGCGACGCGACAGATACTGCTACTGCGGCGAGTAGAAAGAGTGACGAGCAGCGAGTGAGGGGTAGCGAGTGTGGCTGGGCTACTCTACTCTCTTTCGAGTCGAGAATGTAGGTAGATTCTTGGATCGTTTAGGTAGCAGCAGGAAATGCACTGTTCCCTTCGCTTTCGCTTTCCCTTTTGTGTGTATCTCCTCCTCCTCCTCGTATCTTCGTATCTCTGCAGATGCACTTGGCTGTCAGCAGTTGGACTGTTGCCCCGGCAGCAACTTCATCATCATCAGCGGCATCAGTGGCATCATCGTGTCCGACAGCGGCAGCGCAGACCTGCTGCTGGGCGCATCTGCAATGGGAAACATTTAGAGGGAAAATGGGAATGAAAATGTGTCGGTGGAAAATCATGAAAAATTATCTATAAATTCGGCAAGCCATCGCTGAGCATCGCATCGCACAGACAGGAAATTGCCAGCGAGTATATGTATATGTATGTAGGTATATATTTATTTCACTTAAATTCTATATAGAGAGAAATCAAGTGGCCGGAAATTTATTTTCTCAACTGTCACACTCCAAAGATCCAATGATATATTGCCCAACCATCAAATTACTGGAGGGGCACTGCCCCCTGAGCAACCCTTGGAACAGACACACACACACCTGTCGCAGGGAGCGGGGGGGACTGGCGGTGGCAATCAGGTGGCAAAGGGAACCTAAAATTACATATCTGATGTTTACATGTGTTTTTAGGCTTCTTCTCTTTTTCTCCATAATCGCTAATTGTGGAGAGGATCTTGGAGAATAAAAGAGCTACCCGAAACAGGAATTTACAATTTTAAAGATATAATTCTGAAATTTCTCGCAACTGTACATATGGTTGTTATTTACAAATCCTAGAAAAATGGTTGCAATTGGTTAACTTATAGTGGATCTTATACGTAGTTCTTCCCTGTCCGTTCCTAACCTACCAGAACCAGAAGCCGAATCGGAGGGAAACTGTTATCTGAATTCCCATGAGTACACGTACGAGTGAGTATCTCTTAATTACTCTGAACTACAATCCACTTGAGATTGTCTTCCGCTTCCTCCCACTGCCACTTCCACTGACTCTCGCCCCCTTCCCTGTCTGCAGAGTCCACACAAACCACACAACAAATCATATTTAAGAGCACTTTGGCCCAATTAAATCTAGTGATTCTAATGATTCCTCTCCCGGCCCCGGCCCCATCTTTATCTGCTTCTGCAGCTCTTTTTCCCCTCCCCTTTTCTGTCCCTCTCAAGTGCCAGTCTTCATTTACTGTAAAAATTCGATCCATATTTGTCTCCTGCGGTGGTCTGGTCCCTCTCTTCGCTCTTCGCTCCTCGCTCTCTTTCTGGTCTGTCATGTTGTGTTCTTAATTTGCAAATTGACATGTTAAATACATTCCCTCTCCCTCTCCCACTCCCTTCCGCTCTCTTCGTTTGGGCATCTTGCTGCGTCTCTTTCTGGCTTTATTTCCAAATTAATTGTTTAAATTAACATTTGGATAACTGACAGACGCGATTGATGCTGTTTCCCGATTCTCAATCTAATTTCTGACTATGGAATTTTCGTTTATTGGATAACTGGAGCAATCATCGGCCCGGCCCAGGCCTGTCTCTCTCTCTCTCAGTCTTAATCGTCAATCAAGAGAAAACTCAATTGAATGTCAAATGTAATTTGAACAAGCTCACACTTCCACAGAATAAAAACGATAAAAATATGTACAGACACGCACACGCACACACACACACACATATGTATGTATGTATGTATAATGCATATCATATCCATGGAACCTATCAAAAGCATGCACGAGACTCGTATGTTGGCGAAGGGCCTTTAATCAAAAATTTATCGGGCTGCCCCCCCACCGAAAGCTCTTTTCAAGAGGAAGAAAATATTTTGTCGAACAGCAAAGGCAAGGCAAAGGCATGCCTTTCACATCACGGTAATGTGTGTGTGTGTGTGTGTGTGTGTGCGGGTGGGAGGTGCTCAAAAGATGTAATCACTGCATTGTCACCCTGGCTAGCGGGGGTGGGGGGACCCTTGCCTTGAGGGAATCTCAGTCGCTGAAGCCTGGTCCTGGTCCGGGTCCTCTCTCTCTCTCTCTTTTATGAAACATAAATCAGTGAAATTCTATACATGCCACTGATTGTCTACTCTTTTGCTTGACTACTCCTTTGGCCGCCTGCGCCCCTCCTTCCCGGTCGAACCGGAGAACCCCATAAGCCCCACAACAGAACCCGAGAACCCGAGAACCCCCTTCAAGCCAACAAATTCCTTGGCAAATTCAATGCATGCCAATAACTCGTTCTTCTCCGAGCCTCAAACCACTAGAAAAAGCAGCGGCTGAAGATGAGGTGAGGTCTCGGGGCTAAAAAGATCGACTATAACTAGTCGGCCCATGGGGATTAAATGCTATCCAGGGGCTATGGCTTTACCCATTGATGGGAAATGGGAAAATCATAAATGAAACTTTTAATTAAAAGTGAAAAATAATCTTAAAAGTGTATTAGGAATTCAATTTGGATTATTTATCTTTTGTGTTGAAAAGACCAAATTTTTGATGGATTTTCCTGTGAGAGAATGCCACCTGTGTGCCCTAATCCTGCTGAAGGACTTTGTGTGAAAATTTATATTGGTAAATTCAACATTAAGCGACTCGAGTATAGACTCTATGGCTAGTATGTGTGATTAGTTTATGGCTACGGGTTTTGTGGGTAATTTTATAGTCTCTTTGCCAGGGCAAACACAGATGAAACCAGACCTAATACAATCCTTAAGCCAACAGAACGGACAGACGCCCACACAAACAGAGACACATGGGCACCACTCCCTCCACTCCTTCCCCCCTGCCACTCTCCGCCATTTGGTCTTCTGACATTAAGAGATAACACGCAAAAAAGAGTGTAAGAGCAAGAGAGTGAGACATTTGGACAAACAAAAGAGTGGCAGTGGCTGCGGCAGCAGAAGAGTACGAACGAGTACAGTGGTGATGGGGGAGAAGGGGGGACGGGATGGAATGTCATCCTGCCTCTTAATGACGCGACCTCATACCGTGGCTTAAGACTGGCCATAGATTTATGGTACTATCTCCGACTAGCGCCTGGAGGGACAGAGGGCGGGCGGGCAGGCAGCCTCTTGTGGATTTTCCAATAAATTACGCTTAAGTATGCTCTTAATTCAAATAAATCCAAGTTGCGCGCCACTAGGGAGGGAGGGAGTGGGGCTGGGAGTGAGGGGGCCCGGCCCTCAAGTGATTTGTTTTTTCAGAGGCTTACATGAGCACAGAGGGGAGGGAGGGAGAGACAGTGCAGAGTGCAAATCTCCTGGGGGGTAACGTAACCGGACTTCTGTCCATCTGTCTCTACCCCCTCTCCATCTCTCTCGCTCTGTGTGTGTGTGTGTGTGTGTGTTTGTCCATTGCCTATGACATGTGTCAAAATGGTGTGTTTCCCACTCTACTCTACTCTACGCTTTTCTCTTCTCTTCTCTTCCCTCTTTTTCTTGCTCTGACAGATAAGCCATATACAGTTATCAAAGTTCGTTGCGGTACAAGTCGGGGAGTTGGGGGGGAGTGGGAGAGAGGATTAGGCCTGGAGACAAGTCAAACATGCCAACTTGGCGTAAATGTTGAGCCTTAATCAATGAAAGAAGCAAAAGACAGCGGCAAAATCACAATAAATAAGAAAATAAGAGAAAGAAAACTGTTGACAAAGCAGAAAACGGACAAAAACAAAGTGCAAACAATCAATATCAGATGGGAATTGAGATGCGAACACTCCATATAGTACCCCCAATTCTCGTTCGAGAAAACAGAAACAAAACAGGTTCCAATCAGCTCTTATTTATAGATATTCGGCATGGAACAGACACCCTCAGAGAAGCCCTCCATTAGTGCTCAAGTATCCCACAATTATGGATCTATAAAATGGGTTTGGGGGGGGGGGGAATAATATAAAACAGAAATGGTATACCAATTTATAATTACGGAGATCTTAAGAGATGATTATCGCCCCCTAAAAGGGGAGTCAAAGATATCATTTACAAACCGAATAGAACAGGAAATATCTGTCAAAATAGATAATTGTTTAAAGATCCCCCATTGATGATGATGATGGTTTCTCTCTTTGGAAATTTTATATTTATTATAAATCAAGAAGGAATCTTTCGTGTTTCCTTCTCAACGACTGTTGCATGGCATGGCATTCGTGCTCTGGCATTTCCTGAGCTTCTTTCTCCTCCCTTCTCCATTTCCCGCCCCGCGAAGCATGCCTCAAAGGGGAAGCTAAGCCCCTGGAGGAAGCGTGGTCAATTCTCAATGAATTGTATTACGGAATAATACAGAAAATAAATATAAAAAAAAAGGGGAGAGCACTTGGATGCTGGATGTTGGCTGATGGTTGTCCGAGCCGGAAGTGTCGCATACTTTTACGGATACACCGGCTTAATTATGCGCATAAAATGTAAGACCATCCAGAAGAGCGCAGGAGAAGGAGGAGCATGGCCTGGGCATGAAATGACAAAACACAAACATTAATTGCTCCACATTCACATGGCATCGGGGGAGGACCAAAGGAAGAAAGAAAGAGAGACAACGGGGAAGATGAATGTACATACATATGCACGGGGGACACCCAACGACTGTCGTTGTCCCGCAGGAGTTGAAATGAAAAGAAAGTACCAAACAACAGCAGCACAACAGAAACAGAATGTACACTGAGAAAAGCTCCGAGTGAGCGGGGTTTTTAGTGGTCTATCATTAAAGAAGAGAGTCAAAGATCTAGGCCTGGACAAAGAGGCTTCTCTTGCATTCGGTTTTTATAGAAGAATGTGCTCTTCCAAATATATTTTGATATTCCTATTATTTCATTTCTACAAAGTAAGAGAGCGAGCGAGAGAGAACAAGCTTAAGCAGTTTGTCCTGTTAGCTGTGGGCTTATGCTAAGAGTGGAGTATTTTTAATAGATAAATATAGCTTACACTTCTATATTGTTCTTTTAGAATTCAACAGCTTCTTATTTAAGGAAACATAAGCTGTAAGCTTTCCACCTATCCTATCATTATCTCTCAATTAAGAATAGCGTAATTACATATCTGCACGGCTCAAGCCCAAGTCCAGCTCAAGCATTCACTCACTTGTTGTTGCTTTCCCTTTTCTTCTTGTGCATATGCTTTTTCTGTGAGTATAATCAGAGCGACTTCCATTCAGAGAGAGAGAGGGAGAGAGAGACAGGCGGCTTATAATTTATTAATCTATGCATAGAGCCCCAACAAATACTCGGTGCTCTTAATTCCCGCCACCATTCCGCCCCGACTTTCCACACTCTCCTCCCAAATGCTGGAAGGTGTCGTCAGGCAGTCCGTCTGTCCGTCCCTCCGTCTGTCAGGCATTCAGAGAGTGCTCTGTCGAGGGGTGCTCTGGTTGGAGAGTTCGGATGGAGGTGGAGGCGGAGGAGGAGGCGGAGGTGCGGGACAGGCCACTACATGTCACTTTAATCTCTTAGAAGTGTCACTTTTGCAGCTCTCCAAGTGTTGTTTGGGTTTTGTTTAGGTCTGCTGCTGCTGCTGGCTGCTGCTGCTGTGGATGATGTCTATGTGGATGCTGATGAAGGGGGTTCCCCACAGCAGGGTGTAGGGTGTGCAGTGTGGGGAAAGCGGGGGCGTGGCAAACAATGTGCTGTTATAGTTGAATTTGAATTTTCATTTTGATAAGCAACCAAAAGGCATAATAACACATCCAATTGCATACACACACACACACACACACACACACACATGCGAGTCCAAGGCAAACCTTATGGTAATGAAGTGTGGCAGCTGTTTCTGAGTGGAATTTGAATAATACGAGACCCGACCCTCCTCTGATTTGCATTTGATACAGCCAGATACAGCCAGATACAGACCCCGAGAGACTCACTTGAACAATCAAATTCAATTTGTGCCTCGCATTCACATTCATTTTCATTTTCGGATTCACATACAGATACAGATACAGATTCGTTTTCGGATACCCAAAACAAGTGATCAAGTGTAGGTCCCACTCTCAAGATCCCCTCCCATAGATCCCCCTATTCGTATCTCTGGTTTAGCTATTAAATTATAGTTCATTTGATTATATTTTAATACTCTGCCAGATGGTTTGAGGACTATGAATAGACAATAAAGTATATAGTCAGCAGTATGTCTGATATCTAGGATCCATCATAGAATTGTTGTATAAATCTTTAGTTTTAAAAGTGATATCTGGTGCAACCACCCATGGAAATCATCAGTCTTCCAAGAGTATCCCAGTGTTCGGCCTTGCCTGCTTTTTCGTGGGTCTTTCCCCACAACAAACGATCCAACTACTTGGGATCCTCCCACTCTGGTTTACCCTCTGGTTTATGCATAGATTATGCTCTATTTGATTTGGGCTTGGATTTCTGTATCTTTTCGGGGTTTCGGTGGGTTTATTATTACAATGGCGCCACAAGTGCCCCGTGTACGTAATCTTTATTTTACTGATATTTATCTTTATCTTTATCTGTGGTGTGTGTGGGGGGCTCCTCTCCATATACATCTACATCATATCATCATCATCATCAGCACCTCTCCATCATCATCTCGAGCATCGAAATAGACAAATACAAAGCTTGGCATTATTTAATTTCGTGGCTGGTTCTGTCACTGTCTCTGTCTGTCTGTCTGTTTTTTTGTGGCTCAGGTTTCAACTTGTTTTCGAGGTTAACAAAATAAATGACATTAAAAAACCTCACACACACAGATGCCACATACACACATACATATAGTATACGTATACGTTTTCCATGTAAAGTTGTAAAATATTTCACAAAATCATAAAAACTAAAAGGGCGAAAGACAGAGCTATAGAGCTACAGCCACAGATACAGATACATTTACAGGGCGTGTGCTATGTCCACTCCCAGTCCCCAGCCCCAGTCCCAGTCCCAATCCCAATCCCAGGTGCTGCATGCAGTTTTCTGCTTTTGTTTTCCGCATTTTCGGGTCAGGTACGAGTTTTTTTCCCCGTCAACTGAAAGCCTTCGCATTGTTCTTGCTCTTGCCACACGAGAGAGTTGTGAAATATGTTGCACGCTGCTCTCATGCCGCATGCTGCATGCTGCATCACCGGGATTAGGACAGGTACGGTTACGGGTACGGGTGCGGGTACGGGTACGGCAAGCAGGCTGTAAATCTCTTCACAGCCACGAGAGTCGCCTCTAAAGTCAAAAGGTTGGACGAGCCATCAGTCGAAATGAACAGGAAAAAGAGGGTTCTACGGGTTACCGATGGGCCAGCAGAGAGTTTTAAATATTTGAGAAATCTAAAACTATAAAGAAAGCATCTCAAAGTAGCAAATCATATAATATATAATAATATACAATACAATACAATATTCCCTCAATAATATATCGAATTTATTCTCAAAATCCATGAATCATAAAAGAAATACGATTTTCATTAAGTTTCCTAATATATGAATATTTATTCCCTTAATATTCCATCTTATAGCCAAACATAACCTCAAATTTGATGACATAACCTCAAAATATGACATAAAAGTCCCAGAGAACCACAGGAAATCCCCAAATCTTTTGAATGAACATTAAAACTCATCTAGTCATAACGATAAAACCCCATCAATGGTTCATATTTGGCCAAATATCATAAAAGCAGGAAAACATAAATTAAACATAACCTCAAATGACTGTCATACTCTACTGTCGTCCAACATGTGTTTTAGTGTGTGTGTTTGGCTAATAAAAGACGAGTTTGGGCCATAAATCACGACATTCAAGTTATTATTATTAATTCTACTCTTAGCTTGAGGGGCGGAGCAGTCCTTCAAGGACCCCCACATCAAATAATAAAGTACTCTATTAAAATAGCGCCAGTCATAAGCCGAATCTGAATGTGAAAACCCATCAAACAGCCCATTGTTGTGGATCGATATCATCGTGAAAGTTTACTTGATGGACAGCTCCCCTTGGTCCTGTATCGCTCCAAAAAAAAAATGTACACAATTTGTGGGTAGCCATTCTTTGTAGAGTAAACATATTTCTGGAATACTGTCACTAAGGCAGTCCGCTCTCAGGGAACTTTTTCCTGTATATTTATCTCATATTTAATGTAAAATATTTACAACTTAAATTAGAATTTTTTAAAAATACTTCAAGAAAAACAACATCAACGAAAATATTAAATGGAAATTGCTTTGGTGGGACAGTCCTCCTGCTTCTTTATAGACCTACTCCTCCACTCGACTCCACTCCACTCCCAATCCCTATCCCAATCCCAATCCACCATCTGACGCACTCGCCTCGTATCAAATTTCATGGCCCTCTGTGCGGGCGAGTGAGGACTGAATGAGTGTGAGTGTGAGTGAATAAGTGTGAGTGTATTCGTTGGTTTCTTCTTTTTTTCTCTCTCTCGTTCGTCGCGTGTTGATGACAGATTTCTGCTGTCGTCGTCGTCGTCGTTGCGTCAGTCGCACTGTCTCGTTTGTCGTTTCATTTTCGTTTCGTTGAGAGTCATTTTTACTCATTTATTGTCAACGTTAGTGCGTCAGAGTGAGTGTATGGGTGTATGGGTGTGAGTATGAGTGTGTATCCTTACAAGTACTTTCGTGGCACTGCAGGCGGTAGGGCAGTCGCAGTCCCATCCCATCCATCCATTCCATTCCCTGGGTATTGATTCCGCTTCCATTCAGCCACACAGCGGGGACACCGCCAACTCCGTCAGTCAATTGACATGACTCAACAACAGGCAACAAGAGGAACCGCTGCTCCACCGCCCACTTGTACCACCAGCGTGATACCCTTTAATATTGGTGAGCCATCAAAAGAAAGTCTGGATATTCCAACTATTTAAAAACGCATTATAATTCCCACGCGTCATGCGGCAGCTCACCTCGGTCGCTCATATATTTTGTATTTTCTAGTAGAGCTTTGAAGGTAAATAATTATATTCCTAGAGCATCTGGGATTCAGTGTTTCCTTCAATTAAATTTCCATTACATTCTGTATACTTATTAAATATTTAAAAGCTTTGGCCTTTGTTCCTCCAACTGGCTGGCAAATACTTAATAATTTCATTTCTTGGGCCGCAGCACCGCAGGCTGCCTGCCTCCACCTCAATCGTCGCGACGGCCACGGGCAGTAGTAATTCATTCTGGAGCGGAGTGGAGTGGAGTCGGTCCGGCTCTGGTCCTGGGGTTCCTTTTTGACAAACTGCACGCACAGCGACGTCGGCGGCGGCAACTTTAAAATGATGGCTTGTTGCATTTTAAATACAAATTATATGGTTACAAATATCGGAGTACGACGAGTATATCCAGGCATTCATACCGCTCTGACTCATGGCAAAAGGAATGGCACAAGGGCGGGGGCTGGGGCTGGGGCAGGGGCAGGGGCATGGAGGCAAGAGGAACAAGTGGGTCAGGTAAGACAATGGTAAGAATGGTCATTAACCGCCCTGCCACTCGCTCTCTCCCTCCTGCTGCTGGTGCTGCTGCCGCTGTGGTGTGAGAACTTAAGGAAATATCGTAACCCCGAGTCCTGTGGCTGCCCGAGGGTTGCTGGAAGAAAGAAAACACTTGAAAATCTCTCAGAGGGTGACTCCTCAGAGATGGTTCCGAATGGAATGCTCTTTCGGTGGAAGTCAAGTGGGCAAACACCTTACATCTTACATCTTACACATGGCTGGGGCAATGCGGCATGCGGCATACAATGCCTGAAATTCCTACATTTGTGACCCCATTTTAGCGGTGACCCCGTCGTCTCGGAGGGTGACCCCGCCATCTAAGAGGGTGACTCCACCACGCTCGTTGGCGGAATTCCCGTTCAAATGGTGACCCCACTCTGCTGTTGGGAGACTGGTACTCAACTAAGTATGTTTTTCTTTCTTAAAGAGGCTGCAAGAGATGATCTCAATTGAAATGGTGACCCCGCATGGCCCTCTAATTGGTGACACGTCAAACAGAAGTGGAATTTTTCAATAATTTTCCATGTTTCATATATTCTTAATCCACAGGCCCCCAATCTATGAGATAGTCTTCCGTAAATTCCGTCATTCTCAGAAATATTTTTTTCTAGAGAGAGGAAACCTTAATTCACCTTAAAACCATAACCAATCTCGAGTACCCCTCAAGCGCACCTCGCAGTCACGTTGCAAGTGCTGTGCTGCAGGTACCTGCCACAGTCTGTGGCGTCTGCTTGGACATGGTTATCCAAAGGGAAACCCAGCGAAAAGTAGGGAGTGCCCTGGTCGGACAATGGCAAATGGCAGAAGAATAGAGCCAAAAGGTATACATAATATGACAATTGTATGGCAGAGAGAGAGAGAGCAGGGATACCATACCATGCCATACCATATGCGGTGGTTTTGTACTATTCGCAATAATGGAAAATGGAAAAACAGATTCCCAGATAGCCGCAGGTGAAGTTTCCGCTCAACCTATGGCCAGAGGATAATTGCTTTGGACAGCACCACCTCTCAATGATCCCCGAGAGAACTGAAGCACCAGCCAGCAGCAGCAGCAGCTTTAGGATTGGGATTAGAAGTTTCTCGTCAAGTGGAGAGAACTTCTTTAATCCCCCAACAACGACAACGACAACGAACCTCTCCATTGAAAGGGTTGCTTTCTGCCCGTTCTGGCTCTAGTCTGGCTTTAGTGTTGAGTATATTTGCTGAGTCTGCTGCTGCTGCTGCTGCTATCCATCCATTCAGCTAACACTCATTTAAGGTTGAAGTCCCGCTGCTACTTATTCCAGGAATGTCCGACTGCAGAGCATGGCATATATGCAATTGGCGGTGCCTGCCTCCAGCTCCATCCTCTGGCTCTGTCTCTGTCTCTGGCTCTGCTGCCTCTGATTCGAGCAAATATTTGCAAATTTACGTTGGACTCTCCTGTGTGTGTGTGTGTGTGTGTGCCTGTGTAACCCCTGGGCATGGTCCATGACGACGACCCCCAGAGCAGACCAGAGCAGGGCAGGGCAGAGCAGTGCAGTGGAGGACACTGGCATTAGCGACAACTGTCGTGGAGTGGCACTTAATGAGAAACGACTGTTGCTGGAGCTGCAACATTTTGTTGCTGCTACTGGTACTGCAGTGGCCCGCATGCCACCAGTGGGCCAGAGCGAGACAATCGAGTTTTCAAGTTGAAGTTATGCACGATGGCCATGCAATTGGCGTGGCAGCAACGGAGCAGCAGCAGCAGAGCAGTAGCAGAGGGGCAGTAGCAGCAGCACTAGTAAAAATCTATCTTACGGATGCGGACTTTTATGGCTGGGGTGGTACGCGATGGTCGTTCGCTTTTCGTTTCGCTTTGTTTCGCTTTGCTGTTTTCTGCCACAGATTCTTCTGTTGCTGCCGCCTCTGCTGCTGTTGCTTCTGCTGCTGCTATTGCTGCTGCTGTTGTTTCTGCTGTTGTTGCTGCTGCTGCTGCTGTTGTTGCTGCTGTTGTTGCTGCTGCTGCTGCTGTCGCTACTTGTTTAGCATTGCAGTAATTTGACTTGATTTGTTGAAGCTGACACGTACACGTACACATGCACACACACATACACTGGGGGCAAAGACACAGATACAAATGGGAGAATGGGAGAACATTGAAGCAACGTCTTCAATCGCGCTACAAATTTCCCCATAAGCGAA
Source organism: Drosophila helvetica (assembly GCA_963969585.1). Taxonomy (NCBI): domain Eukaryota; kingdom Metazoa; phylum Arthropoda; class Insecta; order Diptera; family Drosophilidae; genus Drosophila; species Drosophila helvetica. Next base: position 21,224,940 of record OZ018404.1, on the reverse strand, counting down.
AGGATTCTTTTTTGATTGGCAAAAGTATGGCAACAATTAAGGATAGAAAATCAGTCCCCAGAACCTACAGAGCATCTACCAAGAACTATTCAATTTATACACCATCTTCTTCTCTCTCTTTTCCCCATTTCTTTCAGTGTAAGCCTCTGCTGGAGTACATAGAGAGAGAGAGAGAGAGAGAGAGAAAGAGAGAGCCCCTCACTGTACCCTCGGATGACAAATGTGCCGCTGCCATGTAATCGCATTAAACGTTCAGCTGCAACTTCCCCCTCCCCCCCTGCCGTAGCACCCTCCCCGTCTGTCGGTCGGACCGTTGCATATGTTGCGCTCATTAAATTGGTATTTATAATAGCCATCATGGCTAAATCGCCTTACATTTAGCCACGCCCCCCCGAGGCTTAGTGTGGGGCCAGTCGTGGTTTGGCCAGGCGGCTGGCCGGCTGGCTGGCTGGCTGTCTGATGATGGTAATCATCATAATTTTTCGGCAGCACTCCCCACCACTCCCCCCCTCCAAAACCAACCCAACGAACGTTAGAAAATAATCGGAGGAGCCTGCAATTGACAATCGACAATCGACAGTGGGGTGGCCTGGTGTCCGTGTCTGTGTCTGTGTCGCTTGCCACTTTTCGATCTAGGAAAATTGCGAAATTAATTAATTTTTAGCACAACTTTCGAGCGTTGAAACAAGAGAGTTGTATGCTGCTGCTGCTGTTACTGCTGTTGTTGCTGCTGCTGTTGTTGCTGCTGTTGTTGCTGCTGTTGTTGCTGCTGTTGCTGCCGGTGCTGGTGCCTCTGTTTGTTGTTGGGTAACTCTGTGGACAGCTCTCTGTGCGTTGATTGCCGCTGCGTTGCGGTCGCTGTGGTCGCCTGCTCGAAAGGGGTTGCCCCCATTTCCGGGGGGGTGGGCAGGCGAGGGGAGTAATGAGAGCCAGGAAAAAAAACGAGGCAAAAGCCATTGAAACCCAACCCAAGCCGGGCCGAGCCGAGCGGCTCCACGTTTTACATGCAAGTGACAAGGCAATATCCGTCACGCGAACAACAGCAGCAGCAGCAGCAGCAGCGGGAGCGGGAGCGGCAAGGGGCACGTGGCAGAGGCAACAACAATGGAAATCTACTATGGTAAGAATTGGAGCCATTTTTGGAAGATATATGCCATAAAAAAGGGTTAAAAGAGGCAGCAGAAAATGTAAACTGAAAGCTATAGAGAAATTATCAGAATCTATCAAGAATTATACAGAATATGTTCTATTATACCCAGGAATATATTAAAAACTATCGTACAAGTTATTCAAATCCTAGCTATATATTGGAAAGTATCCAAAAATCTATTAAAATTCTAGAAACTCTCTAATTAGAGCTCAATTCTCCATTTAATTCCAACCAAGCTCCAAAAATGTTCCAATTTAACACTGAAAACCCTTCAAAAATGCACGAAAATTCCCTGTAATTACCGATCGATTCAGGCCTTATGATAACGCAGTAAGTATGTATCTAACAGTGCTCAAAAGTATCTGACAAAAGTGTAGCCTTGTTTCAATAAACCTTAGATACAAATTGGAACGGATAATGGTTTAATGGCTCTCACAACCTCCCAATTTCGAAACGCAATTCAAACTT